>LPNX010829726.1:398970-461933 GCA_001517045.1 Pseudotsuga menziesii | reverse complement strand
TTACAGCTCCATATTCAGTCTCCATTGTTGATAATTTTGCATGATCAATTGTTAATTGTTGTGAGTGAAATTAATCTACTGCAGGCCTGAATTTCTACACACTGATCCTCTTTACTTGCTTGAAGTGTTCCCACCAAATAGATGCTCTTCCATTCATATTGAATATGACAACTCTTGCCTTCATATTTCCTGAATAATCCTGCACTTGAAAGTACTTCTTTATCCCAAGATGCCAAGCTTTAGCCTCTTGTCCATTCTTTATCTCACCATCAAATGTAGGAGGTTTAGCTTTCTTAAATTCATCCCGAGAGTGATCTCTATGGTGTCTTATTATTCTCCTTTTATGAGAAGATGAGCTTGTATCTCCACTGGATTCTTTAGAATCAGATGATCCACTAGAAGTCCTTATCCTTCTCCTAGTACTACTCTTACTACCTTCTGGTTTTGATGTACCTCATCTAGAATCTATCTTTCTCTACAAGCCTATCAAACTCTGCAACATGGCAGCATTCAACTGGTGCTACTCTTCTTGGGATTTAATCAAGCTTCTCATGGTGGCTGCAACATCTGACGGTGTCTCTTGGAATCTCCTCCCATTAGATTCTATGTCTTCATTTCCATCACAGACATTCTCTCCCATGGAATCTCTTGCATGCTCGTAAGAATCCCGAGCATCATATTCGTCATGGGTTCTCATGACTGAATCACCACTTACCAAACTGCAATTTTTGAAATACTGCTCTTGAAGGTGACTATGATTCTACAAACGTGTTAGATAGAAAACTGTTAGATGCACATCATTAATGTAAATCAAAACTACTTACCTTCCTTTTCTGGAAATCCATAAAACAACAAATTTGCTAAAACAAATTTTTTTCTCTCTCTCATGCTTAGCCCTGTAATCCTCTCACAGTCTTCTGAAACAGTTGGAATTTGCTAAGAAAAATTCCACTTCGAAAGACCCAAAATTTCCTTCTCTTCATCGGGTCTCTTCCCTACTAATTCTCTGGCGTTTCGACGGCTAAAACGTCTAATTTTCTCCGCTGTATCGGTGGGTTGTTTGTCTATTTCCTTCCACTGTATCGGGCCCGTAGTGGTCTACTATTTTGAACTTCATCGGTGAGAAAATTGACTAACCGCTGCATCGGCGGTCGGATGCTCTATGCATCAGGTGGCTAGTTGTCTATGCTTCCGCAATAGCGACCGATGATCCCTTTAAAATTTCTATGGATTACAGCTTTGTCAGTGGTTGGAGTGACATCCTGCTGTGGCATCAGACACTTAGTCCCCTAGACATCCACAAAGATGGTTCCACAAGCCCTAACTCCTCCAATCGCTGGATCCGTTGTTTCATTGGACAGGTTGGTATCGGTGAATTAAACCTCAATACTTCCGCAGTGTCGGCACTCCTGAGCACTGAACACAATCGTAGTTATGTATTGAAACTCAGAACCACTACTCACTAAACACCTCGGCATCAGTGATTGGAAAGACTAATGCATCGGTGAGATAGTTTACTCAACAGCCGCAACGATGGTTCATCATCATTGATCCTTTTCCGATCGGCAGTCCGATCCCCTAATAAATTTTGACCGGCGTCCCATCAGCTGTAATATTCTGATCAATGGTCCAAGTGACTACGTTCCCCATTGTTACGGCGACCAGATGGCAATGCATCTTTGATACATCGATGATCAGATCCTTTATTACATCAGATGGGTAGTCCCTTAGGCGCTCGCAATGGAGGTTCATCAATGTTGAAATTTTTTCGATTAGTGGTCCGGTCCACTAATAAATTCCGATCGGTGATCAGAAGCACAACTTAACCGGCATTGGTAGTCGGAATCTTTACTCGTCGGAAGATTAGTGCTCTAGACTTCCGCAACGGTGGGCACTTAAACCACTAACTCCTTTCGATGTTCATCAGTGACCAATACCACTAACATTTTTCGATGGCCGACAAACACTTAGAAAATGTTTGAATTTTCTTCTTGCATCGGCTCTTCCTTCAACTATTCATCGGCGATGTCAACAACTATTCATCAGTGATGTCAACAACTATTCCTCTCTGATCGCCGATGATTTTGTTCCTTAGAAAATTTTTCAGAAATCTTTCACTATGTCGGCTGTCGAAATGAATTTCCTCTGTGGCATTAGCAGTCAGGGCTCTATTCGTCAGAAGGATAGTTGTCTAGCCATCCACAATGGTGTCGCAAGATCATCAATCCTTTTCCAATGTAGTTTCCAACCTTTTCGCCGCGTCGGCAACTGGATCATCTAGGCATCGGCGATGCAATTTACTAATCATCGCTGATTGCCGATGATTCCATTACTTCATCAAGATTTTGAAATTTCTCTCCATGGCGGGTGAGCTTCAGACTAACACTTCCGCGATGTCAAAGTACCTTTGTGCTTAGTTCTTCGATGGGCCGACGAATGATGAACACAAATCCTTCCACAATTTTTTTCTGATTGCAGTACGTCAGGTGACCTTCAGACTATATTTTTCGTTGCATCAAAAGAACTTCACATGAAGTTTTTCAATGAGCCGACGATTCTGGCACTTAGAATTTTTTTTTGAATTGTCCTGTCATCACCCATTTTCTCCTGGTTTTTTTTGGGTAGTAAGAAAATTGCCTCTGTTAACTGCTTCTCATGGCCCTCTGAGGCCTAAATGCTGCAACATAAGCACTGTCACTGCATCTTCATGGCCCATTCAGGCCAATGTTGCAACCAGATCTCTGATACCACACTGTAATGTCCCTGAACCTCCGACCGGTGAAGAGGATGCTACCATACACCAGCCATCTGAGCATCTATCCCCATGAACGTGAACATACATACATATAACACTGAAGCATGATACTTAAAAACATAGAACATATTACGAAGCAGTAATCATTCATATACATAGTGGAAGAAAAACAACATGCATTTATATACAATTCAACATTCAACATGTACATCGTCATTCGTCAATGGTAAATATGACTGCAGACACAAGTTAGGGAAGAATACTTATATTATAGAGAACTTGTCCCACAACTAGCTACGTCACTGCAACGTTCCACCCAACCATGGCCCATGTGCTCCTTAATCTCTCAGCAATGCTGCCACCCCTAAGCTGGGCATGATTCCCCAAGGAATAAGGAACTAGCAGGATCACACATAACCAAGGATAACAACCCCACAAGGGTACATAGTTTAGCCAAGCCAACACAGTTGGGTTTATTAGGCGAACAACGGATCAGCCAAGCCAACACAGTTGGGTTTATCAGGCCATCCAGGAGCTGGGAAAGGATAAATGCTAAGCCGGTGAGCTCATTGAAGAGATGGAGACACCTACACCAGAACTAGCCTGGCTTCTAGGACACCCACACACACCCAACACAAGGAAATTAGTCCTTTCTATGCAACGTAGTCCCTTAGACCCTGATCTCCCTTTCGGTGCTATTCAGGGGTTGTGGAGAAGAAATCCAACTCGCTAGCTCTGTCTGTGTAGTTCTCAACCCACCAGGTTTATCAAGCACATCAGGCCCTCATTCACCACTCCAATGCAGTCTGAGGACAAAACCACTGTGTGCATGCAGCAAACTAGCTATTACAGCTTTAACAAGGGATATACAACTCCCTGGATCGTTCTTGACCCTATCGTGGCCAAAACAATCCCACAACAGCCTACAATAGCCAAATCACAAGGGAAGAACACAACCAACAAAATGTGGGAAAACAACAGCCAACGAATGTGGAAAACACACAGGATAAAACCCCAGCAACCGCCCATGATGGAGAAACCGATCATCACACAGCCCAGACACACCAGCAACGTTGGAAGACAAAGGTCCCTTCTCGTCAATGAAGCCAACACACACTTTCACACTGTAATGGTGGAGTAAAAACACAGGCTCTATGTGTGATTAGGAGGAAAGAATAGATCCACCGACTAACAACTCGGTGAGAAAAGGAAGAACCAACCCCCACTCAATGAATCGTGAATCCTTTTATCTCAGCCCTTATGAGGGAAAATGAACAGCCCAACTTCCTGCACGTGAGAGGGTGAACAGAGTGTCCCCCTTCCTCAGGTTGGACAATGGGGAAGACCAAATGATCCGAGAGGAAACAGAACGGTCGGTGTGGGAGAGACTGCAGTCGTTGAGAGAGTGGGATCGTGGGCATAGTGGTATTTCTATCAGCGTAAGGGTCAGCCTGGTGGAGTGTGCATGTGGGAAAGGCATGGCAGTCTTGCCACACTCCACTGTCAGCATTAACAGCCCAACCACCAGCAGAACAATTAAGATGACAGTTGGGTAAGAGAAGGGAAGGTGAGCGATTAAACACGGTGGAGACACGTGACTCTTCCCCCATGGATCAAGGTTTCACATTTCCCTCCTTATCCTGAGGAATCTTTCCCTTTTCAATATGGTTGCAGTGAGCATAGCTGGTTGGGGTTACTTAATTAAAATGCACATTTACATGATGTCACAATTTAATACGTGCCGTATGTCCCGATATACCATCGGTGACAATTTCTATCCAAAACATAACATAACCAAATTGATGGTGGGGCCTTTTCCTTTAGCTCCACACCATTATTATTTACAATATATGTATCATGTATATTTAATGCAAACAGGGTCAAAACTGGGGTGTTACAGAATAAATTAGATCAAACCGAAGACATGATTACAAGGCAACATAGTAAACATAATTTCAAACATCAAATGAAGAGGAAGAGGAAATAAGAATAAAACTTAATAAGTATTTAAATGATCTAACCTAAATCTAGAAGAAAAGACACAACCATTCTCTAATCACTATTTATTAACACGTAATCGAAAAGCTAAGAAAAAAGGCTTAAAACAAGTTAAAAGTACTAAGAGCTGAATGGAAGATTGGATAATAGATTGAAACAGAGGCCTGTATGAAAGACAGAACAGGCTGTCCGAATGACAGTCTGTTTGAAGAAAATACTAAAACTTCAAGAAATAGTTAATCGAAATGATCTTTGAAGACAGCTGACCCATGCATATGATACTAAAACAGAAATTGAACCTACTTAACAATTAAATTTCATAGAAAATTTATCTAAACTAATTCATAATTTAAAAAGAAAAGATTGTTACTCCTTGCATCATTGAACAATTGAAATCTAATTAAGCAAATTCATGACAAAACAAAAGTAAATAAGGCTGATCCTATTGTAACCTGGTCAAAACAATCTATTCTATCAATATAACATCAAGCAAATGAACTGAAAAGACTTGAAAAAGGAATTTGAAAACTAGACTATGCGCAACCGGTTGCTTATCTCACAAAGGAAATTATATAATTAATAACATAATATAAAAGTTTAAGCTACAAGAAATAAATAACATAGAAAATTTTAATGACTAAGTTGCAGAAACAAATTATAGATAAAAATGTACTAATTGCAGAAAGGGAAGAATCAAAATACACAAAAGGAAGAAGCTCTGGTTGATGGGGGGCCCTCCCAACAATCAGAGTGATGACTGGCTCACGCTACTTAAGACAAGATCATACACAACATCCACAGAACTTCCATTAAAGTAAAGAAAAAGTGTTACAGAGTTTCTAGACCGACTGATTACATCTATCAATTAAAAGAAACTAGTACCAACCTCTTTCTCGCAGAACAACGTCTGTATATATATTGTTTTACAAAGGGAGAGCAAGTAGACCCTTTTAGTGGTCGACTTCTCTTAAGATCAATCAACAATTATGACAAGTAACTAAACAAAGGCCAACTCACAACACCTTCCTCTGTCTTTGCAAATCTGGTTCTTTTCTAGCGCGTGATGTGGCATACAAATTCAACTTAATCGTATCATACGAGCGGTATTCCAGAAAGGGGTTCATGCTATCATTTTGGCACATGGTCAACAAATAGTTATAGGCTGTTTCATGCTTTTAACGTTCACGAATCAATTAACAACAATGTGCGGTTAGATCGATGGTTCGAACGGTGAGCTGGACAATGTGATGGATATGCTCTGCGCATATCTATGATGGATTGAATACCTGCTCCTTGGTTCGCTGAATACCATGATTCTACAATGATGATTTCATACATTAGCATATCATTACATATCATCGAACTTAACCAAGAAAACCATGAAAGAATAAAAATAAAACATAACTTGCATAAATCCAAAATATGATCATACCTGGTGCTAGATGGAAAACTGTATGATAGAAAATATTCCAAAAGGTGACAAAACATGTGTTCAATATGTAAATTATTAGCAAAAAAAGGTGACAAAATGAGGGCCAGATATCATGTCAAAACCCCAAATTTTCACAAAAATTTAAAATTTTGAGATAACAGTAAATGCTAAGACCTGCGGTCTACTAACAGCCAACGGATTGCAAATAAAGAACAGTCAAGTAATTAGTTTCACTAAATATTAATTATAATAACTTAATAGTTTATTTTCGTAACAAGAACAAAGTCTTCTTGTGTGTTTTTTACTTCAGTTTACTGATTAGTCTTTTCATGTCAAGTAGGTGGAATCTACTTTTGAATTCGGGGCTTACTTAGCAATCGTGCTAACGTAGATGAATACTGATTCTTACAGGTTTACAGGTATGATCGAACGAGTATATATTAAAAGATCTTTAAAGTGTCAATAGTATTTTATTTGCAATTTAAAAGCTTAGTAAAATAAGCTGCTAAACTCTAGACAGCTCCTGTAAGGTAAAACAATTTGTCTTCCTTCAGTTTTTCTAGTAGACATGTTCGGAAGTAGGTAACGACAGTAAAATATGTTTGCAACTCTAAGCATTAGAATCTCAGTTCAAAGTATTTCTACTTTAGTCTGTGTAATTTGTAAATGTTATAATGATTGTTATTGTCAATATTTATGCAATAGTACATTATCTTGTCTGTGTAATCATTGAACCATATTTTGCTTCTGCGAGATAACTTACAGCTTGTTATATTTTGGACAGTATAACTTCGATTGTGCAAACTACAACTATCATGCCTTTCTATATGAGCTCTATATGAGCTCATGGCTACCTATATTTTATTTCTATGTCGAACTCTATGGTTCTAGTAATTTTTGGATTCAATAGGGTCATTCCTATTCTAGTTATCATATTTAGTTTTATAATTACTTTACTATTCACTATACATAGTGAAACAAGAATACAAATCAAGTTGAGTCATACCCCCAAATCCATCAAAGTATTGTCGCTTGTACTATGTAACAGAATTTCATAATAATATTCTTACTTCAAAGTTCTGATACTATTTGATTTATTAGTTTATGTAAGTTTTATAGATATACATAATCTTTTTGTTCAATAGACATTCAGTCTATAATTAGTCTGTGATTATAAACGTCTTTTAATTTAGAGTTTATAATCCTTTGCACTATTACATTATGCCATTTATAAAATTATGACTTGTAATATTATTATTACAAATGATTTACTATGTATAAACTAAACTATAGCTGTTTAATATCTAGTATGAACTCTCCCATATACACATTTGATCTCTTAACTATGGTGTATACCTAACACATTGATCTCAATATAATACAACAATTATTTGATTTCTATCAAATAAATAAAACAATGCTTAGAGGAAGGATATGTAACTCTTTAAACCACAATTGCGATGCTGTGATAGAATAACATAAGGTTCAAAGTGGATTTAGTCTTATGCATGAATGAGCATTGGGTTTTCACGAAGGTTGACGAGTAACATTTATTGAAGGGTCAACGTAACCATAACCATGGATATTATTGTACCTATACTAACATATGATAATGTGCAAATGATTAAAGATTTGGATGGGGAATTATTGGTTTAACATTATGGTTTGACTCCACGCTCCAATGATCAAATAATTGGATTCTTGTTTTACACAGGCACTATAGAAAACGACCCTCTTTGCATGGTTTGATTTGTTTGCTACGTGGTCGTTTCTTGTCCACACATGGGAGATATAAAATAGTACGAAAACCTAACCATTATCATTTCCATCCCACAGTTTTCAATGGCTCTAGGGTTGCTTCGCTTGTCTTCCATGGCAGCAGTCGGTCCTCCTTGCTCTGGTTGTCTAGTGACTTGGTTCCATGTTGCGTTTGTCACCAGTGCATGAGTTTTGAAGCCATTCCCACTGGCTTGGTTCTCGGTCTGTGACTTGTGGAGATTACTACTGCTTGTGACTTGCTATCTGTGTAGTTCTCCTTTCGCTTCCTTCGTAGCTTGCAGTATACTTCAGTTACCTATTATTGTTCTCATGGATCGCCAATGTGTGAGGTATTTACCTTGCAGGCTGTTGGGTCTTCGTTTGCATAGCCTGTAGGTGACAGTGCTTCGTTGAGGCTGCTCATCGTTCTCTTCTGACAGGTAAATAATACTTTGAGTTCATTTACGTCGTTGCCAAATTTACTTTGCTGTTACAGTAGTTGTATTGGTATATTTAAATGATAGTGGTTTGTTACCTTGCTTACAGGTACTTGCCGATGTAAAGATTGTACAATGAGAAGTATACAGTCCCCTACAAAAGTTGTGGCTCATGGTTCGTTTTCGGGTAAGCCCCGTGGTCCAAATGTTGGATTTTTCACTCTACTAGTGTTAGGGTGGTTGATGGACTCACCCAGGGTTTTGGAAAACCCTCCCTTGACTCGCCACAAGTTATGTTGTTGTGTTAATGTTTCTATAGGCTGTTGTCATAATACTTAGAACTAAACCCTCGTTAGGGTGGACTCAGTTTATCTGAGCACTGTAATTAGTTGAAGCTTTGGCTTATGGCTGAGTTAAAGTTTGTAGCTTTTGTAATGACAATGCTGTCAGTAGACTTGTTTGGTTTATCATATGTTTACATTACACTCTGTGTAAAAAGTTAGGGTTTTACCCTTCTTAAATGTAATGAAGTTTATACTCTATTTGTGTACTCTGTAAGGGTTTATAATAAAAACTTAAGGCTGATACTTACAGCCGTAACTTAATTCTTGCTTGTTTTTATTGGAGTTATAGATTAGGGGTTTACTTGTAAAAAAAACCTCGTTTTGATATAAATTATACTTGTTATAATAATTATACAGTTTTTCTATTTGTCCTTAAAGGATTGTGAGTAAAATTATTATTTGTCCTACAAGGGACTGTGAGTAAATTATATAAACTTGGTTATTAATGGTTACATAATTTATGTAAATTTGGTTTTTAATGTTTGGTACTTGTAATTGTAATAATTTTAAGGGTTTTAACCTTGACATTTATTTATGTAAAATGCATGCTGTTAGTAAAAGGAAAGCACGGTTTCTCTTATAAATACATTTATAGATGTTGATCAGTAATGCAATTCATTCCTGTGCATAAAATTTTTAGTTGGTTCCTTAATAGTTTTAAAAGAACTATCTTATGTTTAACCTAGGTTACTACAGTATATAAAAATACAAATAGATTACATTCAGAATATGAGCTAGGGTTTATCCTAGTTAACTTTTATAGAGTATTAATTCTTGTATTGTTATCTAGTTAATTCGATTACTATCACACAATTTTCTTCAGTTTGTTTTTATGAATTATTAATTTATAAACATCACTGTTTATTGTTAATAATAATATTATTTTTATTAATAATATTATTATCTATGCATAATGTATCCTCTTAAGTTTATGTTGGTATTTATATAAATTATTAAATAAGACTGAGAGTAGTCTATAGTAATTGTGTTTATTTAATAAAATTATCTTTGTAAGCTTGCTGAAAGAAAATAATAACTTTCCTACCTGTCAATACTCTTTACATCTATACTATCTGTAAGTGTATAAGGACCGTTTCTTATTAATAATAACTTAAGCATAGGTTACTACTATCCTTTAGTTATTAATACTAAGAAAAGAGTACTGTAATATTTATCAAGTTCTTATTTAGAGTCCAGATAGTTGCAGGTAAATTAGTTAGCACTAATGGAAAAGAGATAAACTAACCGTATTATTTTTACATCTTTTCTTAACATACAAGGTAACTTTAAACTAATAGTACTAGTTCTTCTATCTTAGTATAAATGTACAATTTATAGAAGTAGATACTGTGTAGAAGAATGAATTATATGCTTAAACATACTATTGTTAGTAAGTAATATGATTCTTGTTTCTTTTATGATATTTAAATACTCAGTCTAGTTCTACCAATAACTCTACGAACATATTAATAATCTTTCTGTAAAAATAACTATCTACTGAAAGAAAACATTCAATACTCAGAAAAAACATAAGTATTTTACTCATTCATATTCCTATCATACTTCATTCATTTAAACACACTACCTCTGCTAGAGTACGATCTGGATTACTCCAGATGGGGAAAAACACAGGTAGAATTTATCTTTCATCAAAATACAGATTCAGCCTTGAAACAACTAAGAGATTTCAACTTAACAATTTATAGCATAGCATATAATCATTCATTATTTGTTCACACACAGATATAAAATATAACACAGAAATTAAAAGATAATGGAACCTGTTTTTAAAGCTGGATGACAACAACAATGGGAGGTCGTTCCTCCCTACCAACTCCTAGAGAGCGCTCAAACAACGACTTCTCAGGACCCCCTAGCCTGTTCTGGTATCCTTGGCTGGAACTAGGTGGAGCAAACAACAAAGTACTAGTCCTGAGACTCAATAACAACTCTGTACACTGCAACAAGATCTTTCAGCTGCAAGGCTGTACTAGATCACCTTCCTGCAGTTTACCCCTCAAACACCTTCCTCAAAATTTCCCTTCCCAATGAATTCCTTGAAGTGCATTCACCTGAATGATTCTTCTTCTGGAATGAAGCCTCATCTCTCTACATTGGGTACTTTTATTAAGATTGCCTAGGTCTTTTTGGGTTGGTTGTCATTAATTGAGCCACCTACTCCGATCCCACTTTCTTGGGGGATCATGACCCCAAATGTAGGGAGGTTGCCACCTGCAACATAGGAAGTGTTTGAGGATGCTGCCACTTGTATTTTGTCTCTCCACCTAGTTCCCTCCACCAACTTGACCAGTAACACTCTTTTTAACAGCTCTCCCAAGATGTTGTCTCCACTTTTATTTATTTAAAATTAAAATATTTAGAATTACATTCCACATCCTTGAATCTGCTGAGTCATCAATTTCAACTTAGCATTAAATTTAACATAATGTCTTGAAATAAAATCAAAATAAGATAACATTATTTTACAAAATTGGGGCATGTGACATATCATACAAAGTCCTTATACCTTGGTTGACCAATCCATACCTCAACCCATTTTATAAACATGGGGGAGAATCCTAACCCTATCAAAGGTTATGGATAAATTAGTTTTTATCACCATACCTTTGTCTCCCCTCCTGAATCTACAATGGATGGATTCCTAGATTAAAATGATTTTGGCTGAGATCTACTTCTTAAGTTGAAATACCTCTTGATTTTCATATATAGTCTTATGGATAACTCTCTTTACTCAATCTTGTTAGGAGTATTAATCCTCCCTTGACCAAATTTGGTCATATGTCTAAATCAGGAGTCATGTCTAAATCGGGATTCCATCCAGTCTATTTATAGTCATTAGCACCATTGGATCCACTTGGCCTAATTGGGGCACATGTTTCAGTTACTAAAGTGTGGGGAAAACTAATTGAGGCTTACTACCACTCATTGCACTTAATTACATCAGTTTAGGAGCCTCCTAGACCAATCCCTACAATTTAGGAAGCCACTGGGAGTGCAGAAACCAACCAAGGTCAATTCAGTTCAGTTGATGACTAGTTAAGCTAAGTTAGGAGTTAGTTACATTCAGTTCTAGTCCTCTACATTCAGTTAGCGCTAGGTTTACTTGACTGCACTCATGAGGGGTGCATTTCTCACCTACCACAGTCAGTTATCCTTAATCAAAACTGAATGTAACAATTGAGTTGTGTTTTAGAGCTCTGATGAACTCCGGTTATGGTTTAGACAAGGTCAATTAACTATTGAGTCCTCTGATAGTGATTTAAACAAAGTATTAGTTATCTACAGTCAAGTAGAGTCTATCAATTCAAATTTCCTCATGTGGATTCGAATTTCATGTGGCTATTAAAGCCATTGTACTTCATTGTAATTATTATCTGATTAATTTTTTTATTAATGAAAGCATTCACAGCTGCAAGCCATTTTTGCACTATTTCATTCTTCAATTGCTGAGTAAATTGTGTGATATACTTTGTGAGTTGTGTGTTTGTGTACAGATCTATGTGCTCAATTTAATATGGTATCAGAGCCTCGGTGGACAAGACACCTCTCCTCCTCAGATCTCCAGCTGGATCATTTTTTTTGAGCAAATTGCTCCTTCCAGTACTACACCAGAAGCGGAGAATTTACCACTTAATATCCCAAGTTAGGAAATTGTTGATCAAGCTTGCTTGATCAACTATGCTGGGTGTGAAGGAAATTCCAAAAGTGCAGACTGTCAACCTTACTTTGTACGTTTGATTGGGTGATAGGTTGTCAGCTTTTCTTACATCATTCACTACAAGCAGCCCTTTCTTCTCACTAAATTCGCTACAGTAGCTCAGTCCTTCTTACTACATTCAAAATGGCTCATCCATTGGAGCCTCTCACTCCCTTCAACTATCACCAGTGGAAGGAAGACATGGTGGTAATGCTCTGCACCAAGCAGCTCTTCAGACTCATAGAAGAAATAGAGGTAGAGCCAGCTTCAGATAAAGACACTTTCTCTCCTCAGTCTCTAGAGATCTTCGATTCCACATCCAAGAATTGAAGACTCCCAAAGAGGTTTGGGACAAGATTGCCTCCTTATTTGATAAGTAGGATGAGATGAGGATCCATCAACTAGAAAATGATCTGATCACTCTTAATCCATCCAATTTGAATCACTGAATGAATTCTTCACAAAGTTCAAGAACCTGATATATCAGTTGAAGCAATTTAAAGTGGAGAAGGATGAAGATCAGCTCATCCTTTCCATTCTCACAAAGCTCAATGCAGACTACTCAGTTTTTGTATCCACCTTCCAAACAGTAAGGTTCACTACTCCAAATTGGAAGATTCCCACTCTTAATGCCTTCATCCAATCTCTTATTTCTGAGAATGATAAATTGATCCAAATGGGGTTCATTTGATCTACCAAAGATCTAGCTCTGGTTGCAAGAGGAGATAAGGTAGCGAATGACAAAGGGAAGCAAAGGGATGAGTCTCCTATGAAGAAAGAGCAGTTAAAAGAACCTTCAGGTTCGAAGAGAAGCAAGAAGAATGGAAAAGGCAAGGTCCTTTGCTCTTACCGTGGATGGGGATTTCATTTAGAGAGATCCTGTATGAGAATACAACTTGATGAAATGGCTCTTCTTTTGAAGAAACATAACATTTATGTACCTGCTAGTGCAAGGAAGGATGAATCTGAAGAAGAAGAATATGAAGAATACCAAAGGAAAGGCCATGCACTGAAGGCTTGCTGCAAATCATCACATGTCTTCCTCATTGATTCTGGAGCTTCCAACCATATGGCTGTATCCAAAGAATCATTCTCTTCTTTTCAGTCCTTTGATGGTCCTAGTATCATATGGGGAATAACAGTAAAGTCAAAACAAAGGGGAAGGGCTCTATCAAGATTGAACATGGAAGGTTCAAAGATGTGCTATTTGTTCCCTCCCTAGCTTCAAACTTGTTATCTGTCTATCAGATGACCCATACTGGATCTCCAAAGCGAGCGATCTTTGTTCCTGACTCAGTGGAGATCACTGATATTTCTACTGGGAGCATCATAGCAAAGGTTACTACAAATCATGCTTCAAAAGCATATGAGTTCTCACATTTCATGCCTCCTTCAGAACCAGTGCACTCTCAGCAGCCACTTGCAAGGGAAGGTAAAATCACTGCATCAACTTCTTTTACAGCTTCTACTAGTATTGCAGATGCATCTTTATCATTTTATGAGATTGCGATTAAGGGTGACTCAGATCTAGATTCAGTGCCTACTTCCAAACTGGAAGCTAGGAAGATGATTGGAAACTCACCTGACACTCAGAAACGAAAGACCCTTGCGTTATGCCATGCAATCTTACCTCCTTCAGGGAGATGCAATAGAATCCCTGTAAGATGCTATATGGCAAGAGCTTAGTCTCACTACATTCAGAAGAATGGATATGATCATACACCTCTTCATTCAGCAAGAGACAAAGGTTACATTCCTCTTTCCTCCCATAATCATTTTTTGAGAAGAAGGAGAAGTCTACATGCCAGGCCCTAGAATAACTATGCACAACACACCATGCATGATGCTTCACTACCTCATAGAGATGAAGATTGCAGCAACATATTTTCAAGTTTTTCAAACTTGAGACCTGATTCTGCCTGCTTAGATAGAGGGGGGGATTTTTTCCCCAGCTCCTTGTATTAAGCAGTTACTTTATTTTACTTGACGTAATGGGTGACCTATGGTCTTAGTTACCAGGGCCCACAAATTGTCCAAGTTAGCATTCAGGGGGGGGGGGGGTTAGGATTATTAATCCTCCCTTGTCCAAATTTGGTCATATGTCTAAATCAGGAGTCATGTCTAAATCGGGAGTCCATCAAGTCTATTTATAGTCATTAGCACCATTGGGTCCACTTGGCCTAATTGGGGCACATGTTTCAGTTACTAAATTGTGGGGAACACTAATTGAGGCTTACTGCCACTGATTGCACTTAATTGCATCAGTTTAGGAGCCTCCTAGACCAATCCCTATAGTTTAGGAATCCACTAGGAGTGCTGAAACCAACCAAGGTCAGTTCAGTTCAGTTGATGACTAGTTAAGCTAAGTTAGGAGTTAGTTACATTCAGTTCTAGTCCTCTACATTCAATTAGTGCCAGGTTTACTTGATTGCACTCAGGAGGGGCGCATTTCTCACCTACCACAGTCAGTTAGCCTTAGTCAACACTGAATGTAACAATTGAGTTGTGTTTTAGAGATCCGATGAACTCTGGTTATGGTTTAGACAAGGTCAGTTAACTATTGAGTCCTCTGATAGTGATTTAGAAAAGGTCTTAGTTACCTACATTCAAGTAGAGTCTATCAATAAAAATTTCATGTGGCTATTAAAGCCATTGTACTTCATTGTAATTATTATCTGATTACTTTTTTGATTAATGAAAGCATTCACAGCTGCAAGCCATTTTTGCACTGTTTCATTCTTCAATTGCTGAGTAAATTGTGTGATCTACTTTGTGAGTTGTGTGTTTGTCTAGAGATCTATGTGATCAATTTAATAAATCCATCCAAATTTTGGTTAATATTTTATATTCAACATTACACACTCAAATCAGTTTGAATCTTGCAAGAGAGGAGATATTAGATTCCTCTAAAACTAGTGCTATAAATGAGAATTTTGTTCTCCCTCCAACCTTGTCTTTTCCTCTCATTTAATTAAACATTTTACATATATTTTCCTTTATTATATCTCAACACACTTTATAAAAACAAATCATAAAACCATCAAGACCAAGGGCCTTATGTAAATCTAGATTCCAAGTTGTGTCTGTTAACACCAAAAAATGTTCACCTAGCTTTCCATGGTCTAAACCATAGTCATACATCATATTCCCACCATTATTTTCTCTATTTTGACCTTCACAACTAAAAATCCACAAAATATGGTCCAAAACATTATTATTCCTTCTCCATAAAAGAAGGGAAGTTGAGCATTTATTGTGATTTATCCCCACTCTCTCCAAAAGGCAAAAAACCCTAAAAATGAGAATGGGTCAAAATACCATAGATAAATACCATGCACAATAAAATAACATGGGTCATTACCATGGGTTAGGAAACCTTGGAACATCCTATAAATAGATTGTGAAGGTCTCCCCAAAAACACTTTTTGTCACACTTTTCATTTTCTCTCAAACCTTTCTCCATTATCATTCCCACGGGGTATGTTGATCTTGATCCATACCCATTTGAATATTTTCCCCCTATTTAACAACCACTAGTGGAGTAGACTGGAGACCAATACCATGGAGTTGCATGACCATTTCCTCGGACGACTGCAGTGGCCCAACTTTGTAAGAAAGGTATTTTTTGTTCTTGTTTTGCATTAGTTAGTAGAATATATCTGAAAAATAAGAAATATTGTTATTATTGCCATCATTTATTATTGTTAGTCAAAGTTGAGATATCCTTTGCACCATGAACCCTACCCTATGATCTAGATGATCTAGGGTAGGTGCGTTTGCACGTAGCAGGGGAGAAATCCCCACTACAGTTTCCTTAACTTCTACCTCAAATATTAAAATTTCCAGGAAAAAAAAACTTCGACATGTAATGCCCATATTTGACTAGACATATAGACATGTTGCATTTTATTTTCTTAGTAAATGTTGGACTCAATTCGACCGAGTAAACCATATTTATGACACGATAGATGTTGCTACTATGTCTACGATGTTACTATGCTTATGTTGATACATTGATTATGATGTTATGATTATGTTTGTGAGGTTACTATGTTATAGTTATCATGATATCCCTTTGTTCATAAAGATAGTGTATGTTTAATTGTCATCCTTGATAAATGTGATATATATGATGTAGTACATGGATATCGACCCATGATGTGATCAATTTAATGATTTATACAATGAAAGGAAATGATGTTGATAATATGCACCAACTGATGATTGAATGGAGATATTGTTATGAATGTATGTTTTCAAAGTACTAATTTGCAGGACACATGGGCTATGTAATAACTAGATACTTAATTATATGAAGTGTGGTATAGTACCTATTTCTGCAGAAGAGCCTTGATTACCAAAATTGATGATACGATGACATAGACCAATAATCTCGATAGAAACAAAGTATGTTTTTGATAGGGTATAGACCCAGGATGTTGAGAGGGATGGATGTGTTCCACCCTATGTATTTATGATACCTGAGGTCATGGGAGGGCCATGATGAGACACGCTACCCAAATTGTTGTGATGATGATGGTCGGATGCCTGCTAGGAGTGGCTAGGTCCGCTGTTCAATCGACGCTATCGCTCTCAGGTTCTTATGTGGTCAGGTTGGTGAAGTCGACATCCACTTCTATACTAGCAGAGGAAGGATAGGGAGGGTGCGGACATAGGTTAGGATGGGAGGATGTATAGCTAGTATTGTGTTGGGTCAGGGGGATCTACGACACCAATATTAGTAGTAGTAGGTGTCTCTTCCTTGAAAATAATTGATTGAGTAATGAATATGAAAATATAACGATGTTATAATTTAATTTGTTAATGATTAATGATTGATGATGCTGAAAAGATTACGCGTTTGGATGTTAATCCGTTTAGGTATTTGCGATTTTTATGTCTTGTATCCATGAATGCCCTATCTATGTGAATCATTATTATTTTGTTATATATATATATATATATACATAGGATATATGATGTTTTCTTATAGTACGTGTATGATCTATGCATGCATTGGCCACGCATGCACACTTTGCACACGTATACCAATATCGACATACCAATACTTAACACGATCAATAATGGTATAGGTTGTCATAGGTAAATATGTTAATGAAATAATGAATGTTAAGTTAAAAAATTCATTAATGATAGGTGAACACTGTAATACGTAAGTCATCAAGTGTCGTAAATTAGAATCATCATCAGAAAGTTGTCGTGAGTAGACTTAAACATTGTTCATTTACATTAACAAAATTTTCAGGGTTGTTTAAACCCTTAAGGGTGCTTTGATTATGAATCTAGAGATAACATGCTCATGACTATGATACATGTCATTAAAAACAAACAACTATAAAATGTCTTTAATTATAATTATAATAATAATTATTATTATTGATAATAGTGCCTTTTGTGGTAAACATAGCCGATAGTTTAATTAGACAATTATTTCTATTATTATTATTATGATTATTATGATTATTACGCTCTTATGTTAAACATAGTCAATTATTTAATTAAACAATTACTATTATTATTATTGTTATTATTACTCTCTTGTGGTAAACATAGTCAATTGTTTAATTAAATCCAAGTGGAAATAACTTGAGTAAAATAATTATTAATCAAATAGACCAAATCATTCCGTGTAGGTTAAACATGTATATTGAACTATGGAATATGACCATCAAGTTATGACATGAATGATTTTATAATAATACTTATTAATATGATTACTAACATTGGATTCCGGATCAACTAAGACAACTAAGATACTCACCTGTACACAAGATAATTACTAAATTATTACTTTATTGAACATAATTGATTTGAATAGGACTAGCTATTAAACCGCCATCCCGTGATGGACTAGTAGTGAACATTCCAAGAATTATTAAATGCTAGACAACCAACTTATTCAATACAACTTAAATAACCTTAACTATTGGGATGCTCGAGATAAGGACAATTGAATGAATGAATGTATATTCATGATTATAATAATTTACTAGCATCGAAAAATTAAAGAGATAGGTGAATGACGTGTTTTGGGGGAAAGGCAGTGGAGTAAGGTGGAAGAAAGGAGGAGGAAAATGAGTATTTAGGAGAGGTATCAGGGAGATATGGGGGAGTTGGATTTATTTGGGAAATTAGACTCTGCATGAGTGGAAAAGGAGGAACAAAAACTTGAGGAGGGGGATAACTCAAGGACTGGGATATGCTTAAGTTATGAGTAATCGTTTGACTAAACATGCATAAACTGAAAGTAAATTCTCTTTCACTCCACTAGAGGTTTTTACAAAACAAATTCCCAAAAAGAAAATCAACCTACCTAGATGCAGTATTTCGTAGTATTTCAGTTTCCCAACAACTTCGATTTTGTACTTGTAAACTTACTACCACACCCAAAAGACCAAATTAACAGTGGGATTGCCAATTTGAATATGTGAAGCAGAGCCTATGATCAAGCAAAATTCAAATCCATTTATATAAATGGAACTACATTGTACCTATTGATTCTTTGCATCCCTTACTATAAGAAATATGTATTCTCTCTTTTAAATGTAGTACTGGTGGTATATCATTTCAGTTTGGAATTGCTTGGAAAGTATGACAAGTCACTAGAAGGTGAAGTCGATCTCTATTGTCTGCATAATTTTTTCTATGCGTCTCCTAAGTGCTCCTATCCCACCAGATGTGCACCATTATTCATTTTATTAAGGAAAAGTGAAGTCTACCCGCATTGTCCCACTCAGGGCGGACCAGATCTACTTAGATGATTGGATAGACCTACCAACTTATAGTAAGGTATTGTAAAAAAAGTTTGCATGCTTGTTGATTTTAACCAGAAATACATATTAAATGGGAAGACAAAGAATTTAAAATTTATGATACAAATTAAGTGGGATGCAAAGACTAAGTGGCACCCGACTCTCGCAGTCATCCCAATTGTTGTATATGTCAATGGATTTTCCCTTGGCACAACATAGAATTTTGAGCCCATAGGGCCTGCAAAGAAGCCAATTGTTCCAATTTTTCACCTCTACACCTTTCGGGGGAGGATCCAACTTAATCTTCCTGAAATTCCTGTGTGTGGACGCCCCCGCCAATATAAATGAAACCCTCTCGGGTTGAAAAGACCCTACTTCACAGTCTATTGTCACGAATAGTTTTAAGGGGATTTCATGGGATGTCAGCTCTTCACGACAATGTAAATGGTAAATGTTGGTTCTAGCACACTTTATCTTCATCCCAGAATAAAATATTTTGTTCCAATTCAAGTTTGATTAGAAATAATAATAAGTTTCGTTCTTACTAAATTCTCTATGTGCAATGCATCAAGCTCAACTGAAGTTTAGAGCTGAGTGATAACTCAAGAGTTGACAGCTTGACATGTTTCTCACCCAATTCATCTTTTCAATGCATATCACACTGAGCCATCTGGATACACTACTGCGATGGAAAACATGGACATAGGTGGATGGTATATCTACCCTCATTATTACCTGTCCAGATCAGAGATCGAGGTTGCTGACACCGATGCATGCATATTCCCAGGTCCTTGACCTTTGGCAAAGGTTTAATGACATTAATGTAGTGTTATTAACTTTACCTTCCGAGGTAGCTCACCACCGTCAACAACACCAAAGTGCTCACACCCAATTTCCTTCCATGGATAACATGTGTGCACTGATTGTGTTTTCCCTTTTTTTTGAATGCAATGTGGCAGAGGGAGAACTTTTATTTATTTAATTATTGTTGTTATTTTATTTTATTGAAATTATTTAGTTGTTTTACCTTCTTTTCAATTTTTTTTTTTTAATTTTGCGAGCTGGTGAAGCATTCTCTGCAAGAACCGTCACCTAGTCCGGGGTTCCTTCCTTTCATTTAGAAACCCTAATCATTTTCTCCTTTATGCTAGAAATGCTTACCCTCGTAACATTCTTTTTATTAGCACTTCCAGGTCTCTTAATTCTTCTTGCATATTTTGGACTAGGTACACCTTACTGTAGTCTGGAATGGTTCAACCCTTAATGATGTCATGTTAATTATGCACATTTTATATTCTTGTAACCATTTGGGTATCGCTGACATTGTGGGAGGTGGTAACTTATAGATTGTCTAAAGAGTGGTGGCAATGAATTGCTTAATTTTTTTTTTTGCTCTGTGATTTAAACGTTCGACTGTCTACATTAGTATTCTCAATCAGAGATTTTATTATGTCTGTGCATGGAAATAACTCATCCTTGGATACTACTTTGTGCAATTGGGATATATTGACATTTAATCCTCTAGGTTTTTATCCTTGGTTTGTTTGTCTACCAGTGCTAGTTTGTGGCGATACAATGTTATTGTACATGCTGTATAGAGAACAAGAATTTGGTTTATAGGCAGTTCATAGCATTTTGAGGGTTTGTAATTCTCAAACTCTTGGAATCTAAAACTGAGTTTGGCTTATTTTCTTTTTAGAAATCCAAGTGGAGGGATTCCTCTGTAACATCTCTATTATCACTCATGGTAATACTTAGACTAGCCTATGTTTTCATTTAGCAGTAGAGGAAGGAGGATCGTGATACCACGTAAACAACATGAAGATATGATAATCTTTGGTGGCCATAAAGTACACACTGATTATTGACCACATTTCCATGGACGACTATGTGAGAAATCTCTGCAAGAAGGTCATGTTTTACGGGTTTTAGAGAATAGTGTGAGCTCTTGAACATACGCCTGTCTCCTAAAGGAATGCAGTAAAAAGAGATGCACTAAGAAGGGAGTTGTTTTGGAGGGAAGATAAGTCCATGTCCACATAACCTAGATGGGGTTTGTGCAATAGAGTTTTTTGTCTAACACGCTGCTCAACATGTTTTCCAAGTGAAGAAGCCCAAAGAATCCCGGTGGATGCTTGCAGGGTTTTTTTTTTAATTATATACCCCATCGAAATGCCTTCTTGTGGATTTGGCTTATGCTAGACACGGGCTTGTGGGATTGTGGAGGAGTCCTTAAAAGTAGGATATCTCTAATGTTGTTGGATGGATAAGTTTGTATACTACAGTTCGTATTCAACTATCCCTTGAAACATGCAAAACTTTACATTTGCAAGATCAATTACGCAATTACAAGGGATTGATAACCATGTTTAGATTCTAATCATGCATTTCTTTTTTTTCTTTTTTTAAATTACAGGTCGTCATCGGATTTATGGTTTCCAACAACCATTGCAAGAAATTAACAAGGCCGTTCATTATTATTTTTTTCTGTCAATTTTTTTATTATTATTATTTCTGTACTACGTTTTATCACTATATTTCTCTTTGTTTTTATCTCTATGGAGAGACGTGGCCATTAGATGACTTCCTCCACTTCATAAATGAATTATCCCTTAGTCCAGTATTGCTGGGTAGTCTGGATGCTTGTTCTGCTATATATGCTGAAACAAGACTGCCCATGCCCATGATAACATCTCCAGCTACCTCCCTGATGACTCTTTCATGATCTAAGAGGGATATTCATGGATGATTATGGTTTGCTTAAAATACCAATATTTTGGCGCACCAAGACAAAAATTTTCTTTTCTACAAAGGATTATCAAAGCGTCTACTTGTCATGTCTGTTACCCTTTAAATGTTTTTAATTCTTTTGTATTGAGCAGGTTGTCGCTACCAGAAATATGCTCCAAACCCTAAAAATCACCTCTCTTTGCACAGTCAATATTGTTCCATCGTTTTAGTTCTTACCGTGGGCGACATACAAACGTTTGACTATGTCGCTGTTTTAATTCAAGAACGACGTATAAGTTTTATCTCTGCTCTTCCCTTATCTAGGGACTCTCTGCGCCTTGGTTATGCATTTTATTTATTTTTTTGTTCAGTGGGGTTGTTCTCAACTATGAGCCATGAGAATTTGCTAATGAAATTTGTAGGACTACAAGGTTGATGATTTGTAATGCCTTTTTGTTTTTTTTTTGCAGGTAAAATGTTTTGATTCAGGTTATGAAAGAAGAGGGTTCTGCATAGAATAGAATGCTTGGTATGTTACTAGCATTCAACTTGTGGTCTTTAGGATAATTTTTTCCTCAAAATATTTACTCATTCTATGAGTTGTAACTTAACCCTATTTCTACTTCTGTAATAAATCTTCAATTTACTGAAACACTATACATCAATTTGTTTTACACAGTGTAAAATTTTAGTTTCAATTTATCTTCCATGTAATTTTTATTTTTCTCCTAGAGGGCCCCTTTAGGTTCCAGTTTTAGAACCTAGGGCTCTAATACCATCTGTAATGCTCTGCTACCCGGTAGAGCACTTGGTCCATTTCTCTATGTTGTTCTCTATCTTAAGCTCATTCTGAGTTTGTTTTTAATAAAATCAATATATTTTAATCATATTACAGGTTTATATCCATGTATGTTCTATTAGTTTTATAAACATATTAATGTAGAAATATGAACAATAAACATATTAATGTAAAAATATGAACTGTACATGTTTGATAAACTTCATGAATTTAGTATCTGAATACCTGGAACCAACGGTTGTAGTAGATCCAATAGGTTGGTGTAGACCCTGTAGGCTCCTTCCTCTTTTAGCTTTCCATCCAAGCCTTTATTAACAAAATGATGTGCCACCCTACCAAACAGCTCTCATCATGTGCTGGCCCTAGGAAACCCATTGGTTTCCTAGCCCCCGAGCCCACAGACTAATAATATCAAGAGAAAATTCCTTTCCCTTCTAGATATTTCTTCATTTCCAACCATTTCTCAGTCATTTCAAGTTATTCCATTTCCAATTATCCCAGTCCTTGAGTTATCCCCCTCCTCAAGTTTTTGTTCCTCCTTTTCCACTCATGCAGAGTCTAATTTCCCAAATAAATCCAACTCCCCCATCTCTCCCTGATACCCCTCCTAAATACTCATTTTCCTCCTCCTTTCTTCCACCTTACTCCACCGCCTTTTCCCAAAAACACTTCATTCGCCTACCTCTTTAAGTTTTCGATGCTAGTAAATTATTATAATCATGAATATACATTTATTCATTCAATTGTCCTTATCTCGAGCATCCCAATAGTTAAGGTTATTTAATTTGTATTGAATAAGTTGGTTGTCTAGCATTTAATAATTCTTGGAATATTGATACCATATGTAGTGCCCATCCTTTCGTGATGGGCACATAAGTTCTTGTCATTTTCTACTTGTATCTATAAATAAGTACCATAATTTATTTATTGTATATCATGATTTTTATCAAAATTTTACTATTGAATTCATTTTAAAAGATAAAAGGTCTGTGCATAAGTTTAACATGACAGGATTTTCTCATAGCGTGGCCTTTTCATTCTGTTCATAATTTTAACAACAATTTTAACAACATTAGGAATAAATTAAATGAAAGGCATTTTTTCCTTCACTACTTAAATTTAGAGAGTTTGGCTCAAGTAGAATACCCTTTTTTTGTAGATTGCAGTAGGCTTCCTCCCTTACGCTTCTATAGTTTCTCGTTTGGGCGTCTGCCTACCATTTTTTGTGGATTTCCGTAAGTTGGAGTAGGATTCCTTAATCTCCTCTAGCTACTCCTAGTTGGAAAAACCTTAGCAGTCAAAATATATAAACCACCCTACCAACCAACTCATCGTACTGGCCCTAGGAAATCGACGTATTTCCTAGCCCCTGAGCCCATAATCCGATAATTCAAATAGGAGACTTCCATAGTTTAGGATCCCTCCATCGATAATTCATAGTTCGATCTCCATAGTTCCATCTTCATCGTTCAATTTTCCTTCCTCTTTTGAGTTTCTTACCTCCTCAATACCCAAGTTAATCCCCTCCTTTGTTTGTCTTCCTTCTCATCAAAATATTCTGTCCTATTTCCCCCAAAATAACCTCTCCCCATCCTCCCAAATCTCTTCCTATATAGTATTTTCTACCTTCAATATCCTTCCCACTTACTCCACCACCCTCCTCAAAACATTCATTACGATGGTTAGTTTTTCAATCTAATAAAATATTATTTCTTTTGTACTTCTTGTCTCGAGTAGCTCAATGGTATTGGGAATAGTTAAATTGAATTTAATGGGTTGAATGTATATCATTTAATGGTTCTTGAATCATTCAATTTAGGATCTTCTTGAGGCGGTGGATTCATTATTGGATTTTATCCTTTATTTATTGTGTTATATAAAATAATAATTAAATAGTTATCATTTTGACTCTTCTAAGCTTGAAGTGGCGGTTTAATTAATTTACAAAAATCTAAACTTTGATTCTTAATTTGACATGTCAATACTTTTATTAGTATATTTACTTAATGACTCCTATATTAACTTACTCGACACATTCAATAAACTAATAATACTTTTACAATGTTTTCGATGAGTCACTTTTATAATATTAAACTTGGTAAGAAGACATTTTGACAGATTCGTTTATAAATTTTGTAATGGACAAATTTATTGTAATTTAATTATAACATAATAATAATAATAATAATAATAATAATAATGTTAATAATTAATAATAATGATAATAGAGGGTAAATACTAATACCAATATTCATTTTCTTAGTACCTTAGCAATATTCTAGTACACTTTTATCAATACTCCATGTACATTTAATGTTTTAATTAATCATGATTAATAGTTAAACATTACAATTTTCCCAAGTTAATATTTATTAACAATACTTCATATCTAGTGCACTTCTTTTAATTGCTTATTACCATGTTTACATACCATCAACTAATAGTTTAATTGATTTATTCTTACACATATCCAACAACTAAACATCCATTATATGAACTTGATCAATACATAATTATCATATTTTCCTACTACAACTTATACGATTATTCAACTTGTTACTTATTCGTATATTGATACTAGCGTACACGTGCAAAGTGTGCATGCGTGGCTAGTGCATGTATAGGTTAAAAATGTACTATAAGAAACATCATCTTCCTTAGACGTACATGTTATTTACTAATAATACTCATTCATGCAAGTAGTACACATACATAAATATAACACAATTATCTTATTGTCCTCAATTATTTAACAGTTAACTCCTTTAAGATTCATATCGTTATCTTTGTGTGTATATTTAGTTTAATTAATCAAGCATGTGGAAGGGTACCTACTACCACTAACTCAAGATCAAGAGATACCCACTCTCACAATACTAACTAACATATCTTCCCATCCTAACCTACGTCCGCATCCTCCCTATCCTTCCTCTGCTAGTACAAAGTGGATTCCATCTATACTGGCCTCACCACATAGAACTTGAGAGCGGTAGCATCAGCTAACCTAGCGGACCTAGCCTCTCCTAGCAGGCATCCGACCGTCGTCATCACAACAACTTGGGGAGCATGTCTCAGCACTACCCTCCCATGACCTCGAGTATCATAGTGACATAGGGTGGGAAATACATCCATCCCTCTCAACATCCTAGGTCTATACCCTATAAAAACCATACTTTGCTGCTATCAAGATTATGGGATTGTGTCATCGTATCATCATTTTTGGTTGCTAAGGTTTACTACGTAACAAGTCACTATTCCACATATCATATCAAGTATTCGACTATCACGTAGCGCCAACGTCCCGTGGGTTAGTAATTCACAAATACACATGTATAACAAGTAATTTCACTTGATAATCAATTGATCACATCATCATCCTTGTCATTATTTCATGTAATAATTTAATTCATCATAGGTACACACGACATATAATAATTCAATTGGTCACATCGTAACATGGTATACACATATCACATCATATACTTCTCATTTGATAAATGAAAACATTTCAACGTATGCTATCATTGTAAAATATAGTAATCCTATGATAATCAACACATTGTAACCAAAAAAAACATAGCAACATTATAATCATGGTGACATCATAACCATTGTAACATCATACTCACAATTCCATAATAAACATAGTAACTTCATAGTCTTGGTCCCATCACATCATAAGTAAAGTTACTCATTCGAGCAAAGTCCAAAATATAACCATAAATAAAGTGCACTAACTTGTAAATAAGCCTAGTAGAAATATGGGGCATTACATATACCCACCCTTCAGGAAACTTCGTCCCGAAGTTATGGTCGGAACAGTGAGGAAAGTATTAATGCATAGTCTCTGTGTCATCCTAGGTAGCAGAACTTGGGGTATGCCTTTCCCACTAATCTTTAACTTGACCAAACCTGTCGATGTTATCTTATAGATTTACTTATTTTATCCCATGTATGTGTTTTAATAATTTAAATAACATTTCAAACAATCATTTTATTTAATCATAATATTATATCTATAATCCCTAAAGTTATAATCAAGTACTTTCCACCTTAGCATCCTACTTCTTACCTCTTAATCAATATCCCTTAAGTTACATCATCCAGATAGGTCTACTTGTCATACACAAAGTTTTTAATCAAAGTATATATTAATCCAACTTAGTATTAAATGATCAACGATTTTTAAATGAAGGTATTAGAAATCATACTTGTATTCACTTAACATACAAATACCAAGGATCCTTAAGGTGAGAATACCTCGCTTAGGAGAAGAAGGTCCAATATGTCTTTTAAATTTTGAGATCATACATTATTATTTTCTTATTCGTGTTAAGCAATTGTATCCATGAAAATAAGGGTATTGTAATGATCATTAATTTAGGAGAACTATTATTGTTTACAAGGTGTTCATGACTAGACCTTATCAAAATGCCATTTTATCAAGTTCATTTATTGTTTTCTCCTTTTCAATCTAATATAGTATAAAGGGAAATCATTACTCCTTCAATTATTATTACTTCTTTTATAACATAGGTGTTACTATATTGTATTTGACATTTGTACCTATGGTTGGTTTCCTCTTCAAGGCTCTTGAATATAATCATTTACTGCAGAGTCATATCACTGTTGAATTTGATTGTACTGTTTTACCTAAATATTTAACTACAACCTTTGTATTATATATGTATTGTTTCGACTCTTGCATTAATTCACATATTTAGTTAACATCTTTTAAATAAATTGCACATTATTAGAACACATTTTTAAGAATAATTCAGACCTAAGAGTCTTGATATATACCCATTCAAATTACAACTCACTTTTATATAAGATACAAGCTCACTCTTTTCTAGAATACAATCCCCTCATGTTCCCCATGAATTTCAACCTACCATGTCTATATATATTCTTCATACAATTGAACGATCCTATAGGCCTCTTGGACCATCAATTATATCTAAGTATATCCCTTCAAGGAAATTGACATTCCCCTATTAGACTTACTAAAATCATTTGCACATACTCCAAATAACACATATTACAAGTCGTTAGGCATCCATACCCATCATATTCTCTTAATCCCCTTTTCATTGACACCTTTGTTGTTAAATGTTTACACAGTACCTCGTCTATACACATTAACTCGACACAACCAGATTGCGCCCAAGTGATTAGGGTAAATTGACATTGCATTCTAATACTAGTCTAATATTTAAGTATTAGAAGTTAGACCTAAACTTGAATGTCTAACATTTAAAGTTTCAAATGTAACATTAAAAGTTAATAATACATCAATAGGTAACATTTTAATATAACTTAATTAATGTAACCTTTAAATTAAACATAAGGTTTATTTCAAATTAATTATCATAAACAACTCATTTAACTAATAATTTATAAATTAGTTTTAACTAATTCATTCTAAATTACAAACTATTTAAAATAAATTGAAGACTACTTAAATTAATCAATTATATAAAGATTAATATCCTATAGAACTTAAGGATTTATAATTTCAAATTTATAACACTCCTCATTTATTGGTAATTTAAAATATTAAGTTACATCCACCTTTGACAAAGCTGCCCTGCCTTACCCACGTGAAGGTATGGTGCATGTAAGCCAGGCTGACATATGCATGAGGCTCCCAGGGCATGAAGCTCACGTGTTAGTAATCCACTAGGCCTAAGCTGAATAAGGATGACTTTTAAAAAGGTGATACTCCTTCCGAGGGTGTTTTCCAATCTCTCATTTTTTGTCAATCATACCCGGACGGAGGAGCTCTGCAACCTGCAACTTGATCTCAGCTCCATGGCAACAGGTCTGGTTCAGGAATATGTCTCCACTACGAGGTGATACCCATTCTCTCGCGTTACATCCCTCCTAAACTTTCGTCCCATTTCATGTTAGGGTTTCAGTGCCTAGATATATATATATGCTTTTGTTTTGTAGGTTGTTGTTGGTTTACATTTAGGGTTATTCAAATTCCTGTTTTTTCCCTTTTCGCTTTGTTGAGAAACGAGTCTGGTCGAATTTGGCCCATAAAATAAAGCAACAATGACCTAATGAGGGCGCGGCTAGAAGCTTGATGAGGAGTAGACTCGGGTTAAGGATTGGAAGACTTGATTTTCTTTAGCTATTCTGTTGCTTTCCCTTTATGGACTTGCAAACGACGGTATATTATGGTTTTCTTTTCCCTTGTGATTTCCATTTTTTTTCTTTCTAAATGACATAATATAAAGGTTGTATTACAGATATTCTAAGGAAATACAAATAAAACTTTGAAGAATTTAGGGTTTTTATGGCTATTGAGATAACTCTTTCAGTAACTGACCTTCTAGACCGAATGGAACAGTCTCATAAAGTATATCCTGCTTAGAAAGCAACAGTAGCCAGCTCATACCCTCAAATTGTAAGCCGATACCCCTTGGCAGGAAATAAAGAGACATCCATGGCTAGTTAATTTTGAGCTAAAACTAATAATGTAATTAGATAATATAATGCATGGTGTTAATATTTGCAGAAGGTGGAGGCAGCTTGACTGCTTTCACTTCTCAGGAAAAATCTATCCAGCTGCCAATAATCCCTTCCTATAGGAACTAAGCCACAAACCGTCCTTATTTAAAGGTTGTAACAGTTTTACAGGTTTAAGCATATATATATACATATATATTGTTGGTTCTTGTATGGGTCTTAGTCCCATTCTCACATGGAACGTGGTTCCACTTGAAAGTGTAAAAGAAAATTTTACTTGGTAAATAAAATACCATGTGGTTATTCTTTCTTTTTTCAGCAATTTCTGGCAAATTTACCCTATTTAACTTCTGAAATTCCTTACTAGAATTACCATACCTCTTGCTTTATTCTTCTCCACCTTCTGAAATAAAATACCATATGGTTATTCATTTTTTTTTGCAGCAATTTATGGAAAATTTACCTTATTTAACTTCTGAAATTTCTTGCTAGATTTACCATACCTCTTGCTTTATTCTTCTCCGCCTTGGGAAATAAAATACCATGCGGTTATTCATTTTTATTTTCAGCAATTTCTGGCAAATTTACCCTATTTAACTTATGAAATTTTTTACAAGATTTACCATACCTCTTGCTTTATTCTTTTCTGCCTTCGGAAATAAAATACCCTGTGGTTATTCATTCACTAAAGACTTTAATGACTTGCACCTCCCACTTGATTTATAAAGTATTTAGGATCATTAATTATACTATTCTTCACTGGAATAATAGGAAAGAACTCTATGGTCGAGTTTCTATTAGAGTAAGATATAATGCGTTGCATGTATGAGAGTCGCTCTATTTGCTCTCCATTCATTATCTAATCTGCGTTTATTGATACCATGTCTCTGGCAGAGTTTATTATGCGTCAGTCAAATGGATCTGGAAGTGCCAAGTAGTTGAAAGAAGTGAAAATTGCAGAAGGATGGTAAGTCTGAGCAGCAGACTAATTTACATGGATAGTAAATTCATGGATATGTTTTTAGGTGGAAACGAGCTTGAGTGGAGAAGGATATAAGGTATTTTCTCCTTTTTGATAATACTTAAGCACTTTACCCCTTGACCGCTTAAGAAAACAATGAAAAACATGGCATGAAGCATTGGTGACTTAAGTGCTTGACCCACTTAGTCATATTGGCAAGCCAACATGAAATGAAAAGGTGAGCCATTCACGTTGGGAAGTCTTAGTAGAAATGAGCATGAATGTAGGTGTTCTTGAAGTAAGTTCCATGCCTTAGAAGCAGACACATTGAAGTTGAATGGATAATATGTTTAGCCGAAGATGAATACATTTTTTTTAGATAGGGAAATCGGTAACACGTCGGGATTACTTGGGTGAGGCCCAGGTTCAAAGTCGCGGGCTGCCACTATAAACCCCAGGTATATCCAACAGCCAGCAAGCCAGATATACCAGAAACTTGTGACTCAACAAGGGCCGAGGCGTCCCAGACTCCAATCCCGTCCAGGAGCAGTACAGGAGCAGTAGTCTATCCAGGGGCGTCTACCCTTCGAGCCTTATCACAGCGGGCCATGTCTCGGTGGGATTTGATCCCTGGTGGGCTGGTTGACTTGTTGACATTGAAGTTGAAAACCACCTTCACATAATGGTTGACTTGTTGGGAAGAATGCTTCAGGGCGTCCGTCATTGATTAGGTCAACTTAGAATAGTTATTTGCATTAAGTTTTTTTTGTTTTTATTTTATTTTATATTATGTTCTTATCACTAAGCAAAAGTTTACCTCTTTTCCCGAGTAAAAGTACTAGTTTTAGTGCCACCCTGCCTAGCATCCTTGTTAGTTCTTGAGTCTCACCGTCTATTAAAGCAAGCACTCAAGCAATAAAGTAATGGATCTATAATATTGACTCTCTTTTAAATAATAGCATATAACAAAGTACTAAACTCAGCTCTAAAGAAATACCAGTTTCAGGATTTTAAAGAAACCCATCAATACATAGGATCTCGCATTTAGCCATAGCGCATGGTCCGATATCTTAGTCATATGTAAATCTCACCCCTATATATGTCATGCTTTACATCAATATATGAATTTCAACTTTCTATTTAACTCGACCCATTTATCACAGTCGCTGAGGGAAAAGAAAATTGGTAGATTTTGATTTATATATATCCCTCACTTAGACTGTAAACTGAGGAGTAGGCTAACGCAACCCAGCAGGCAGGGACCAAGGAAAGGGAGGGAAGCCGTATAATGGTATAATTTGGAAGGAATGAATCAATATTAATATCCGTTGCCCTTCTTACTTTCCTGCAACGTTTCTTCTATTTATACAGGGTAAACTGAGGAGTAGGCTAACGCAACCCAGCAGGCAGGGACCAAGGAAAGGGAGGGAAGCCGTATAATGGTATAATTTGGAAGGAATGAATCAATATTAATATCCGTTGCCCTTCTTACTTTCCTGCAACGTTTCTTCTATTTATACAGGGTTCTTGGATTGGATGAGTCACTAACTATTTTCTTGTGTCAATATGAGTATGAGTTCTAATACCTTCATTTAAAAATCGTTGATCATTTAATACTAAGTTGGATTAATATATACTTCGATTAAAAACTTTGTGTATGACAAGTAGACCTATTTGGATGAAGGGATATTGATTAAGAGGTAAGAAGTAGGATGCTAAGGTGGAAAGTAAAGTACTTGATTATAAACTTTAGGAATTATAGATACAATATTGTGATTAAATAAAAGGATTGATTGAAATGTTATTTAAATTATTAAAACACATATCATGGGATAAAATAAGTAAATCTATAAGATAACATCGACAGGTTTGGTCAAGTTAAAAGATTAGTGGGACACGTATACCCCAAGTTCTGCTACCTAGGATGACATAGAGACTATGCATTAATACTTTCCTCACTGTTTCGACCATAACTTCGGGAAGAAGTTTCATGAAGGGTGGGTATATGTAATGCCCCATATTTCTACTAGGCTTATTTATGAGTTAGTGCACTTTATTTATGGTTATATTTTGGACTTTGCTCGGCTGAGTAACTTTGCTTATGATGTGATGGGACCAAGAATATGAAGTTACTATGTTTATTATGGAATTGTGATTATGATGTTACAATGGTTATGATGTCACCATGATTATAATGTTGCTATGTTTTTTGGTTACAATGTGTTGATTATCATAGGAGTGCTATATTTTACGATGATCTAGTATATGTTGAAATGTTTTCATCACGTTTTCATTTATCAAATAAGAAGTATATGATGTGATAAGTAGATACCATGTTACGATGTGACCAATTGAATTATTATATGTCGTGTGTACCTATGATGAATTAAATTATTACATGAAATAATGACAAGGATGATGATGTGATCAATTGATTATCAAGTGAACTTACTTGTTATACATGTGTATTTGTGAAGTACTAACCCACAGGACATTGGCGTTACGTGATAGTCAAATACTTGATATGATATGTGGAATAGTGACTTGTTATGCAGTAAACCTTAGCAACCAAAAATGATGATACGATGACACAATCCCATAATCTTGATAGCAACAAAGTATGGTTTTTATAGGGTATAGACCGAGGATGTTGAGAGGGATGGATGTATTTCCCACCCTATGTCACTATGATACCTGAGGTCGTGGGAGGGCAGTGTTGAGACATGCTCTCCAAGTTGTTGTGATGATGATAGTCGGATGCCTGCTAGGAGAGGCTAGGTCCACTAGGTTAGCCGACGCTACTGCTCTCAGGTTCTATGTGGTCAGGCTAGGATAGATGGAATCCACTTTGTACTAGCAGAGGAAGGATAGGGAGGATGCGAACGTAGGTTAGGATGTGAGGATATGTTAGTTAGTATTGTGAGAGTGGGTATCCCTTGATGTTGAGTTAGTGGTAGTAGGTACCCTTCCACATGCTTGATTAATTAAACTAAATATACACACAAAGATAACGATATGAATCTTAAAGGGGTTAACTGTTAAATAATTGAGGACAATAAGATAATTGTGTTATATTTATGTATGTGTACTACTTGCATGAATGAGTATTATTAGTAAATAGCATGTACGTCTAAGGAAGATGATGTTTCTTATAGTACATTTTTAACCTGTGCATGCAATGGCCATGCATGCACACTTTGCACATGTACGCTAGTATCAATATACGAATAAGTAACAAGTTGAATACTCGTATAAGTTGTAATAGGAAAATATGATAATTATGTATTGATCAAGTTCATATAAAGGATGTTTAGTTGTTGGATATGCGTAAAAATAAATCAATTAAACTATTAGTTGATGGAATGTAAACATGGTAATAAGCATTAAAAGAAGTGCACTCGATATGAAGTATTGTTAATAAATATTAACTTGGGAAAATTGTAATGTTTAACTATTAATTGTGATTAATTAAAACATTAAATGTACATGGAGTATTGATAAAAGTGTACTAGAATATTGCTAAGGTACTAAGAAAATGAATATTGGTATTAGTATTTACCCTTTATTATCATTATTATTAATTATTAACATTATTATACCTGCCGTAGGCAGGGTATATTGTAATCGGCTACAAGTCAAACTCTTATGACTTTGTATTAGTTGCTCTCTATCAAAAAAATTAAAATCTGTTTTCTAAAGTATAACTTGGGATTTGTAAAATATATTTTTTAATTTTGTTAAAAAACTATTTTGTAAACAACTTATTGGTGAATAGAAGATGATGTAAACTTTCGAATTTGGTATCTGGATTTGAGTTGACATTTGAGTTGACATGTGGCAACAATGACATCATAATAATAAAATAAAAAAAATAAAAATTATATCCCATTGCCATCATATCTAACTAGCATATACTTATATCCCATTGCTAGTTGACATCATTAATTAATTATATTAATATGAAGTATATTAACTAGTGACGATGGCCACCGGCCCGGAAACTTTAGTGGCAGTCTGAGAAAAATTAAGAAAAACCTGCTTCAATTCATCAAAGACAATCCACAACAGCCTCCTGAACTCCTTGCTCACCCTGACAGTGGCATCTGCAAGATCAGTGGCCCGGACCTAATGATTTTGGCATTGGGGGCAAGTTGCACCCCAATTTTTCCAGTACCGTCTTCCATTGACACATTCGGCGTGACTAGAACCTGCCTAACAGCCCTTTGCCTCCTCTCCACCAAAAACGAAAGCGTCTTCCCAGGATTCTTCTTGATCACATCAACTAGATCAAAAACTGCCTCCGCCTCGCTCACGCTAAAGAGACGACCGTCAACTCCCAGCACCACGTCACCGGACTCCATCCCGTCACGAGCAGCTGCAGAAGAGGAGAAGATTTGGTGAACCATGACACCGGGGAAGGGCTCCTTTTCCACTACTCCAACCGTCAAAACCTGCACGAAAAGAATAGTGTATGCGAACAATATATTGGCCACCACGCCTGCAATCGTCACAATGACACGGTCTATAACAGGCCTGTATTTCAGTAAATCCTTATCATCTGGGGCTATATCGCTATCCTGCTCACCATCCGGAAACCCCACATACCCTCCCAGCGGAATGGCTCTCAGAGAGCATTCTACATTTCTTAGATTAAATTTCAACAGCATTGGGCCAAACCCAATGACGAATTTATTTACACGGATATTCTGCAGATAAGCTGCCAGGAAATGCCCACATTCATGCACGGTAACTATTGCTGCCAACACCCCTACTGCCTGTAACACTGACTCCGCCCCCTCCAACCTTCCTACTGCAGGAATTGATAAAAGCAACGTACTTGACAATTTAGTGAAGTGCCCTAATACCTTTCTGCTTTCTGTGCCTGAATCTTCTGAATCTGGGCGGCTGCTGCAGCATATGCAAAGAGACAAAGATGGGACGTTCTTACATTTTGATTTCAATGCCTTATACAAGAAGCAATGCTTTAACGCCCTTTCTCTTCTCGCATGCAATCTCCTTCCTCCTCCGTTTTGGAATGATGGGAACGCTGAGACTAAGAATCTCGAGGAGGAGTTTGTGGTATTGCTGGGGCGGATCATGGTTGTGATGTTGGTGGGAATGACAGAAAGAAATAATGTTACAACAAAAAAATGTACGATTGTGTATACATTCTGCCAGTTTTGATTTGTGATCTCGCAATCTCTATCTTTATCCCATCGATGTAGCTTGTTGATTCATCCGATCTACGTCCACCACTAACATGCCATTGTTGGGTTCTCCTCCTCTTATCCATAACCCTTTTCAATATCTTTATTACGTTGCTTCCTCGGTCTTCACCGAGCTTCCAACACTCAATCTCTTTCTTTTCTCCGTGATGTTTAACCACGAATACAAATGTTTTTTCATTGCATTAGACGTAACCAAGCTTATTTATTCATAGAGTCATTGCTTTGGATGGTCTATAAAGAAACTTGCATATTTTTATAACATAAGTCAAGAATATTACTAGAAGTATGTAAGGAAGCTTGAATATGCTTGTTTTATGCTACATTGCAATAACCTATATCGTATTTAAATGGACATTTTTTAATTCATTTTTGTTTTAATTTCTTTCAAATTGTAATTATATTTGTTTTATCATATATTTTTATAGCAAAATTATCCTATTGCTATATATTTTCAATCTCTTCTTAGGAGGCAGGTACTAAGCAACTTTGTTGCTTATTCCACTTGTTATTATTATTATTATGTTATAATTAAATTACAATAAATTTGTCCATTACAAAATTTATAAACTAATGTGTCAAAATGTCCTCTTACCAAGTTTAATATTATAAAAGTGACTCATCGAAAACATTGTAAAAGTATTATTAGTTTATTGAATGTGTCGAGTAAGTTAATATAGGAATCATTAAGTAAATATACTAATAAAAGTATTTCCATGTCAAATTAAGAATCAAAGTTTAGATTTTTATAAATTAATTAAACCGCCACTTCAAGTTTGGAAGAGTAAAAAAGATAACTATTTAATTATTATTTTATTTAACACATTAAATAAAGGATAAAAGCTAATAATATAATCCACCGCCTCAAGAAGATTCTAAATTGAACGATTCGAGAACCATTAAATGATATACATTCAACCCATTAAATTCAACTTAACTATTCCCAATACCATTGAGCTACTCGAGACAAGAAGTATAAAATAAATAATATTTTATTAGATTGAAAAACGAGCCATCGTAATGAATGTTTTGAGGAGGGTGGTGGAGTAAGTGGGAAGGATATTGAAGGTAGAAAATGCTATATAGGAAGAGATTTGGGAGGATGGGGAGAGGTTCTTTTGGGGGAAAGAGGACTGAAGATTTTGATGAGAAGGAAGACAAACATAGGAGGGGGTTAACTTGGGTATTGAGGAGGTAAGAAACTCAAAAGAGGAAGGAAAATTGAACCACGAAGATGGAACTATGGAGATCGAACTATGAATTATCGATGGAGGGATCCTAAACTATGGAATTCTGCTATTCGGATTATCGGATTATGGGCTTGGGGGCTAGGAAATCCGTCAATTTCCTAGGGCCAACAAGATGAGCTGATTGGTAGGGTGGTTTATTTATTTTGACTGCTAAGATTTTTCCAGCTAGGAGCAGCTAGAGGAGATTAAGGAATCCTACTCCAACTTTCGAAAATCTAGAAACAATGGTAGGAAGACACCCAAAGGAGAAACTACAGAAGCATAAGGGAGGAAGCCTACTGCAATCTACAAAAAAAAGGGTATTCTACTTGAGCCAAACTCTCTAAATTTAAGTAGTGAAGGAAAAAATGCCTTTCATTTAATTTATTCCTAATGTTGTTAAAATTGCTGTTAAAATTATGAACACAATGAAAAGGCCATGCTATGAGAAAATCATGTCATGTTAAACTTATGTCAAAGTACTAATCTGCAGGACACATGGGCTATGTAATAACTGGATACTTTATATGAACTGTGGTATAGTACCTATTTCTGTAGAAGAGCCTTGATTACCAAAATTGATGATACGATGACACAGACCAATAATCTCGATAGTAGCAAAGTATGTTTTTGATAGGGTATAGACCCAGGATGTTGAGAGGGATGGATGTGTTCCACCCTATTTTTTTATGATACCCGAGGTCATGGGAGGGCTGTGCTGAGACACACTCCCCAAGTTGTTGTGATGATGATAGTCAGATGCCTGCTAGGAGAGGCTAGGTCCACTGTTCAGTTGACGCTATCGCTCTCAGGTTCTTATGTGGTTAGGTCGGTGAAGCCGACATCCACTTCTATACTAGCAGAGGAAGGATAGGGAGGGTGTGGACGTAGGTTAGGATGGAAGGATGTATATCTAGTACTGTGTTGGGTCGGGGGGATCTACGACACCAAGATTAGTAGTAGTAGGTGTCTCTTCCTTGAAAATAATTGATTATAACGTTGTTATAATTTAATTTGTTAATGATTAATGATTGATGATGTTGAAAAGATTACGCGTTTGGATGCTAATCCGGTTAGGTATTTGCGATTGTTATGTCTTGTATCCATGAGTGCCCTATCTATGTGAATCATTATTATATATATATATATATATATATATATATATATATATATATATATACACACATAGGATATATGATGTTTTCTTATAGTACATGTATGATCTATTCATGCATTGGCCACGCATGCACACTTTGCACACGTATGCCAATATCAACATACCAATACTTAACATGATCAATAATGGTATAGGTTGTCATAGGTAAATATGTTAATGAAATAATGAATGTTAAGTTAACATATTCATTAATGATAGGTGAACACTGTAATATGTAATTGATCAAGTGTCGTAAATTAGAATCATCGTCACAAAGTTGTCGTGAGTAGACTTAAACATTGTTCATTTACATTAACAAAATTTTCAAGGTTGTTTAAACCCTTAAGGGTGCTTTGATTATGAATCTAGAGATAACATGCTCATGACTATGATACATGTCATTAAAAACAAACAACTATAAAATATCTTTAATTATAATAATAATAATAATAATAATAATAATAATAATCATTATTATTGATAATAGTGCCTTTTGTGGTAAACATAGCCGATAGTTTAATTAGACAATTATTTCTATTATTATGATGATGATTATTACGCTCTTGTGTTAAACATAGTCAATTATTTAATTAAACAATTATTATTATTATTATTGTTATTATTACGCTCTTGTGGTAAACATAGTCAATTGTTTAATTAAACCCAAGTGGAAATAACTTGAGTAAAATAATTATTAATCAAATAGACCAAATCATTCTGTGTAGGTTAAACACGTATATTGAACTATAGAATATGAGCATCAAGATATGACATGATTGATTTTATAATAATACTTATTAATATGATTACTAACATCGGATTCCGAATCAAGTAAGACAACTAAGATACTCACCTGTACACAAGATAATTACTAAATTATTATTTTATTCAACATAATTGATTTGAATAGCACTAGCTATTAAACCGCCATCCCGTGATGGACCAGTAGTGAACATTCCAAGAATCATTAAATGCTAGACAACCAACTTATTCAATACATCTTAAATAACCTTAACTATTGGGATGCTCGGGATAAGGACAATTGAATGAATAAATGTATATTCATAATTATAATAATTTACTAGCATCGAAAACTTAAAGAGGTAGGTGAATGAAGTGTTTTGGGGGAAAGGCGGTGGAGTAAGGTGGAAGAAAGGAGGAGGAAAATGAGTATTTAGGAGAGGTATCAGGGAGAGATGGGGGAGTTGTATTTATTTGGGAAATTAGACTCTGTATGAGTGGAAAAGGAGGAACAAAAACTTGAGGAGGGGGACAACTCAAGGACAGGGATAACAAGAAATGGAATAACTTGAAATGACTGAGAAATGGTTGGGAATGAAGAAATATCTAGAAGGGAAATGAAGTTTCTCTTGGTATTATTGGTCTGTGGGCTCGGGGGCTAGGAAACCCATGGGTTTACTAGGGCCAGCACATGATGAGAGCTGGTCGGTAGGGTGGAACATCATTTTGTTAATAAAGGCTTGGATGGAAAGCTAAAAGAGGAAGGAGCCTACAAGGTCTGCACCAACCTGTTGGATCTACTACAACCGCTGGTTCCAGGTATTCATATACTAAATTCATGAAGTTTATCAAACATGTACAATTCATATTTTTACATTAATATGTTTACCGTTCATATTTCTACATTAATATGTTTATAAAAATAATAGAACATACATGGATATAAATCTGTAATATGATTAAAATATATTGATTTTATTAAAAATGAACTCAAAATGAGGTTAAGATAGAGAACAACATAGAGAAATGGACCCAGTGCTCTGCCGGGTAGGCAAAGCATTACACAGCATGAATCAACCTTGGAATGTTCTACACCATTTCATGTTTTGCATTGATGTTTGAACTTTACACCTCTCTATATAAAATGTTAAGTGATTTATGCTTCATCCCTCATAGTTACAAAAGACATTCCACTTCCCCCCCTCATAGTCATTTATATCCTTAATAATGTCCTTGTTCAATCTGTATTTGGATTGATTATGGAAAAATGTGTTGTTCATATCCCTTGCTTTTAGCTATAAGATTATGGATTTAATATGCAAAATGTCTTCTTCTTATTAGCTTACAACCAATATAGCCAAATTTAAATCCTTTTCCTTTTGCAGAATCTCCTTGGATATCACTAGCCTCTCCTGATGAGATTACAACATCAAGAGTCATTCTCCAGTCTTGTGAGTAATATCAAGACAATATACTTGTGAGTAATATCAAGCCCTACAAATATCCTCATATGATTGAGATGGTGATGTTGTAAATCTTGTGAGTAATATCAAATTGAGTCTTGTGAGTAATATCAAGACAATATACTTGTGAGTAATAACAAGTCAATAAAGCTTTTGAGCAATATCAAGATGAGTCTTGTGAGTAATATGAAGACAATAGACTTGTGATTAATATCAAGTCAGTAGACTTGTGTGTAATATCAAGTAAATTCTTGTGAGTAATATCAAGATAGTATACTTGTGAGTAATATCAAGTTCTACACATATTCTCATGTTTTGATGCAGTGTAATTTACCATGTAAAGTAGATATACTATGTGATGTATGGCTAGTCATGGTCAATAGGTGCTACAAGTCTCCTTTAGGGATTAGCTACCCCTAGAGTGATTTACTTTAGCATGTGACTCTATGACCTGGGGTAATACATATGATCATAGGTTCGAAAATTTTTTTATGAGTATATTATGATATAGATGATTAATTAATGAAAACACATATGGAAAATCCATAGATATTTAATATAAGCACAAAGATGGAGAGAGAATTCAAATTTACCATGTTTCCACCAAGTCAACTCGAATTGATAAGATATCCGTTGAGTATTAGTTATGATAAATAAAGTTCAATTAATTAAGGAATCAACTCCTTAATTTATGCAAGTTGTTGTTGGAAATAAACACTGATGGAGAAGAGATAGTTCTAATTACATTCAGTTATGTTTAGTTACATTTAGTTACATTTAGTTCTGTTTAGTTCATTTTGGTTACATTCAGTTGTATGCAGTTCATTTAGTTTAGTTCAGTTACACTCAGTTTTATACAATTACACTCAGATCGATTCAGTTCAGTTTAGTTACACTCAGTTGCATGCAGTTCCATTCAGTTCAGTTTAGTTACACTCAGTTGCATGCAGTTCCATTCAGTTCATCTCAGTACACTCAATTAACAACTCAGTTAGAGTTAGTTAATTAATGGAAGGTGCATATCTTCTTGTGGGATATAATTATGGAGTGCTAACTTGGCACCAAGTCAGTAAGGGTGCATATATCAAAGTGGGAGATGATTATGGAGTGCCATCTTGAAACCAAATCAATGCAGGGCACATGATTGAAGAAGGATCAGTGTTCTAAGTCTTAACAAGTTACTAATGCATGCAACCATTCTTTTTTTGTTGTAAAACCTAATTTGACTTGTTATTAAAGTGTTATCCACTTGGAAAGTTAGATACAATGTTCCATTTGATCTCTACTCTCTGGTGCTCTCAGTGAAAGAAATATGCTATTGTGTTGTAATCATTCTAAGCCAATTATCAATCATACTCTAAGATTTTTTGCTAGGTTTTGCATCCTCCGAATCAGTGGAGGGTTTTCCCATGGTATATCATGTGTTCTTTGGTTTGATTTATGTCTTTGGAATATTGATGAGATATATATGCATTGTTATTATGGATTAAAGTTTTAAAGTTCATTTATCTTCATATTTTTTCTCAATCACTAACATAGTATCAGAGTAAGGGCATGCAAGAGCTTAGTTTTGTGCAAATACTCTAAGCCTCTATATATCTTGAAGCATTGAGAAAGATATTTAAGCAATGGCTTGTATATCCATCCGACCAGAAGATAGACTCAAAGGAACATTTGACTTCAATACATGGAAGACGAGGGTGATCAATATTCTTGAGGAGCACAACCTTAATTATTTTGTGACCTCCATTATCAAAGAGCCCACTACAATTTCAAGAGGAAAAACTTACTAGAAGAATCAAGAAAAGGAAAAGAGGATCATATATGACTCCGTGAAGGACAACCTCATGTTAGTCATTACACCATTAAAGATGGAAAAGGAGTGTTTCAAAACACTCACAAATATTTATGAGAAGAAGGCCCCTACTCAAAAGAGGGTTTTGAAGAACAAGTTGCGCAACATGAATATGGAGAAGGATGAGACCGTAGCATCATTCTTCAGAAAGATTTCACAAGTGAAGGATCAACTAGTAAGCATCAGTGTGAATATAAATCAGGATGATCTTCTACAAACCACCATTGACAGACTCCCTCCTCATGGGAGACCTTTCTTGCTGCAGTAAATGGAAGAGAAGGGCATCCCAATTTCAAAACACTTTGGCATGATTGCATCCAAGAAGAAGGGTGCATCCAGAACAAGATGGTGAGCACTAAGGACGAGAATATTTCCCTCATGACAAGAAACAAGAAAGAAAGAAAACCCTTTTCTCCCAAGAACACTTTCCATGCAAAGAAGAAAGAGATCTATAAAGGTATGGAAAAATCAAAACTCATATGTTTTTATTGTAAAAATGTAGGTCTCTTCATATGGGATTGCAATAAAAGGAAAATAAAGGAAGGAATAATTCATGCCTCCACCGCTGTAGAAGGAGCTGAACCTTCTCAAGAGAAATCATCCAAGGAAGAGGATGATCGAAAGGAACATTTCCTTTAGTGAAGAAGAGAATTCACTCTTGGTTTCATGGGATCCTTTTTCCCATGTAGAGACATAGTTTCTAGTACATGTATTAATTTTTCTTTTTGAAGTGTTTAATGTTGCGGTGAGTAAAGAAGGAATCCACCTATCTCCGCAAAGGTGCAGAGATCAAGAGGGATCCCATACAAACAATAAAGATGAGTACCTTATTTTTATTTGCTGTTACAAATCAGATCTAATTTTTTTTTTTATGTTTCATGATTGTCATATAGATCTATATTCCTAGACTTGGAATTGTGTTTAGCATATACATTGTTTTTTTATTATCATCTTTATTGGCATGTTATCAATATCACGAGTACAAATTTTGTGAGATGATATAGGACTGATATAAGAATTATGTAGGACTGATATAAGGATGAAAACATCCTCCATAAGACATGAGATTTAGGGCAGTTGGATTGTTTCATAAACTGTGAACATAAGACTACATGATTGGCTTGATAGAGGGATTCATGCTTACCTCATGAGATATGAAAAAGGGGCTGTATATTTATTTTATAAAATGAATTTTTTGGACTCATATAGGACTGATATAGGGATTCATATCAGTACACAATATTATAATGGGTTATGATAAATTGATTTGTCAATAGATGTACATAACTAGGTAAATAGTTATCAGTATATTGAGAGTATTTCATGTGAATAAAATTTATGAATATGAAATGGTTCTAACCATTAGAATAATTTGTATTGCAGCGAAAATTAATATTCCCTTACCTACAAGTAAAGAAGGACATGAATGTAGAGTCATTTCAATGGCTAAGTCTTAAAAAACAGTTCGGTAGGTTCCTATGTCTCTTGGGAAGCAGGCAAAATAGATGGCTTAATTCTATTATGATAGATGTGAAGACTCTTGAAGATATTATATCTTATTTAGATTCATGTTTCAAATAATATCTTCATATATATATGATCATAAGTCTCCATGATGGAGGACCCATATTATTATTCTCACATTTACATGGTGAAAGGGAGTTGCTAGTCTCTCTAGCTCCTGGATAACTAATGTAACTGGTTGATGTACCTCATGTAAAAAGGAGATATGCATGATGCTTATATTAAGAAGGAATATGAGAAATATATTCAAGAATATTGTTATGATTTTTTATGATTAATGGTGTGGTAGTCACTAGAAAAATATTTTCCTCAGTTAAGGAAAATGTGCAATAAAAAATCCTGAAGAGTTTTAGGATGATGGACTACAAATCCATGGCCACACATATGAAGGTAAATATGAAATTTTATAATTATTATTTCATATTTGGAGAATCTTAAGTCATTTGATATGTATTTGGTTAGTCACAGGTCCCAGGATATATTATGTGCTTCGCAGTTTGTACATAGATATGTACAAAGCAAGTGTTGTGGTACATACAAGTGTATGTGGACTCAGATATGTCTTGATCAGTAAAATAGAGTTTCAAGGATATATGAAATATGGCTAGTATAGTGATTGATGAATATCACATGTGTTTCTCTAGATAGATCATGTTGAAAAGCAATAAATATTTTGAGGGTTTTAGTTATTTATATTCGAGATCCGGTACATATCCACAGATGAGCAGCATTGCCAACATCCTTATTGAGTCTCTGTCTGGGACAAGATTTGTATAGTACAAAAAAACACTCGATTTGAAGAGGGAGTATTGTTGTGTTTTCATAGGCAGAAGCAGATAAATTCCCCATCAGTTAGTCATAGTACATGACTTAGGATGCAAAGGGTTTCGATACCTTGTGTAGAGAATCCACATTAGCAGAGACATTGTCAAAAGTCTATGAGGCTATTTATAGCCTGGATTGTTAGAGAACATTTAAAACCTATCAGAGAGGTAGTTGGGGTTCTGCAAATATAAAGAGAAGGATCAATGATAAATTGATCATGACTAGAAGAAAATCATGGAGAATGGAAAGATCACAAAGAACTTCTCTAGATAGAAGAAGAATCAACAAGTGAACAAATATTGAAGAGTGAAAGAAAATATAATACTTTCTTTCTGCATGTTATTACATATTTGTTGTATAATGTTGTATGTGATGGATTTAAAATCCAAGGTTTCTAGTTTATAGAAACTTTATTCTAGATTGGATCCAGATGATGCTACTTTGTGTAAGTAGCTGGTTGGTCTTTGAGTAGACTCGTTGTATTTTATGCTTACTACTACGCATATATTTGAGTACCTATACATGGAAAACCTATTATTTGATTGTGTTACCCAACTATTGTTTTAGCTTGAGATAAGCGATGTAGTTTGAGGCTAGTACTACAAAAGCTAAGTGTGTTGCGTCTAGTAATACAGAAGCAAGATGTATGTCTGAGAGTAATACAAAAGAAAAATGTGTTTTGAAGATAGTACTACATACTGAGGAGTAGTGTAGCTTGGGAAGCTACCTACTAGGGTGAAGGACTTGAGCTTACAGTCATTAGGTGTTAATAGTCAATATTTATCAAAAACCCTATATGTGTTTTGTGATAAAAACAAATTTGAGATGAAGTTTTTCTTTTCTTCATTGAAGTGATGGTCATGAGTTTCATTACAAAGGTACCGATGAGCAGATTGAAAATTTGTGATAAGCTTATGTTTGTGATGAAGTTTAAATGCTTTTGAGATAATCTTTGAAGCAGACAAAGAATTCTAAACCCACTTGATTCGCATTTTAACCCACAATGAAATGATAATTGATTAATATGATGATCTTTTACAATAATGAAGAATACCTTTTACAGGTCAAAGCACACTTCTTCGATGAAATGGTGTGACCCTATGTTAGTTTAACTAATTCTACATTTAATATTTAATATTTAAACTAATGGCTCACAAATATTTAGATACATAACATTGCCTCCGTATTTTAAAATGATTTGTCCTCAAAGCAAGGGTAAGGATGGGTATTGTTGACGAAACTGTTCTGTATCCCATGATGCGTCTTCATCTGGAAAATTCTTCCACCTAATGAGATATTCCTTGAGTGTTCGAGAATGAATCTTTCTTTCTCGGGTTGCAATGATTGCCTCTATTTCCCAAATGATCCTCCCTTCATCATCTAACACAGGAAGTATTGTTTGTACTGTTTGATGTTACCCCAACATTTTTTGAGACATGATACATGGAAGACATTGCGTATACGAATTTTTTCAGGAAACTGTAATTTATATGCAACTTGACTAATCTTCTGGGTAATTTGGTACGGTGCATAGAAATTTGGGGCCAACTTTTTTTTTCCTCCACTTTTAAGGGATACTTGTTTATAGGGTTGGAGTCTTACGAACACCCAGTCTCCTACTTCAAATTCTCTTTTGGTTCTGTGTTGATCTGCTTGTTTCCTCATGATTTTTTGTGCCATGATTAAGTTATCCTTGAGTAATTCAATAATTTTTTGAGGTTTCTCTAGTTGGTTTCTTACTTCTGGAACATTAGTGTTGTTCAAAACTAACTCCTTCCAATTTGGAGGTTCATACCCATATAAATCTTGGAAAGGGGTCATTTTTGCGGAGGTGTGGTATGTCAAATTGTACCACCATTGTGCTAAGTGTAACCATGGGGACCAATGGTTTTGTTTATTTGTTACAAAAAAACGTAGATATGCTTCTAAGAATTTATTTACGACTTCAGTCTGACCATCTATTTGGGGATGGTAAGTTGAGCTCATATTGAGTGATGTGCCTACTTGGTTGAAAAATTCCCTCCAAAATTTTCTATTAAATTTTACATCTCTGTCACTGACGATGATTTTCGGGAAGCCGTGTATTTTGTAGATATTTTTGCAAAATACATCTACAATTTGTTTTTTCGTGTCCATTTTTCTTATTGCCATGAAGTGTGTAAATTTGGTTAATTGATCGACCACTATAAAGATTTTTTATTTTCCTTCCGACGAAGGTAACCCATTGATAAAGTCCATTGATATCTCTTCCCATTTATGGTTTGGAATGTGTAGGGGGTGGAGTAACCCTGGGGTTAAAACATTTTCACTTTTATTCCTATGGCATTTTTCGCATTCTACCACATATTGCTGGATATCCTTTTGCATTCCCTTCAAGAAAGATTACCTTCTTGCATTATAATAATATTTGAAGAGTCCTACATGTCCCACGGCTGGTGAATCATGGGATTCCTTCATTACCTTAACCTTGAACTTAGAGTTTGAGTTTAAATAAATCCTCCCTTTATACCAAAGGATGTCATTTCTCCATTCAAACTTGGGGTCACGGTTGGAATTGTTAATTATAGTGCTTGTTTTCGGGTCCTTGGTGTATTCACTTCGTATTTCATTTAACCATTATGGAATGACAACTGAGATGGAGTAGGAGATAAAATCTTCATATTTTTTGGAGAGTGCATCTGCGACTACATTTTCCTTCCCCTTTTTGTCTATTATTTCCATGTCGAAGGAAACGAATTTTTCTATCCACTTCTGTTGTTTTGTGGATAATGTTTTCTGTTGAAGTAGCTATTGAAGACTATTGTGGTCTGTACGGATCATGAATTTTCTCCCTAGGAGGTATTGTCGCCACTTTACCAATGCCTACATAATTTCCAACATTTCGTTATTGTATGTAGACTTCAATTGTTCTCGCTTGTTTAATTTACTTCTTTCGAAAGCTACCGGGTGTTCATCTTGAATTAGTACTGATCCCAAACCATAACCTGAAGCGTCACATTATATCATGAATGGTTTGGAGAAGTCTGGGGTAGCTACTATAGTTGTGGAGGAAATAATTCATTTCAAGGCTTCAAAACATTTTTCTGCTTCTTCACTCCACTGGAATGCATTCTTTTTTAGAAGGTTGGATAAGGGTGTGGTTATGTGCGCATAATTCCTGATGAATCTTCTGTAGTATCCAGTTAGCCCGAGGAATCCCCTTAACTTGGAGATGTTGGTAGGTTTGGACCAGTCTGTGATTGATTTGATTTTTTCTGGGTCTACCTTGAATCCTTCTTTAGATATTACGTGACCAAGATAGCTCACTTCTTCCTTACTGAACATGCATTTGGACATATTGGCGTAGACTTGATTTTCCTTTAAAATAGAGAGCACTAATTCCAGATGTATTAGATGGTCCTTCCATGTCTGACTGTATATAAGAATGTCATCAAAGAAAACTAGTACAAACTTCCTTAAGAATGGAAAAATTAGAGATTAACCAAGTTCAAGGTTCTAAACATCTCTAAGGAGTACACTCAAGAATTAATCAAATCAAAACGGAACGACACAAAAGAAAAAATGAATTATCAGAGATTGTAAAAAAGGAAGTCAACGAGGCAGTAGCTTGGGAGATGGAAGGTGTAAAAAGGGGCATCACAGTATTGTTTGAATCTGGATTAAGCAAACTCAAGCAACATTCGGAAGACATAATCACCACATTAGTGTGCAATGTGTCAAAAGAAGACCAATCATCCTCAAATTCAATCTATCATAAGAGAATTCTTCCTAGAAGAGAAATTCCTCAAGAAGAGTTTGATCATGATCACCCTCCAAATCATGAACAATTGCTCTCTCCTCCAAAAAGAAGTGGATATCAAATGAAGCCAAAGTTATAATTGTCAAAATTCAATGGTGACACAAAACGGAGCATGGCATGGATCAACAAGGCAGCAGAATTTTTTTTCCATACACAATATCACAGCTGATGAAGAAATGATAAAATATGCCTCATTGCAACTAGAATATCGGGCTTACAACTGGCACATGTGTTGAAAGGTTACAACACATACAACTGAGCACAAGTGGAAAACATTCAAAAATGATTTCTTTAGGAGGTTTAAAGATTTAAAAGAAAAATATTTCTTCACAAAACTCACCAGACTGTAGCAAAAAGGTGATGTCAATGAATACACCAACGAATGGGAAGCCTTGGTGACATGTGTGCTAGAACTCACAGACAGTCAACCCCTATAGACTTATGTGTACAGACTAAAACCCTATATCAGAGATGAAATAGAGCTACTAAATGTATCAACCTTGGACAAAGCGAGACACAAGGAAAAAATCATTGAGGAAAAATTGAAAAATACCTAGAACAAAAACCATGACAAGGATCGAAGGTCCTTCCAAAATACCAAAACTGACACCAAATACCAGCCACCACATCTAAGAAGTGACAACAAAACCACTTTAGAATTACAACGAATGAAAGAAGGAAAGTGTAAATATTGTGGAGAGAAGTGTGTTACGGAGAGAAATTCCTATGGCTTGGGGTACCACAACAGACAGCTTTGACTCCAGAAATCAATCTTTCCCAATATGCAATAGAAATAAAATGTCTAACACTAAAGGATCAGACCTCGTACCTTATTCCGGACGGTTGAAGTAGATCCCCGTTGAGCTTTCCAATCTTTAGCTTGAATTGATATAATACTTCTTCAACAACAAGTAAACAATAGAAGCATACTATATATCACGGTGTTAGATCTATTCTAGCATATATAATCAATAATGTAAAAGCATTTGACATATTCCAATGGATACAATATTCAATCAAATACACATCATTGGACAGGAAAAGATAGTTCTTATTAATATAAATCAGAGATTACAAGATAGATACAACCTCTGACGGCACGTCTGCGAACCGGAGAAACTGAATCCCCCACTTGGCCCTCCACCACCTCAATCCTCCATCTCTCGATAGCAAGCTCACTAACAAAAGGAAAGCTTGGGAAGAACACAAAAGTGCTCCAAAGGGACAAAGGGATGCAGACTCAAGCATAAATTCTGGCAACAATGGACTATAGTTTCGATGCTTTCAATCTCTCTATATGCCTTCAATGTACCAAGGGGTTCCTTATATAGCTTCACAAAGCATAATGAAGGGTCAAATCCGAGCGATCTCAAGGCATATGGAAGGCCAGGAGTCGAATGAGTCGGATCCATGTCAAGGAAAACTCCAAAAGGATTTGGACTATGCACACATCCCGATGTACGCGGTTATAAGAGTCAAACCCGCGTATGTACGCGGTTATTGGGGAAAAATCCGTGTATATCATTTTTTATATAGTTTTAGGGATGATCAAGGAAACATCAAAGGATAAAATATGGTCCATGGGGTCTAAAGAGTCTGCAGTAGGACAGGGGAAGGCCATACAAAGTGTGATTCACCTAGAGTGGTGAAATCCGCTATAACAGATGCCCCCTAATGTGTGAGGTCAGAGGGGTCATACGATGGCTGAAATACATTATAAGTCCATCCCAGAAGTGGAGTGATGAAGGATCCCAAATGGAAGACCAGCCACCCAATTAACATATTACAATGATACAACTTTGCATATAACTGCAAGTACATATAACAGTCTCAGATACATAAGAGTACAATGGCCATGAATAGGCATAATACATGATATCACATATGTGGTCATCACCACGTACAATATACATATATCAGAATCTCCATGATGAAGATGTACAAAGGACCATGATCTCCAAAATGGCTGAATATATACAATAGATCAAGATCACCATAGTGGCTGGAAATGTCTGACATACACTGGAATCAAGTCACGAGAGCTGAAATCTCATGAACACTGGCACGATCAAGGAGGTAGCATATAAGAGATGCCACCAGTCTGGAAGGTCTTCTACACAAACCGCTACAAGTACATGTCCTACTATGCGAATAGAGGTGTCGAGGTCGAACATAGTAGTCCATCGTCTGATTACTGGTCATTGATGTATACCGTTAACAGACGCGAGATTACCCACCGATAATGATAATGGGAATCAAGGTACTAGAGTGCAAACTAACAAGTGTGAATAGATGTGTTGAGGTCGAACACTTGAGAGAATCCATTGATCAGGGGACATTGATGTATTCCCAAGAAACTCTCGATGGTGAGAGAACCTACCATTGATGACTGCAAGTCTCAAGGAACTCAAAATGACTCTAGATTCCAATCCCAGAATAAATGATCTGAAGTCGATGGGATGAAATCCGCTGGAAGGAGGGAATTAAGGCATCCCCCATAATCCAACACGAGGTACTCAGCAAAACTGTCTAATGTGGAAGGACTCGATCATAAAGTGCACGAACCAGTAACTGTACCGGGAATGGCCGACATGCAAAGTCAAGATAACTGAGGAATGGCTGACATGCAAAGTCAAGATAACTAAGGAATGGCTGACACAGGTTTAAAATTCCTTTGAACAAGAGCATAACGGCATATGGTGACTGAATGAAGGCAACATAGACTTGATATACAAACTGGGACATCTCTGTGACACAGGAGGCATCAACAGAGGCTCCATAGGGACTGGAAGCTTAACCAGTCGGTGGAGATAAACTTAGATAAATGAGTACAGCTCCTAAGTCAAACTATAACCCAGCCAATGGATGTGATATACAGTGCTCTGTTCGAAGGCAACATGACTCGACAGCTGCCAAAGATAACATCTTTCCTTGTCCGGCTTTTTGGTTTTTTGATTTTTTTGGACTTTTTTCAGTTATTTGAAAAGCTTGAAAAAAGAATAAACTAGCTTTATAGTTACAAACTAGGAGGAGACGAGTGTCATAAGGGAAAACAAACTAGTTCCAAGAAGTGGAAAATACCTATGCTCAATGCAAGGATACATGTGTAGGATATCGACACTCGGGGGAAAATCCCCTCATGGTAAAAAGGGAAATCAAGCTGCGAAGGATATAAAAACGACTCTGCATGGCTAGACATGAGACAAGCTCGGGAGATATGGCTGAAACGCAATGTCAGGGGAGCCGGCATAAAGCTCAATAAGGTAGGCAAAGCTCATGATAATGCATTCACAACTTGACATGAGGGAGTCCCGAGGGAAATAGGCCAACATAAGATCAAGAGGAGTATGAGGCTCTTGTGAAATGTCATGGCAATACTATACAACGGACTCCCGGACCTAAGAGAGGACTCACGACATGGGCACCAAATGCAAAAGGGAGCTAACTAGGGCACCCATGTAAAGGAAAGCTCTACCATTCACATAGTACCACTTCTAACAGTAGCATGAAGGTTCTGTGATACCATGGAATGGGTTCATACCTAAGGTTAAGATGGAACCGTCATAAGGCAATGCATAAGTGCAAGCGGATGTGAAATCCTAACCTATATGCCAGTTCATACATAATACCTGTGATAGGCATGAATGGGTCGAAACCTCAGAGAGAGTGTACAAAACTGGACCCTACATGGTAACCATATTAGTTCAAAACAACCCAAAATAGTCAATAAAGAATCCAAACTATAGGATATAGGGAGGAATGATCATGACAACAGCACCCAAAGGAAACAATGCAGTGAACAATGGGACATAAAAAGGAATATAAGGTGTAGACCCAACGTTCACGCATACACTACCACCCCAGTGAGGGTGACCACTGGTGTAAAGACCGAGCGAAGGGAAAAAATCCTCCACAAATGGAGTAGAGGATGGAAGATGACCATTCCCAAATCTATGAGCATGGTAAGGGGCTGTGATGCCCCCAAGTCTGACACCAGAGTCCGTACTAGGACCAAGGATGGGTGATAGGATACCAGGCATGCCAAAAATAAAAGGACCTAAACTCAAGAGAGCATAAATATACTCAAGTCATCACGATCCCAAAGGCCAACTAGCGCACAAAGAGCACACTCCTAAGAAAATTTACAGCCAAAATACAAGCAAACCAAGGGGAGGATATGTGAGCTCCCGAATGCAGCAGGTATGTCTCTCTTAGGAGAGGCTCGAAACTCCCATACACTACAAGCAGAGGTACATAACCAATTATAGTGGCCCTCAGCTTCAACGCTTATAGTGACTGTGCTATCCGAACTCTACCTAGCCAGGACACCTGCAGAATAACCATACCAATCATCTCCATGGACGCAGCCACATAAATAAAAAAATTCACGTCTATAGTTAGGTGGACTAAGCATGGGGGCCGATGCTAAGGCTTGCTTAAGAGCATCAAAGGAATCCTGGGCTCGCTTATCCCAACAAAAAGTAGTGTCCTTCTTTAAAAGACGCATAAATCCTTTAATCAAATTGGAAAAGTTAACCATGAATCTCCTTAAGAAGTTTGCCATGCCTTGCAAACATTGAATATGTCTAATATTTCTCAGGGGAGACAATTGAAGTATTGCCTCAACCTTTAAGGGATCAACTCTTATACCCTCCTTGGAAACAATGAATCCTAGTAAGCGACCAGACTTCACGCAAAAGATGCACTTATGTGGATTTAACCTAGCCTGGTAGTGGCGGCATATTTCGAATACTAATCTCAAATGGTAGGAATGACGCACTCTCAGCTGAGAATGAGCAGCAAGGTCATCCAAAAAGACTTCAATAATTGATTTGAGATCATGAAAAATCAAGGTCATAGCCCGCTAAAATGTGACTACGGCATTTTTAAGACCGAAAGACATCTTCCGATATGAAAACGTACCCCAAGGACAAATAAATGTAGTTTTTTGTTGATCCTTGGGTTTGATCTGAATCTGATTATATCTAGAAAAGCCATCCATAAAGGAAAATACCTCGATTCCCACACACTCATCCAAAATTTGATCAATAAATGGTGTGGGAAAATTATCCTTAGGACACACACGATTTAAATTGCGGAAATCAATGCATATATGGATCATTCCCTGCTTCTTATCAACTGGAACGGGGTTTGAAACCCACTCCGTAAAGGGAATGGGATAGATAAAACTGGCTTTTAATAGCTTTTCTATCTCAGCCTTAATCGTAGGTGCTTTTCTAGGATTCACTGCATGCAAACGTTGTCAAACAACCTTCACATTTGGATAGGCCTTAATTTCATGTTTGATAATACGAGGGTCAATACATGGCATTTCCTTGTATGACCAAGAAAATACATCACAAAATTCTTTGAACAGCTCAGTATACTCCTAAATCTCAGCATGGGAACATTTTTCCCCAATATAGACATTCTCAATCTTGCCAGGATCGCGAGAGATATTGATAGGAATAGTAGGTGATATATTCGCCATGTTCCCATCAACCATCTGACCAGGAGAGCTTAATGGAACCATGGGGCTACCAATCCTCTCACTAAGAATCTCCCTACAGTCCTCATGCTCCAAACGGTCAAGCTCAGGAAGAAAATAAGATCTATGATGTAACTCTTCCCAAGGTGGCACAACCCCAGACATGGCCTCAATAATAGCTTCATCTGACGAAAAAACATTGTCAAGGAAATCATGTGCATGAGAGGACTCAACTGCCCATGTAGGCAGCAAATAAGGGTCCTCCTCCTCCTTCTGTGAAGAGGAAGGACTAGGATTTGCAACACAATCAAGATTCGGTTGATATGCTATCATTGGTGCAGGCAATGGCACGTCCGTTTCGATAGGTCTGTTCGAAGGACTCGGTGTAGGAAGAATCCAAGGATATTCCATACAGGTAGTGTGAAAAGACACTGAATTAAATGAAGATGAGTCCCCATCAAAACTAGATTTGATCATAAGGACGGGTGCAGGACAACTAAATTTCCCCATAAGGGATGGATACATGCCAACACCCACACTCCCAGTTGTCAGCTGAGAATGATCGATAATCAGGATAGAAGCTCTCAACGATGCACTAACACTCATATTTTTGAATGATGTCTGATTAATCGTAACAATATTCCCATTAAATGGAAAGCATACAACTCAAAATAGAGAAGAGGCTACAACTTGCATACTATACATCCAATTCCGACCCAGTAAAAGATTGTAATCAAGGGGTGCATCAACCACCTCGACCTCGATCGCGATGGTCTTCCATCCCAAATGGACCTCAAGAGAAGGAAGAATTTCGTGCAGCCGAAACGATCTACCATCAAAGGCATTCAACATGGTAGTGGATTTAGACAACTCGGGAGACCCTAAACCCTTCCAACATGACAAAGACATCACGGAAGCAACAACTCCTTCGTCAATCATAGTGTGTTTGATGGTCATGTTAAGACATTCTACATGAATCAAGAGAGACATGTAGTAAGGAAAGTGAGGTTGTAGTACCATGGTTTAAAATTTGATGATGAAAGAAGAGTTATCATCATTCACCCAAGGGCAGAAAGCAAAGCTTTCCTTTGCGAAGGACAACTCTGAAGAACTTCAAGTGCAGACATCGCACAAGGTGTTTGGCACAAATCCTCGACAACATAATAGTTCTAGGTAGCTCGGGCATTAGGATTGTGCCCCGAATGCTCTAGGACTTGATTAGGAATGCAAGGTGCAATATCAGGTTTATCCGTAGGGTTTTCAATACACAAAGGGATTTCGATAGGAGGGGGTTCCTTCCCAAGGTCTGGTTGTGACGAACCATAGTCTTTCACACAAGTCACAACCTTAGTAGCACGCACCATGTTGATGCACCTATGAACAATATTGGTTTCTGGCGGATTTTGATCTCCACCCGACGCAGAATGAGGATTATGGGTCCTCGAGTTCATATTTTGGTTATGGGGTAAAGGATTGGTCAGCACAGCTAGGCCCTGTGCTATGAACCTTGAGGCGTCTTCCATATGAGGGCACAAGTGAGTGAGGTGGTCATCCTTACACAACTTGCAAGGAAACTTAACCTTACATTTAGATTGCTTTTCACCCCCAGCATTACGATCGTTCTTGTCATTAAAATTGGCATTTTCGTTCTTGTTCCCAGCCTTACGATTATTTTTACTCTTTTCTTATTCCTTCCGGGCTTCTGGTTGCCCTTCTGGTCTGACGATTGCACAGAAAGTACACTTGCCATTTGGGTGGGTTGAGATGAAGCCATGGCTTGTCCCAGAGCGGATTGATTGATAGACAATTGACTCACTTGTTTCACAACCGAATCCGTAGGTTTGTTACTCGTACAACCCACAATGCCATCGGCATGTGGTCCAAGTTTGATCTTGGGATTGAAACTAGAACGTGGAGCATTAGGTATGATCTCATATAATAGTCCAGATTGAGCATAAATCAAATCCAATTCCTGTGCCCTAAAAATTGCTTGTTCCTCATTCTGAACTTTGGATGTAGAAACATACTTAGCTATGTAAGGTAGCAACGATTTAAGGAATCACTCAAGGAGAAACTCCGGTGGTATGAAAGATTTAATCAACCTCATCCGTCTACGCCACTCTTGGATATGGTCTGAGATATGTGTGGCCTTGTGCTGCCGAAATGTTGACAAGAGCTCCGTACCAACGTTGTAACGCACTTGTAGCTGGAAGAGATCTAGGAAAGTCATAGCAAGATCATCAAAAAAAATGAATGCCCCTCTCGTAACTCTATGTACCATTTCGCTGTAGGCCCGGTAAGGGTGCATTGAAATAGCCTTAAACAGATCGAATCATTGTGTAAAGATTTGGAAGAGCACCAAAGGTGAAATGTAGTGACATGTTCACTAGGATCTTCTCCTGGTTTGCCCTTGAATTTGGGAATGTCCAAGGGAAGCTTAGTAGGGATAGCCAGCCAGGCCGGATCATGAGATACAGGATCATTCATTAGTCGCAATAAATCAGGTAAATTTAACATTGCAAGGAAAGGGAGCCTAGGTTGAGCCGGTCTATGCCATGCTCCCTGATAGTTTTGGTTCATATAAGGTTGACTACTGTAGATACCATGGCCTTAGCCATAATATCCTCATCCTATTTAACCTGTATAGGGTGGCATGTAAGCATTATGATGTGATGTACCTTGACTATGCGGTGCTACAATGCTATAATTAGAGGAGTAAGCAGGTTGTTGATACCCGTACCCATAAGGTTGATAGCTCTATCCATACTGTGGTCCATAAGCTTATCCATGAGAAGCTCCATAAGATGTCCCATGGGATATCCCATGAGAAGCTCCATAAGTAGGGATATGGGGAACTCCTTGCGATGGACCATAAGACGATCATAAAATAGGAATATGACCTCCCAATACAATAGGAGATACTTGACTCTTGGATACTACTGTGCAGGCAGTTGTAGTACGAACCTGACTAGTAGAAACATTTCGACCCCCGAAGGACCACATGAATGCGGGGGAGGAAGGGTTGTCAAAAATGCATTCGAAGGAGTAGGAATAGAGGACGAAGGGACATGTGAAGGGATATAAGTGGTATTCCCTATGGTCACTCGTCTCGTCTTTGGTATCCATATATGACTACTAACCTTAGGTCTGGGACGGGCATGTGAGGTAGCTTCCACCGTCGGGATGGAAGGTGCAATGTGACTAGTGCTCCCAAATATCTCCGCATGGAAAGGAATAGGAGTGCCCCCAAGCATAGTGCTAGGTTCAATTTCTGACTCAACATGATGTGCTGGATCATGTGCAGGGATATTAGGCATGCCATAACTAACATGACTAGTGCTTGTGGGTTCATGGTGAGTCTCATCACCCGAAAACCAATACCGGCGACCTATGAATGAGGGATCATGACCCGAATCTGAAGGTATATCTGGTGAAGGATCATATACAGGAGTAGGATCTTCCTCCCCAACCTCTTGAGGTGGAGAAGACATCTCAGGAATCTCATCCTTGTGATCTCCCATTGTGTGTGAATCAATGTGAGAAGTAGTCTGCTCAGAATGTCTATTTCTCTTTCCCAAAGAAAGAGGAGATGTGGAAGGAAGAAGTCCTGCTAAACGACGAGAACAACGAAGTGCCACATCCAAATCCACAATGACTCAAAAAATGAAAAATACTCTTCTAATTACACAAACCCTAGGAAAACTAGCGTGCATAGAGCATACACCTATATAATGTAAATCCAAATCACAGGCAAGAAATGGTAGGATATATGAGCTCCCGAATGAAGCAGGTATGTCTCTCCTAGGAGAGGATTGAGACTCCCATACACAATAAACAGAGGTTCGTAACCAATTATTGTGGCCCTCAACTTCAATGCATATAGCGACTGTGCTGTCCGACCCCAACCTGGTTGGGTCACCTGTAGAATAACCTCTGTGAAGTACCTCCTCGATAACCTAGGTAAGGCAACTAAGGTCACCTCAATATAATCAATGCTTAGGCAGACAGTCGCAGGCGGGATTGACCATATGGGCAGGGTAGCAAATCCCGAAACTCTCAAAAGAGTCCCCAGATACGAATACAATCTTGGAAATATCTCTGGTGCTACTCAGTTATGACTAGGGGTCATCCCAATCAATAACCGCTCACACTGCCTCGTGCTTAACTCCCTTGTAAGAGGATCCTGAGAAACACTAATTATACCAAGGAATTTCACACTCTCACCTCGATAGACACATACATGTTTTTGTTTAGTGGTCTTGGAGAATTTACTCACAATGAACTATTCCAAGACCCTAAAACCTAATCTTGTTGGTGCACCCTATAAAATAAAAGAGTGTAATTCAGTTTATTATGCGTTGATTTTAATTGGATTATTACTCAAAAGGGTAAATGATTGTGCAACTAATGGTGTTATGACGCAACAAGAAGTAAAATGCACACCTAACAATCAATGCAAATGCATTGTGTCAAATGAAAAATGGGGTAATCCTTCAAATGAAAAATGCAGTCATTCCTATATGAAAATCTAACTAATACTTTTCCAAGCAAACCTAGTACAAGTATGATGCAAAATGCAAAATGCAATGATGCATAATGATGCATAGAAGCAAATATTTTTGTAATTTTTTGAATTAAAATGAGATAATAAAGCAAAAGAATGACTCTACCATCCCTAGACTCTGCAAGCACTATCAAACAACACTCAAGAAAATCACTAAGGCAAAAGAAACCTAATGTACTAATCCCAAAACAAAAAATAGAAAATGCAATGACAAGAACATTCTTAAAAAAATTCAACCTAAAAAGAGTCTCTGGTCAGAAACAGAGGTGCATACAGACTCTAGAAGCATCCAAGGAGACTCAACAATCATCAAAACTCACCCAGCAACACTTAATCTTCCCCTAAAAGGAAAAACTCAGGGCATATGCAACTGTGTGCAGAAAACCCGCGTATATACGCAAAAAACCAAGTCAAAACCGTGTGTACACGTGTCTGTGAAGAAAAAACTCACGTACAGGAAGAAAAAGAGATAAAAAAGAAGGTAAACAGATAAGTTGAGACAAAATTTACTCCTATTAGACACTACCAGGAAAACATGCCCCCAGACCCGACTCAGAAACAGAGAAATCAGAGCAATTCAAGAACATTGAATGCCGATAAAAACCCCCAAAAGAAATGACTAGGAAATCCCCAGCAGAGTCGCCAATTCTACTAAGGAGAAAAATTCCTATGGCTTGGGGTACCACAATAGATAGAGTAACCACAGAAATCAATCCTTTTCTATATGCAAGAGAAACCAAACATCTAACACTAAAGGATCTTGATACATACCTTATTCCAGACGGTTGATGTAGATCCCTGTTGAGCTTTTCCACTCTCGCTTGTATTGATAATTTGCTCTCTCAACATTCAACAAACAAGACAATCATTCTATATAATTGTGTTATAACTACTCTAGCATATATAATCAATAACATATAAGCATTTAAAAGCATCCATGGATTCAATACTTCATTTAAATACACATTATTGGACAAGAAAAAATATTTCTATTAATATAAATAAGAGATTACAATAGTGACAACCTTTGTCGGCACATCTATGAATCGGAGAAACTGAGTCCTCCACCTGGGCCTCCACCACTTCAATCCTCCATATCTCGATAGCAAGCTCACAAGCAAAGGAAATCTTCGGAAGAACACAAAGTGCTCCAAGGGACAAATGGATGCAGACTCAAGTATAAGCTTCGACAAGAATGGACTATAGTTTTCTTGCTCTTCAATTCCTCTCCCTTCAATGTATCCAAAGGGTTCCTTATATAATGCTTCAATGGGGTAATGGAAGGTCAAATCCGAGCAATCCCAAGGCATATTTAAGGCCAAGAGACAAGTGACTCGGATCCACATCAAGGAAAACTCTAAAACTATTTTCCATTTGCACACATCCCGATGTACACGGGTTTAAGGGTCAAATCCGCATATATACGTGAGAATAGGTTTAAAAGTCGCATATAGCAAATAATGCATGTTTTTAGGGATGATCTTGGAAACATCAAATGTACAAAAATGGTCCATGGGGTCTAAAGAGTCTGCAGAGGGATAGGGAAGGCCATAAAGGTGTGATCCACGATGTGTGGTAAAATCAACTGTAACACGCCTCGCACACAAATTATGTCATCCCACAAAATGGGGAAGCTAATTCGAAAGGGAGTGACCAGCATATGTCGTACAATTCCAGGATATGGAATTATTAAATTTGGAGGTAGTTCAACCAGGTCATCCAGAGGTGCAAGGATTAATCAAAATACAAAAAAGTATTCGAAGATCTCCCCATGGAGTTACCACCAGAAAGGAATATTGAGCATGTCATCGAAATCAAAATTGGATCAAACCCTGTCAATGTTAAACCCTATAGGTACCCACACCATCATAAGACATAGATTGAAAGATTAATCAAGTATTTATTGAAGTGTGGAGTGATTACAAAAAGTTGGAGTCCTTATCCTGCACCACGGGGACTTCACTTAGTGAAAATCTCACATAGCACGTGCGATCGTGGGATATTAAAGAATACCCTTAATTTCCAGAGATATTGACCCAAACTCTTTTTGTTGAAACCCCCTCCCAATACTTAAAACCTCCTCCCCACCCCTTTTTATGCCTCAATCCTTATAAAACACCCTACCCACCCCCACCTTAAACCCCTCATCCCCCCCAATACCTGCAATATATTGGTTCAATTTTTAATAATTTTAAAACCCACAATATGAACTAACGTGATAGGATATTGGTAAACAAGTGAAGCCCCCGTGTCCTGCACTAGTAGTACTGGTATGAAAGAAGGATGGATCATTTAGGCTATGCATCAATTACAGAGGGTTAAACAAGATAACTATTAAAGACAAATTCCCCATTCCATTTATCAATGAAATGTTGGACGAGATGCATGGCACAAGGTAATTTTCAAAATTACACTTAAGGTCATGATATTACCAAATTAGAGCAAGGCTAGAAGATGTGGCGAAGACAGCTTTCCAAACCCATGAAGGAAATTACGAGTTTAAGGTAATGCCTTTTGGGATAACTAACGCTCCAGCAACATTTCAAGCAACCATGAATAACCTATTTTGGCCATTCTTAAGGAAGTTTGTATTAGTTTTCTTTGATGACATTCTTATATACAGTAAGACGTGGAAGGACCATCTAATGCATCTGGAACGAGTGCTCTCTATTTTAAAGGAAAATTAGTTCTACGCCAAGATGTACAAATGCATGTTCAGTAAGGAAGAAGTGAGCTATCTTGGTCATGCAATATCTAAATAAGGAGTCAAGGTAGACCCAGAAAAAATCAAATCAATCACAGACTGGGACAAACCTACCAACATCTCCAAGTTAAGGGGATTCCTCGGGCTAACTGGATACTACAGAAGATTCATCATGAATTATACGCACATAACCACACCCTTATCTAACCTTCTAAAAAAGAATGCATTCCACTGGAGTGAAGAAGCAAATTTTTTTTTTGAAGCCTTGAAATGAATTATGTCTGCCACACCTGTACTAGCTACCCCAGACTTCTCCAAACCATTCATGATAGAATGTGACGCTTCAGGTTATGGTTTGGGAGTAGTACTAATGCAATATGAACACCTGATAGCTTTTGAAAGCAGGAAATTAAACAAGTGGGAACAATTGAAGTCTACACACGATAAGGAAATGTTGGCAATTATGCAGGCATTGGTAAAGTGGCGACAATACCTCCTAGGGAGAAAATTCATGATCTACACAAACCACAATAGTATTCAATACCTACTTCAACATAAAAATTTATCCATAGACAAAGACTTCTAAACCCACATTATTCGCATTTTAACCCACAATGAAATGATAATTAATTAATATGATGATTTTTTACAATAATGAAGAAGACCTTTTATAGGTCAAAACACACCGCTTCGATGAAATGGTGTGACCCTATGTTAGTTTAACTAGTTATACATTTAATATTTAATAATTAAACTAATGGCTCACAAATATTTAGATACATAACAATCTTCATATTGAAGAGAATGTCTCCCTCGCTGAGAGGGACTGTTGATATTACAGCATTAGGAGTCATTCTCCAGTCTTGTGAGTTATACCAAGACAAAATATTTGTGAGTGATATCAAGTCCTACAAATATTCTCACATGATTGAGGTTGTGATGTTGTAAATACTATGAGTAATATCAAGATTTGTCTTGTTAGTAGTATCAAGATAGTAGACTTGTGAGTAATATCAAGTCAGTAAAGCTTTTGAGTAATATTAAGCTGAATCTTATGAGTAACATCAAGTTGAGTCTTGTGAGTAATATCAAGACAATAGACTTGTGAGTAATACAAGTCAGTAAACTTGTGTGTAATATCAATTAAAGTCTCCTGAGTAATACCAAGACAATAGACTTGTGATTAATATTAAGTTCTACAAATATCCTCATGTTGTGAGGTGGTGTTCTTTACCATCTAAATTAGATAAACTATGTGATATATGGATATTCATGGTCAATAGGTGCTATAAGTTTCTTTTAGAGATTAACTACCCCTAGCGTGATTTACTTTAGCATGTGACAATATGAACCAGGGCAATACATATGATCATAGGTTTGGAAACAATATTACGAGTATGATATGATATAGATGATTAATTAATGAAAACACATATTGACCATGAAAATATATTTAATATAAGTACATAGATGGAGAGATAATTTTAATTTCCCATGTTTCCACCAAGTGAACTCGAATTGATAAGATATCAATTGAGTATTAGTTATGGTAAACAAATTTCAACTAATTAACGAATCAAATCCTTAATTTATGCAAGTGGTTGTTGGAAATAAACATTGATGGAGAAGAACTAATTTTGTTTAGTTACATTCAATTCTGTTTAGTTACATTGAGTTTCATGTAGTTCCACTTAGTTCAATTACACTCACTTGTATGTAGTTACACTCAGATCCATTCAGTTTCATGTAGTTCCATTCATTTCATGTCAGTACACTCAGTTAAAAACTCGGTTAGAGTTAGTTAATTAATGGAAGGCACATATCTTCTTGTGGGAGATAATTATGGAATGCCAACCTGGAACCAAGTCAGTAAGGGAGCATATATTCTAGTGGGAGATAATTCTGGAGTGTTAGCTTGGCACCAAATCAATGGGAGGCACATGATTGAAGAAGGATCATTGTTCTAAGTGTTAACAAGCTATTGATGTTAATTTTCATATGCTTTACTAAGACATCAGTATATCATTTCATTTTTCATAATAAAAGCATATAAAGCAGGATCACTGAAAGAAACAGTATCACAAGAACAACACATATTTATCCTGGGAAAACCCTAAAGGGAAAAACCCAGCAAAAGCTTCCTCAATATAGATTCCCCAAAAGGGAAAAAGGTAAAACCAACAAGGAGATCAAAAACCTGATTCTCAT
>LPNX010829726.1:342926-397331 GCA_001517045.1 Pseudotsuga menziesii | reverse complement strand
TCCAATGTACTCCTTTTCTGAAAACAGTGAAGGGAAACTCCCGGAACAGGAAGCCCTAATTTTCTGATTTCTTCTGCAGAAATGCCTGTTACTATTTCTATGATAGCTCCGAACTTACTGATCCTCTGTGTCTGAAATTTCTCACTGAGGTAACCTCGCATGTCCCTGATCCAACACCATAGGTTTCATTTGAATTGATTTCACCATTTTGAATTTAGGATCCTTTTCCCAAGGTGACCTGTTACAGTACTGTTCAGAACAGCGAAGTTGTATGGCCTTCCACGTGTCACTGGTTCATCTTCTGAGTCTGAGCTTCGGACCATAGAAATTACAGTCCATGCCCTTTCTGTAAATTCTTCAGGAATTCCATTTGGACCTCTATAGCCCAAGATATTGCAGATCTCCCCAGGTGTCCTGTTTATGGATGATTTCTGGAAGAGGCTAGAACCCTAACTTGGAGAGATCATATCTCCCATAATATAGCGAATCAAAGGATTACCTTTGGACACAGTGTTCATAAAGATTTTATCTTCGGCCCCTGCAATTTTTCAGCTTCTGAGACTTCGCCAATATCAGAATATAGCGACTGTACCAAAACTTAGCAGTTTTAGTATTTAGGGTTTCTCCTAGCTCAGGGTCAAACTAGGGTTTGACTTTCCCAGAGATTTACCCAACCAAATTTACTGATCCAGGTCTCTAAATTTCGGTTTTGATGAGGAGAACAATCCTATGCTGGTCTCACCCAAAAATTCCTCTTCTGTAGAAAGCCCTAATTTCCACATCGAAAATTGAAAATGCTCGGAATGGAATTCCGCTTCGACAGAACGATGCATCCTTCAAAGGAGAGTCAGCCTAGCCTTCTTTTGCTGATTGATTGTGGAGAGAGAACCAAAAAATAAGAAGCCCTAGCTTCTGAACTTGTGAAAGCTGCCCTATTCAGGTTAGCTCTGATACCATGTTAATTTTCATATGCTTTACTAAGATATCAGTATATCATTTCATTTTTCATAATAAAAGCATATAAAGCAGGATCACTGAAAGAAACAGTATCACAAGAACAACACATATTTATCCTGGGAAAACCCTAAAGGGAAAAACCCAGCAAAAGCTTCCTCAATATAGATTCCCCAAAAGGGAAAAAGGTAAAACCAACAAGGAGATCAAAAACCTGATTCTCCTCCTTCTCCTGCAACTCCTCTCCTCCACAAGAGCGCTATTCCAAGTGAGTGTGTGTGTCACAAATGAGGAGCACTACACCTCTATTTATATTCATCCGTTTACTTAAAGTTTACTCAATCAACATGTCGGCTTAAGTTAACTCATGTAGGCTCGAGTTACACATGTAGGCTCAAGTAACCACACTGGGGTGCTGATGACCCATCTTTACAATTAGAGGGGACTACCTCATGACTCTTATTAGTTCTTCCGATTAGGAGCATCGGGGTACAATGTAATACAAGTGGTTCTCCCGGTTGGACCATCGGGGACCACAAAAGATACATAAAGAATATTCTTCGAAGTTACAATATTTCAACAATTGATGCATGCAACCATTCTTTTTTTTATTGTAAAACCTAATTTTACTTGTTATTAAAGTGTTATGCACTTGGAAACTTAGATGCATTGTTCCATTTGATCTCTACTCTCTAGTGATATCCATGAAATCAATCTTCTATTGTGTTGTAATCATTCTCTGTGAATTATCAATCATACTCTAAGATTGTTTGCTCGGTTTTTAATCCTCTGAATTAGTGGAGGGTTTTCCTAGGGTATATCCTGTGTTCTATGATTTTATTTATGTCTTTGGAATATTCATGAGATCTATATGCACTATTATTATGGATTAAAGTTTTAAATTTCAATTATCTTCATATTTTTGCTCAATCACTAACATCTCCCTTTCTAACAATGAATGCTCCAATTCTATTTGTAACTCCATATGATTTTTCCCTGGGGTTAATATATGATTTTGGACCATTTGTTTAAATCCCATTTAACCCACCTAAGCTTAAAGTCCTAGATGAAAGAGGGAAATCCTTTAAAATAATTTTTTCATGCATCCTAAATGGCATGCATTACCTCTTCATATAACCATGAGGGACTAAACCAAAAGGGGATGGTACGGTCATCTTTCTGAACTTCTATGGAAAAGGAATTGGGGATGTGATCTGAAGTGAACAAAAGGAATTTTTTTACCAAAAAGTGAATCCTTTTAAGAGAAAGGAACTATGAATTAACAATCTATTTAACATGCCTACAATATGTCTGGGGGGAAAATCCTTTTATTTGATTAGATGAATACTTTCATTTTATGAGTATCTACTATATTCCAATATGATATTAAGTCCTCTATTTGTTACCCAAAATGGTATCTTACAAGAATTCCCCCTCTCCTTTCCTTTTGAGATATATTTGCATTAAAGTCTCAAGCAATTATATAGTCTATCATATCTCTTTTTCAAACAAAGAGCCCATTTATTGCCAAATTCCCTCTTATGCCTATTAAGCACAGGTCCATATACATTGCAGAGTTTAAAACCTTCAATGTATCTACATAATATACTTCTACTATGATACAATGGTTTGATTCTTCTTAATTTATATTCCTAAATGACTCTATGTCCAAAGAGTGGTTATTCCTCCAGATGCTCTACTTGAATTAAGTGTACTTCCATCATTCCTCTTCTAAAGTTTTGTTAGAAAATGTAAACAATCAACTACTTCCATGTTGGTTTCCTAGATGAGGAGAGATGGATTTTATTTTATTACAAAATCCTTTATTACTTCTTGTAATAAATATAAGTAACAATACTAATAAATACAAATATGTAAACAACCTATACATTAATAATCAAGTAATGATTGCTATTATTATAAAGAGTACCGTGACTCCTCCCAATAGGATCCCGAGACATAATTAAAGGCATGACACAATTGTAATTATTCATCATCTATCTATCAATTTACTCATATTCACATATTTATTATTAGAATAGAAGTTAGATTCACTTCTTATACTGAACAAATGAATTTGGTTGGATCATTTGTATTAGACCTATATTGGCTCCTCACAATATTTTGTCAGTGTTCCCGCATCCATTACAATTCTATACATTCACTCTCATCCTTATCACACTCCCTCCACACTCCATTCTCCCCAGTTCCCTCTCGACCCTCTTATTCCCTCCACTTAAAATTCCCACGTCCCATTTAATCCATCCCATGCTCATTCCTTTTCATTAGCATTTCCTTCTCACATTTCCCTATGCATTCCATTACAATATCCATGTGTTCCTCCATTACAATCTACATCCTCCTACGTGTTGATGTATTTGTAACTTCGGAATGTATTCACTTGTATATCTTATATTGTATTTCATTGTACCCCGATGTTCCTATCGGGAGAATCATTAATATAATAAAGTCATGTAAATTCATAGAGGTTAAACCTTCGTTGTGAGCCGAGACAATAGTCCCCATAGTTTAGGGGTACTAGGGTTATTTGATTCTCCTAGTGAAGTGGGCCCTAGTAAGTAATTTCCAAGTGGAAAATTAGTATAAATATAGAGTGAGACTCTCTATTTGAAACACACACTCACTCAAATGTAGTGCATGAGTGAGATAAGAGGAGCTCACACAAGTGAGAGAGAACAACTGTCAGAGATCATCTTTCTATCTTTGGGTTTTAATTTTTCCATTGGTGCTCATTCTATCTCCGAGGAAGTTGTAGGGTTTTCTCCTTTATGGTTTCCCCAAGGAAAACTCTTTGTGTCTCACTTGTGTCTCTTGTCTCTTATGATTATTGTTGTGCATGTTATTCTCTCAGATAAGATCCTAAGATCATATTGACTAAATGATAAAAATCTAAAACTACACCCATACAACTCTCTTCCCTTCAACCCTTCCTCTTCCCACCTAACATCTCCATTTCCATCACCGCTACCCTCCACCTCCCATCCCCACGCTCTACAACTCCCTCAACCTCCTCTACCCCTCCATTCCTTTCTTCTCCACCCTCATATGCCCTATTCTCCACTACAAGCTTGCTAGTCCTCCCAACCTATCGCCACTCCATGTATCCCTCCAAACAACCAAACAAAAGTTAATAAAAAAATATTTTATAATAATATTTTACTGTTATAAATATTTTTATTAACATTTTTTAACCTTAAAATAAATAAATAATATATAATAATATAATTATTTAATAATAATTATTATATATTTTCTCCTATCCCTACTATTACCATTAATTTTAATCACTATTAACTAATCCTCAAGGGTACTTATTCACTTTTAAAAGCCATAATAATGTCCACATATTCATCGCCTCACACTAGGTCAAGAACCATGGAAGAGTTATGGGACCAAATCAATAAATTGGAGAAGGATTTCAATGATTGCATCACCAAGAGTCAAGAATATTTAAAAGAAGAAATGAAAAATTATAATGCAAAAGTGAAGAAAGAAACTAAAGAGGAAGTTGTTTTATTGTTAGCGAGAAGGCTAGACGAACAATTGGATGACAAATTAAATACTATCATGGAGATGTTGGAAAATAATAAGACTAAAAACCATCGCAAATAACGAAGCGGTTTAGACATGTTGGTTGCATCATCTCGCGATTTTGATTCACCACCATGCAACAAAACAAAAGGAAATCAATATCTGCATTTTATAATATGCCCACCAAGATAAAAAAAAATTGAGTTATTGAAATACAACGGAAGTGACAACCAATGTGTTTAATGGTTAAATAAGGCCTAGGAATACTTTGATACATACAACATTATAACAGATGAAGAGAAAATTATGTATGCGCCAATGCACTTGGAAGGACACACCTACAACTGGTACATATGGTGGAAGGGAGACAATTTTTCTTATACTTGGAAATGATTCAAAAATGATTTTCTTAAAAGGTTTCAAGGAATCACTGAGTACAAATGCTTTTCAAATTTTACCAGGTTACAATAGAAAGGAAACATTGATGAATTCACACATTAGTGGTTATCCCTTGCCATGCGAGTGTTTGGATTATATCACAAGCACCAAATTGAAACTTATTTAGGAGGCCTAAAACCATATATTCAAAGAGAGTTAAAGATGCACGACATGCCAAACGTCGAAGTAGGAAGACGTAAAGAAAAAGTAGCAAAAATCAAATTATAATAATACCAAAAGCAAGAGTTGACATAAATCATTTACAAGCAAAATATTTAGAATGCATATATTACAGAGACCACTGGTAACCAGGTCATCAATGTAATAGTTCCCAGTCGTATGACTATGAAGTTGACTAGGATTAAAAAACATCCATGAGTCGATATGACAATGACAAAAGAATGAAAAAGAATAATTGTCGTCAATGTGCTGAAGATTGGATTTCAGGCCACAAATGCAGATCTAATCATACAACACACTGCAAAATCATAAACATGAAAGAAGTACAGGTAGGGTCCAAAGAAGATACATATAGTTCTGATGAAGATAGAAGCTCATATGAAGTTTCAATATCGTCCATTACATGTGTTTAACAAACTTTTAAGGAAGAAGGTCTGACGACAATTAATAAGGATAACAACCAATAAAAGGAAAGTCAATCACTCACAAATAAATATATCCCATCTTAGTTTAGAAGTCATAATGACCTTAAATATGAACAACTCCTATTCCAAGTATCAAAACCAACAAAGTAAGGTCCAAAGGTATTACATCTTATTGGGACAATTAAGGATAAGGACATAACATTTTTGGGTGATTATGGAAGTATCCATAATATAATTGATATCAAGAAGGAAAAGGAGTTTAATATGCTTGTGTTCACTGCAAAAATAATTAAAGCGTCAACCATCGCTGATCAACATGTCAAAGAAGTGGGAAAATGTCATAAAGTGTCATTACAGATACAAAACTTACACCTATAGCTCAATTCTATTTCCTTACCACTCAAATAAGTAGACATGGTATTAGGCACCAACTGGTTAACATCATTGGGAATTACTCTACCAACCTACAAATATAGTACATGGAATTTAATGGAAAGGAAATAAATAATGACTACATGGGTCAAGAATTTCTCCACCTAAGCAGAAAGAATCAAAACACAACAAGGATCCATACCACATCAAGATAAAAGAGATTGGTCTAAGCTTCAGAGTGAAAGGAACTGTCATCAAAACAAACTTTGAGTACAAAGCTTCCCTTAAAGGGGAAGGCAGTGTAACAAATATAAATAATAATAACAATAATAAATACATAATATATAAACAACCTATAAATTAATAATCAAGTAATAATTACTATCATTATAAAGAGGACTCGACTCCTCCTATTAAGTGCTTAAGCCATATTTAAAGGTAGGTCACAATTGCAATTATTAATCATCTATCTATCAATTTACTCATATTTACATATTTATTATCAGAATAGAAGTTGGATTCACTTCTTATACTAAACAACTGGGTTGGGTTGTATTACTTCTATTTTTTTCTTGCCTCCCATACCTCTGCAATTCTAGGAGACCAATTTCATTACTTAACTTTGGGAGATATGTCTTTCTCCAATTTCATTGTCCTACTGGTCTTTGGAGGCTCTTCTCACATCTCTTTTTAGTCGATTTCCTTTTTTATGTGTGTGGAGGTATGTCCTCCTCTATTTATTCCATAGTTTCCCTTTATGTCCATCATAGTTTCCCCTTGAGTCTGTTATTCCTTATTTCTAGTTAGGATTCCACTAGAAATGACTAAGCCCTTGCTTTTCACTCCCAAGATTTATCGAATCACTTCCAATGGAAACATAGGCATATAACTCGCTTATGCTCCAATATCTCATAGAACCAACTAATTAGAGAGAGAATCCATTCATTTATTGTGAACTTATTGTTTGTGTCAGAAATTGTTACTAAGGCTAGGGTAACAAGCCAACACAATCTCAAGAGAAAAAACTCAATTCAAACTAGGTTTTAGGGTATTGTTTATGTGTTTTTGGTTGTAAGCTTCAAGATCATGCAGGGAATACATTCATAGTAAAAGAAACAACTAAATCATAGACATAAACTGATAAAGATGCCCAAACATATCACAAAAAATCCAACAAAGATACTATGCTGTGGTTCATACATCAAAGGATAAGCATTACCAGAAAAAGACATTAACTAGCAATGAAATTACCATTCAAGAAGCAAAACATGCTCAATAACAAAGCCAACATAGACAAAATGTGGGAAAAAGAGTCATATATCACATTATTTCATAAGTAAATGCATATGAGAGTTACAGTACCAGTTCTCTGAACAAGTCTGAAAGTACAAGCAGCTAGCAGACCTCCTGATGCTCCCAAAATTCAGAACCCTCACAATGTCTTGCTAACTCATTTAAATAATAAATTTCTCCCAAAATCAGTTAGGTTTCACCTCCTAACTACCTCCATCGAGTCACTAAGTAGGTAAAGTAAAAAGTGACTTTTACAAAATTACATGATTGCTAAAAATAGCAAATGCTTAACAAAAAGTGTTTATCAAAAATAACCACTAACTAAAAACAGTTTCATATCTTCTTAGCTGCCTCAACAAGAAGTGATATTCCATCTAGGGCTCGAGACCTTTTCTTAGCTCTTTTATCCTTCTTCTCCATATCAATTATCCTTTTCTGCAAGTCTTCATTTTCCTGTTGTAAATGATCAACAGTCTTCTCCAGCTTTGCACAGTACCTGTCAGCAACTCTTTTCCTGCTAAGGACTTCCTTGGAAACTTCTGACAGCTGCAAAAAATGTTTATGCATATCCTGCAACTCCTCTACGAGCCCTTTATTAACTTTGAATAATCCATCATTAGTTTCTTGCAGGTGCTACATGTGTTTCCTGTATCTCTGAATACTTTCCTGTACATCCTCTTCATCAAAATTTGGGATCTCTGATATATTGTCATCCTGCATTAAAAGATCTGAAAAATCAACATGAACAATTGATTCTTCTAAATATCCTGCTTGCTTGAGAATAGCTTGATCCTCTTCATCCAATTCATGATCTCCAAGAGTATCTTCCTTTGCTTTATCTTCTTCCTGCTGCTTGGTAAGTCTATCTTTAATTTCAGCAATTATTTCAAATAATTCAGACCTAGGCTGTTCAATTTCTCCTACTAACTGTGATCTTTTTGTCTCTGCAGGTTGGGAAGAGGAGGAAGGCTTGACAGTTCTCTTTCCCTTACCTTTACTGCTCTTTTTAACCATTTCTGTTTTTTCACTAGAGGAAGAACTAATCACCACAGCTTCCTGTCTGGACTCTAGTTTGGGGTTAAGTAGCTTTTTCATGTTCCATCTCAGCTTGTTAGTAGGTCTGGTTTGAGGCCTTTTGTATGACCTTTTGTATGAAGCTACCTTCTTCCTTTTCTTTTTCTTAGATTTGGCTGATTTTACCCTTGAGGTAGGAAAGTCTCCACATGCTTCTGTACTTGGCTCTGTCTCAACAATCTGCTGTTCATCCTCCAATAAATAACCTTCATCTTTAGATAATATGGTAAGAGGGCTCCTTTGTTTCGTTTGTAATTCCTCTTCAGGAGTAGCAGCTCTCTCTTTATCAATAGTCCTAGCTTGTTCAGAATGTGCTACTGGTGGTAATTTCAAACAAGGCTGCACTTCTTCACCTGCAAACAATGAGTACTTGTTTCTCATGGAATCTGAAGCCACTTTGAGCTAACTGTCATCCTTTACTTGTTCTGCTACCTGCTCTGTCACCTTCTTGGCTTTAACCTCATCTTTACTTGTAGATTTGATTGAGTGACCCAACTTTTTGATCATTACCTTCCCCTTATCAGTCTGCCTTTTAGGCTGCTGATCTTCTTTTTGAGGATGAACATCTGACCAAAACAAAAAGAAATCCCAAGTCCTTCCCTCATGCTGCAACACTGTGGTGATGATCAGTTTGATGAGACCATGGTGAAAAAGTGACTGGGAGGTGTGATCATCATTTTGCTTTATCTTGCTTGACATCTTCTGCAGGATTTTTAAGAAAAAGAAGGGCAAGTTCATTTTAGAAACTTCTACTATGTGTTGCAGGAACCTGAAATGATATTTAAAGACAAATGAATATCTGCCTTCACAGGTCACATAACTTTGAAGTATCCTTATGGGCTCAATCCACTCCTTCCTGAAATTTTGAATGAGGATACCCTTGTTCCAGTCAGGAATCACATTAGGCAATAGGTATCTTTGGGGTTCAAACTCAAAAGGCAATTTTTTAAACCAATGCTCCCCCTCATTGCTGATCTCAGTAGCTTCTGCTATAAGCTCCACAGTCAGTTTGAATTTCAAAGCATCCATCATGATCATATCATCTTTGAGTCCTTTAGCAAACTTGCAGGACACCTGAGCATTGAAACCATCTATCTTCTTGAAAAACTTCAACCAACCTGCTTGCTGAAACAGTTCTGCACAGTCAGGAAGCTTCTGGATCCAGGTTAGGTCAGTGGGCTCAGCCCTGTTGACCTTACCACTTTTGCCACTTTTCCCCATATTCTTCTTTCAGAAAACAGAAACAGTCTGGTTTTAGGTTTCCAATAGGTTTTACAGACTGGTTTACTGTTATTTGAACTCCTTCTCAATCAGTTAAGTACTCCTAGACAGGCCAGCAATGCCAATATTCCCTTGCCTCAACCATACAATTAGGTTTATGAATAGATAAACTGTGAGACGAGATCAATCATAAGTGAAAACTGTCATAAGAACAATATGGCTCTGCTTAATTTTCAAACTGCACCATTAGGCATAATGTCAAATTGTTTCAGAATATCAGCCACTCAAATTCCTTATTTTAGGGTTTAGGAGAAAACAGTCTGATGTGTATTCAAAAATTAGCTCCTCCTTAGTACAACTGATTCAAATCACTGAAAACAACACTTTGCTCAATTTGTAATGCTTAGGCTGTTCAATATAATTGCAGACTGTCAATGAAAGTGGTTGCTCTATCTTCAGTATTTGCTCTTCCTTCTATGCATCAAAACAGCTTCGATCCTCAAACCCTAGATTTCTGACTGCTTCAGACTTTGCAAGAGTAACATCACATCATAGGCTTATCAGACCCATCGGAGACTATCTGTATGAGAAGAGAGAAAAGCACCAGTGTTTGCAATATATTCACCCTAGCCACAAAAATGTCATCAAATCCTGTACATAAAATCCAACCTGTCTTCCAAGCATTTGATCATTATCCTCCAAACCATAGAATTTTACAAGCTATGACCACCATCAAGAGCCTCTCAAATAAATTGAAATTTTCTGTGTAAAGGATGAGTATAGCAAAACAGTCTATAAGTCATTTCAAAGCTGCTCCCTGTAAACTGTGTTTCACATTAGTACTAGGTCTGAGAGAAAACTATTCATTCAATTCACTGAAACCACAATACACCACTCTCAGGGTTTTTTGAATGTAATGGAGAATAGACATCAACAATCTTCGTTTAAACTGTCACTAAAATTTCCCAGGCTATAAACTTTAAACTTAAGAATTCTTTGCTGCTCTGTTCATGTAAATTCCTCACAATAGCTTCAGATAGCTATTTCTATGGTGAAGAGTTTATTTTATGACCTATTCTATCATCTCTAGCAACCAATTTCTCCAGATAATCGTGCAGCGAGAAAAACCCAAATTTTTCAGTTATAAGGGTTTATATCAGAATACCTGTCAATTACTCAACTGTCGTGGCTTAAAGCTTCATTTTGGGGTATCAACAGTCTCTCCTCATGCATACAGGTGTCTTCATATCATCTCCTTAACTGCAGGTGTGTGAATTAAGAATCCCTAATTTCCTGCTGGCGTTAAAAACACTGTCTTCTCTTCACAGGAACACAATCCACATCTTTAGCGTTTTGATATGCATTACGAGCACTCCTCTCCGATAATAATGTGTATAGAAAGAGAATTTTGCAAGCTTTAGCTGAGATTTGCTGATTTTGTCAAACTGATTCCGCATAATATGCAATGATGAACCTGCTCTGCTTCGTGACTGATAACCAACTAAAATCGTGTCTAAACTGCAGTAAACACGTGTCAAAACACTCACACAATATGATCAGTCACTTCCAGATAAAAATCATGATGAAAATCTGCATAAAAATTGAAAAAACAAAGGGCTGCGATATTCTTGTAGCGCGCCCTTTGTTAAATTTTCCTCCAGCGCTACAAGAATAGTTGCTAGGCCAAATTTTCGTTGTTTTGCAACTTTCAGCTAATTTGTCGGAGGTTTTAAAAGCTGCTTGGTTTAAGAAACAAGTCTAACTGCTCTCTAAACACATTAATGAATCAACTTTGAGAATATGACCTTCTTGAACCCCTTTTAAAATATAAAAAACCATCAAAAATCAAATAAAACCTAAAAGATTGGGCTCAAAACCTATTCAATCACCCATAGAGTTTCTAAGGAGACCAAAACTAAAACTTAAAACCAAAAAATTTAACTGAGATAGATTGAAAAACAAACCAAAACTGGGGAAAATAAACCAAAAATGGAGAAAAAATTACTGACTTAACACTTATGAAATTGATTGCTTCAGGAAACTCTTTCTCCAACTCCACCTCAATACCACTATGAGCACAACCAAACATCAATGGTTTTGGCTTTGAGTTATCAATGTAGCACCCTAATGAGTTCCCAATAACTACAAGGTCTTCATCACTCCAGCAATGAAGAGGGAGATATGGAAGCTTCACCCAAGCTAGAAAAATAGAGGGAACATCTTTTTGTTGATAAAAAACTAAAATCCATCCGTTCAAGTACATTCCCCTTGGACACATAAAATAAGGACCACCTCTCAAGATAAGGCCCTGGTCCTCCTTTTCAAAGATAAATACATAATATCCTCTTCTATACAAGTTGCGTTGCAAATCTCTTACGAGCATTCAACCCCATTTTTTGTTCAACCAAATTTCCATTGATATTTGAGAAGGCCATAACCCCATAAGTTGTGCAACCAGAACAAAATCAAAGAGAGCCAAAGCGTTATACTTGGAAGCTGAAGAGGAATGTTTAACCTCCAAAACATAAGCTAACTTGAAAAATTCGCTAGGCTAATGCACCAAAAAGGGGAAGGTTGCAAGGATGCCACTAAGGCTTGAAATGCCTCATTCTCAAGCTCAACAAACCCACCATACCATACTTTAAGAGAGAAACCATACCTGAAACTATAGACTCAAATATAACCTAGAGAAACCTTAGCTCTTCGCCAAGTGATAGTATAGTAATGCTTAAAAAAACATTTTACAACTTAGAATTATATTTTAATCATGTACCTAGGAGATTGATAAGTTTGTAAAAATGAATCACTGTCCAACCCCTCAAAATTTTTTTGTTCACCCTCAATTTTTCACTTGTTGACCCTAACTTTACTTTACTAAATTTGTTTTAAACTTCCTCATATGCAATTTTTATTATTATTTTATATTTATTAACTTTACGAGTCATGAACACCCACTAAATTATAATTAATTCAAACCTAAAGTCTTTAACTCATTTAATGAGTTTTTCCCTCCCTGCAATCTTTAACTTTATTTTCTTTTGTTGGATAATTGGTTGGTTGTTTTAATTATTTAATTAATAATCCACACTCTCTCATATATTTTATATTTTTAAATTTATTTTTGGCTTCATTCCTTATTATCATGATTTACTTAAGGTTAGTCCTTTAGTTTATATTTCTTTGTGTTAGAATAATAAACCCATAGTTACCTACCTTAGAAATTAATTAATTCATTTTTGTCTTATTTGCCTAGTTTCCTATATTCCAATCTATGCAAGTTGTCTTCCACATGCCATAGAAGTCAAACTTGCTAAAACTGAGTCATGGAGCGCTTGGAAAACCTCCTGGAAACCATATTTAGCATGTCTGATTTATTCCAGATCCTCCAAAGTGCATATCTGCTTTTTCTGCTAAGTTGCCTGTTTTATTGAGAAATAAGGCAAAAGGGAAAGTTAGACTAGGTGTAGTTGACTTGTTTTTTGTCCTCATCGTCCAATAATACCAAAGGAAAAATCAATTCTCTGTGGGAGAGGGAGTAAGAACAAATCCATAGACTAGCACTCTGTGAGGGAAGGGAGAACGAACCCCCACACAATGGATTGTAAATCATTTTATCTCCGCTCTGCATGGGGAAAATGAGTAGCCCAAGATCCGAGAGAGTGGATAGAATGGTCAACATCCCAAATGACACGTGAGGAAACCACTCTGAGCCCGTGCGTGACTGAACCAGTTGGTGGAGGGCGCATGGGGGCAAGCCTGCCACGCACCCCTACCCAGCATTAACTGCCTCAACTAAAGCAGGGGTTTAAGGTTTGACACATGGATTTTTCCCATGGGGTCCAGGTTTAGCAATCCCCCCCTTAAACTTAGGAAATCATGCCCTTTTCAATATGGTTGCAGTGAACATAGCTGGTTGGGGTTATTTAATTAATATGTATGCCGCATATCTCGATATACTATCGGTAATAGTTTCAATCACCAAAACATAACCAAATCGATGGTGGGGCTTTTTCCCTTAGCTCCACCCCATGGTTATTTACAATATATATATATACTTGATGCATCGGGGTCAAAATCGGGGTGTTACATTCCCCTCCCCCTTGTTGGAGGAGTAAGTCAGTAATTCAACTTGAACGATAGCCGACTTAGTCAATCAGCCGACTAAGTTGATTAGCCGACTAAGTCGGTCGAACGACTAAACTAGAGATTAGGTCGACCACCTAAGGTCGTGCCGGTTCACCGAACCGACAGGTAGTTATTTTTTAACTATTTTGTAATCATATATATTAGGCTGTTGAGCCAGATGAGAACTTGGTTCAGTTCTCTGTATTGTATGGACCCATTCATGTTAATATAATCTGTTAATTCATCTACTTGTCTTATCTCTTGTCTCTGTTATGTCTGTATGTTTTTAGTATGTATTATTGGTAACCTTATGTGATTTGTGAGATTACAACATTGGCTCTGTTGCCGGTAGTACATGTCTGAGATGTATGCAAGCAGATGATACCAGAACAAGAAATTAAGGATTGGTGGGAGTGTAAAGTAGCAAATTATTTGCATAACTACGCACAAAGAAATAGATTAACGATTGCACAAGCAAAAGAAACATTCTTTACAGAGACACATGAGAAGTTTTTAGAATCAGTGCCCCAACTTCTGAAGAAACTCCTGGATGAAAAATCCAGAAGGAACTAAAGATAAACAGTTGCTAGAAAAACTGATCCGAGGGGAAAGAACAAACTTGTCAGAGTGGTTCAAAAAAATCACCGCCGACTTCTGCGAGGAGCAAGCAGTAGAAGACATAACTTCGGTGGAAACTGTCAAGGAGAAATTTTACAAAGACCTCACTGAGCAATTTCTGTGTTCCTTACCGACCTTGCTATTTAAGTTCCCGATCGAGAAGGGAGTGGGTCATATTGTCAAACCTCGTCCATCACTTCACGGACCGCCATTAAACCCTAACTGGGTAGAAAAGCAAAAAAGGCAGGAAAAATTCATTGCTGAAAGGAAGTGGGAATACTTCCTAAGCAACTAGACAGAACTATCCAGGATTTCTAAAGCGTCGGGTAGGCTATGGGGGGGTAGCTGGTCATATGTCGAGATAAAGTGGAGTGGATTCTAGTTGACTAGAAGCAGATACCATTCACCAGTAATGAGAAGTTGACCAAAAGGGAAATCAAGAAGACAATATCACACAAAGGTATGTTGGACATTCAGAAATAAGAGAAAGAGCCTTAGCGCCGCGGAGAGGAATAAGTACTAGGGCGACCGACCAGGAAAGAGATCCACCGGAGTCGAGTCATGACCGACAAGAAGAAGGCGTGGAAGAAGAGGTGTCCCCTATGGAAGAAGAATTGTGGATAGAGTAGTCAGAAGCTCTTCAATTAGAAGCTCCCCAAGAAGGAGCAACTCTATCTCCGTTGAATCCGCGTACCTAGATACAAACTATTGTCGAAGAGGACCTCCGACTAGGAGCAGGTGACTTTGGTATATGGAGCCGACTAGACAATGAGACATACACTGGAAGACACGTCATTATCCATCGACCAGAAGAAGGAAATTGGGTTACATTTCAAGCGGTACCCTTCAACCGAAGTATCCACTTACTTTTACCGACACATGAAGGAGCACCCCCCGTGCCAAATACAGCTTTGGACGACACAGAACATTCAAAACTGCGGACAGGTAACTACAGTTGGAAATCGACAGAAGAAGTCGAAATCAACCGACTGTTGGTCGAAGATGAAACGACAAAAACAACCGACGGAGATGAAAGTTTGATCGAGGATAGTTCTGCAGAGAGGAATAAGCAAATAACCCCACCACCCCCTCCCCCACCCCCACCACCACCTCCGACACCTTTCGACAGTGACAGTGACTCCAACGTGGGTCATGGGTCAGCACACATTCCTCTATATGAGGGGGATGAGGACCCCAGATGACACTGGTTCGTCTATGAGTCGACTTGGGAGGCTAACCAAGTTATGGATGAAGACAGGCAGATGGCACAGTTCGCTGATGCATTAAGGAAAAGGGCATTAACTTGGTACATGAAATTTTTTGAATGACAACCCTGAGAAACCAAAGCCTAGATCAAAGCGTAATTTCTATCATTTTTCAAAACTCCAGATGCAAAACATCTGTCAGCAAAGAAACTAAAAACAACATCACAGAAGCCAAGAGAAACTGTTCGCAATTACGATAAACCGTGGAAATACCTTCTTAGCCAATTGGACTATGTTATTGATGAACAATTATTAATCTAGTGGTTTCTTGCAGGTTTATCACAGAAAATCCATCGACATATAAGTCTGGAGACATTCAAGACCTACGAAGATGCGCTTACAAAATATCTCCAAGTCGAAATGGATGAGGACATACCGACATACTCCACCGATCATAGAATAGAAGAACAACTCGAGAGTGTACAGAAGTATCTAAACGAATTAAACCTCAAAAATTAGGATATCTGGTGAACAAAGTGCTCGATGGCCGGACATTCCAAAGACAACTGTCGACAGGAATACAGCCGACATGACATTTGATTTGTGCAGACCAAATGTTTTTGCGACATTTTCCAAGAGCATGGAGACCACTTGACAAAATATTGCCCATTCAACATGAAGAATGGCAAGGCATCTTAGTGTGCAATCTGTGAAACTAAAAATCATAACATGACCGACTGCCATGTGAACTTGAAGAACCGACAGAATTATCATGCAGTCTATCAGACCAATGCAGTTGCAAAAAATAATGAGCAAAACAACACATCAAATGATCAAAACAACCAACGATACGAAGGTCAAAGATATGAGCGCCGGTATGACAATCAACATGGAGGCTATGGAGGTCAAGGTCGATTCTCTGGAAATCGAGACAACCGACCACGTCAACCCATCCAATGCTTTACATGCTATAAGGAGGGACATCGGTATGCAGACTGTCCATATAAAGACAGAATTGACCTCAAATTTTGTACTAGTTGCGAAGTAGGAGATCACTCATTAGAGAATTTTCCTACTATGCTGGAAAAGATCAATAAAAAGAAAAATGTTAATGTCTTGTTGTGTGTGCAAAAACATGATGTAATAAATACAAATAATTTGCATATTGTAACCCTACAAGGAACAAAAATAGGAAGTGATAACCCACAAATAAGTAGAATAAAAGAAAAAAATGTATATCCTGATCCAATTAAAGAAAAACAAATATATAAAGAAGCAACAAATGTATTCAAAAAATTTGCGTGACAGGAAGAGGCTAATGAAAATCGACATAATACAATAAAAGAATTATTACAACTAGTACAGAAAAATAACTCAGTATCTCAGGTCATCGACTTGCTATATGAAATAAAACATAACAACACCAAAAAAAAAACAAAGAATATCTGCAGTTTAAATCAAAAATATAAAAGTGATGCCGACCCACTTGTCGACCTGGAAATTGAAGGATACCATGTCAGACAAGTAGTGCCCGACTTTGGATCACAAGTAAATATCATGACTCATGACACTTGGGAACAAATGGGCAGACCTCGACTATACGAGTCAGGAATATACCTCAAACTAGTCGTCCAGGGCCTAATTGAACCTATTGGATTCTGGAAAAATATTGATACAACTATAAAAGGAATCTCGACCAAAGTCGACTTCGAAATCATTGACCCTAAGGAAGGATCCAGTTCCTTCCTAGCGTTAGTCGATTGAACTTGGGGTAGAAATATGAAAGCATCGATATCTCTAGACAAGGAAAGAATAAAATGGAAGGAAATGGACAAAAGGTCATTGTACCTATTCATCCATCCTAGGGAGAACCTTGGACTGAACCTATCGATGAAGAAGTCAACATTTGACAACTCTACCAGATTCAAAACAATGCAGATTATATAGAACCTAATATTTACAGAGAAATTCATTTAGGAAACCAAGACTCAATCGGATATAATTCAGATGTAGAATTATATGATTGGGAAGTTGAGAACTACGAAACACAAGCAAGAGGGTGCTGGACTATCCAAAAAGTCCAGAAAAAGTCTACCCAACAGTGCTTCATAGTGTCCATTGTCCCAAAAATATTTGAAAGAAAAGTTAGGGAATACCCTACTCTAAAACCAATAGATGTAAACATTACACAAATACCAAGATATAAAGAAAGAGAATCACCAGTCATGCACATAGAGAAAGTATCCAAAAAACATCGGTGAACATGGCCTACTTCAAAGCCTAGTAGAGACTTTTACAGGCCAAGCTGCTCGATGGTGGGATACCCATCAGACAAGATTGCAGACCTGGACATTAGCTTCGACTTACTTTGTCGAAAGGTTTGGAGGAAAGAAGTTAACCAAACATGCTCAGATACCTATATTCACTCAAGGACAGAATCCAGAATACCATATTAAGACATGCGAAAAGGAATGGAGAGGACTTGGGTACAAAGATGAACGAGCATGGCCACACCTATTTCCATCAACCCTCTCTGACTTAGCAAACAAATGGTATAAAATGGAAGAAGCTAGGGGTGAAACCTTCCTATGGCATGAAATCAGAGAAAATTTCATTAAAGATTTCAACTTTATACCACAAAATGAAAACTTGGTCGAAACAACAAAACAGATTAAAGAATTTATACAACCGACAGAAAATAAACCCTTAAAAGATAACCGACAGACAATGAAATGTAACAATATACACACCGGGACAATACCACAGTCGACAAGACTACAATTAGAAAATGAAAATACAGAAGGGAAAAGCTTCAGATGGAAATAAAACCATGTCGAAATGACCAAACCTATTTGTATAGTATTCAAAGTTGAAACAACCGATAAAGAGGATACCGACATAATGATTTCAGCTGACTTTCCTACTAGATTCTCACAGTTTAAGGAAGGAAGTCGACTAATCAATGAAGCCAAAGCTCTAGAATGGCTAGATGCTAAAGTCAAAACCAGAGAAGTTGACATCTCAAATGATGACCGACCAAAGATGGCAAAGATTGGAGACTACTGGAATGCATAATAGACAACAGAAGTAGTGAACCTATTAAAAGAGTTCCAGGATGTATTTTCTAGAGATTATACAGATCTCAAAGGCTTAGTCCACGAAATGGGAGAAATGAAAATTGACACTAAACCTGATATTCGACCTGTGAAGAAAAGGCCATATAAGTTAGCTCATAAATACAAAGAGATAGTAAAAAAGGAATTGATAACATGCTTGCAGCAGGCATCATCTATCCTATTGACCAATCAGAAAGGGAAAGTCCAATGGTTGTACAACCTAAGAAACATGATCCGACCAAATTGAGAATTTGTGTTGACTTTAGAGAACTAAATAAAGTGACACTGACAGACCCATTTCCAACTCCTTATGCCGATGAAATCTTAAATGAGGTTGCAGGACATGAATGCTACTCATTTACAGATGGATTCTTAGGTTATAACCAAGTGCCAATAGCTAAAGAAGATCAGAAAAAGAAAACCTTTGTCTGTGAATTTGGCTCATTTGCTTATAAGGTTATTCCTTTTGGATTAAAAAATGCACCTGCAGTATTTTCTATAATTGTTGTCAAAACATTTCAAGAATATATTTACAAGACCATGGTAGTCTACTTTGACGATTGGAAAATATACTCCATGTTCAAAGATCATTGCAAATGGCTCAGGCTTATGTTGGAGAGATGTTGACAAATTCAAATATCCATGAACATTAGGAAATACATATTTGTGACCCCCATAGGGATATTATTAGGGAACACTGTCTGTAAAGAAGGTATTAAGGTTGAATTTGCAAAAATCAAAATTATCCTCGACTTAAAACCACCAGTAAACCCAAAACAAGTTAGGGTGTTACTTGTCCACACAGGTTATTACAAAAAATTTATAAGGTATTATTCAGATATGACCTATGCACTAGAAGAGCTATTAAGGGAAGATAAAGAGTTCAATTGGATAGAAGAGTGCCATATATCATTCGAAAAATTAAAAAGAAAACTAGTCGAAGCACCAATCCTAAGGTTTCCAAACCCGTTGATCAAATTCCATGTTCATATTGATGCATCAAGCCTAGCAATAGGAGCAATCCTAACTCAGCTAGGATATGATGGAATGGATTATCCTATAGTTTACAGTAGTAGAAAATTAAACAAAGCTGAAAGAAATTATTCGACAACAGAAAGATAAGCACTAGGAATGGTCTTTGCATTACAAAAATATCGACATTATATTCTAGATAACCCATTTATATTCTATACAGACCATCAGGCACTTAAATATCTCGTCAATAAACCACTACACCATGAAAGAATCTGTCGATGGCTACTTCTCTTTCAAGAATTTGAATTTGAAGTTGTTGTCAGACTAGGTAAGTTAAATGTTGGTCCCGACCATTTATCCTGAATCGACACAGGAGAGGAACTGACAGGAGTTGAAGATGACTTACCAGATGCACATCTATTTCGGATAGAAGCAGTCCAAACAGAGTTAGAGGAAATCGCCCAGTTCTTAGAAGATGGACAAGCACCAGAAGGAATGAGTACAAAGAAGAAACAAATCCTAGCTATGAAAGCTGCACCATACAGTCTTATAAATGGATTTCTTTACAAGATGGGATTAGATGACATCCTTAGAAGGTGTGTACTGGAACATGAAAGAGACAACATTATGCACGAACCACATTATGGACCTATAGGAGGACATTTCCAAGTAGACACAACTACAAAGAAAATCCAACAATCAGGGTTATGGTGGCCGACACTTCACAAAGATTGCCAAAATTTTGTAAGTCAATGTGATAGATGTCAATGACTAGGTCGACCCCTACGACCCCTACCTAGATCAACCATCAGAATTCACAGCCCATGAAGGCCAAGCACATCATAATGACTACTAGGATAGACATGAAGATTTTTGTACCTCCCTTTTTCTTTGGTATGAAGAAGCATTTTGTTCATTGGGGAGATGTTGGAGGAGCAAGTCAGTAATTCGACTTGAATGATAGCCGACTTAGTCAATCAGCCTACTAAGTCGATCAGTCGACTAAGTTGGTCGGCCGAATAAACTAGAGATTAGGTCGGCCACCTAAGGTCGTGTCGGTTCACCGAACTGACAGGTAGTTATTTTTTAACTATTTTGTAATAATATATATTAGGCTGTTGAGCCAGATGAGAACTTGGTTCAGTTCTCTGTATTGTATCCCATTCATGTTAATATAATCTGTTAATTCATCTACTTGTCTTATCTCTTGTCTCTGTTATGTCTGCATGTTTTTAGTATGTATTATTGGTAACCTTATGTGATCTGTGAGATTACAACACCCCTTCAATAGCACTGTCCTTAGTGCTTTACAAAATTTGAACAAAATGCTACACTGGTACTGCCTCAGTGTTCCACAGAATCGAACAAAAATGGATGTACCAATTGCATGGCATCCTCCAGCTCCCACATAGCCTCTTCAGGTCAGTAATGCTCCCATTGCACCTTTACCTGCCCTATGGCTCGATTTCAAAGAATTGTGACCTTCCTATCGAGGATGCACATTGGATCAATTTGGAACTCTCCCTCGGGTTCCACTTGAATCACATCCCAATTTATCACATGGTTAGGATCATGTACATATTTCTTAAGCAAAGAAATATGAAAAACATTATGAGCTCTAGTACTAGCAGGCAATGCAAGTCTATATGCAACATGACCTATTATTTCAAGCACTTCAAACGGCCCATAATATCTAGGTGATAGCTTGGTGCAACTTCCAAGCTTCAAGGAACTTTTCTTTTCCCTCACGTAGACATGATCCCCAACACCTAACTCTCTATTCATCCTATGCTTATCTGCATAGATTTTCTGTCTGTCCTATGCTGCTTTTAGATTCTACCTAATCTTTACAACCTCTTGCTCCATTTCCTTGAGCAATTCTGGTCCAAGCACAACCCTGTTCACTGGATTATCCCAAGTCACTGGTGTCCTACACATTCTTCCATACAAATCTTCATACAGACTCATCCCCAAGGATGCCTACTGTCCATTGTTATAAGCAAACTCTACCAAGTGTAATTAATCTTCCCACTTGGTTGGTTTGTCCATCACATACATGTGAAGCATATCTTCAAGCACCTAATTAACCCTCTCTGTCTGCCCATCTATCTGAGGATGGTATGCAGTGCTGAAGTTTAGCTTTGTACCCAAATATGCAAACAACCCCTTCCAAAAATTGGAAGTGAACTTGACATCTCTGTTAGAGACTATTGCCTTTAGCAATCCATGCAATTTGAAAATATCCTTCATGAATATATTTGCAATGTCATCAGTCTTATGTGTAGATTTCACCGGTATAAAATGTGCTGCCTTTGTCAACTTGTCTACCACAACCATAATGGAATCATATTGTCTCCAAGTCATCGGCAATATTATAATAAAATCCATGGAAATAACTTCCCATTTCCATTCTGAAACTGGCAAAGGCTGCAACAAGCTTGTTGGATGTCGATGCTCAACCTTTACCTGTTGACATTTCATGCACCTTGAAATGTATTCAGCCATGTCCTTCTTCATGCATGGTCAAAAGTATTGCTTTCTAGTTGTAGCATTTATTTTCTGGTATCCTGGGTGACCTGAATACGGAGCTTGATGGATTTCATCCATAACAACTTTCCTCAAATATTCTACCTTTGGAATGTAAATTCTACCTTTGTAAGTAAGAAGTCCATCTTCTTCCAATTTATATCCCTCATACCTCTTCTCAAGAATTTGCTGCTGCAATTTGTCTTTTACCTGCTCATACAATTCATCTCCAGCAGTATGATTAACAATCTGCTGCCTCAAATCTGATTGGAAAATACTAAGAGATGCCACATGCATTTCTTGCATCTTCCTGCTGAGTGCATCAACTACCTTATTCTCTTTTCCCTTTATGTGCTTGATTTCAAAATCAAAATCACATAAAAATTCCAGCCATCTCGCTTTCCTAGCATTCAAAGTAGGCTGATCAAACAAATACTTCAGACCACAATGGTCTGTCCTGAGTTCAAATATTCTACCCATCAAGTAATGTCTCCACATCTTGAGAGCATATACTATGGCTACAAGCTCTAGGTCATGAGTGGCATAGTTCTTCTCATGTTCTTTCATCTTTCTTGACTCATAACATATCATGTGGTTGTCCTGCATAAGGACTCCTCCCATCCCTTGTCCACATGCATCGATACATACCAAAAAATATTTTTTTGGATCTGCAACTTTCAATATTGGTGCACTAGTGAGAAGATTCTTCAACCACTGGAAGCATTATTCACACTTCGAGGTCCATTCGAACTTTATCCCCTTCTTTTGCAAAGAAGTGATGGCATGTGCAACCTTGGAAAATCCCTCAATTTATCTCTTGTAGTATCCTGCAAGTCCCATAAAAGATCTTACATCCGTCACATTTCTTGGAGTAGGCCAATTCAAAATGGCTACAATCTTCTCAGGGTCCACAGTTATACCCTCTTCTGAGATAATGTGACCCAAATACTGAATTATATCTTTGTAGAAGTCACACTTGCTCAGTTTTGCATACAACTGATGCTCCCTAAGCAGTTGCAATGTCAATATCAAATGCTCTTCATGCTCTTCCTCATTCATAGAGTAAACAAGGATGTCATCAAGGAAAACAAGAACAAACTTGTCCAAATACCTGCTGAAGACACTGTTCATAAGGCACATAAATGTAGCTGGTGCATTTGTGAGAACAAATGGTACCATTACAAACTCATAATTCCCATACCTTGTCTTGAAGGATGTCTTATGAATGTCTTCATCCTTAATTCTTACATGATGGTAACCAGACCTCAAGTCAATCTTGGAAAATACCTTTTCTCCTCTCATTTGATCAAAGAGGTCATCAATCCTAGGCAAAGGATATTTATTCTTCATAGTAACTTTTTTCAACTATCTGTAATCAATACACAATCTGAGTGTACCATCTTTCTTCTTTATGAACAGAACTGGTGCTCCCCAAGGAGACACATTTAGCCGGATATACTTATTTTCCAAAAACTCTTGCAGTTGCATCTTCAACTCTAACATCTCCGATGTACTCATTCTGTAGGGTGTCTTGGACATTGGTGCTGCTCCTAGCACAAGTTCAATGGTGAAATCAATGTCTCTGTTTGGAGGAAGCCCTGGAATCTCATCAGGAAATCCATCCTTGAATTCTTGTAATACCTGATAGTCTTCCAACCTAGGAGTTTCATCTCCTGTTGGCTCCAAAATATGAGCTGCATACAACTGGAAACCTTTCCTACAGAACTTCTTCAACTGCATTGCTAAAACCTGCCTTACTGAAAGTACCTTTGGAATAACTTTCACAACTACTGGGTTTCCTTCTTCATCCGTGCATTCAAAAGTCTTGTTATAACAATCAAGCTTTACTCTGTGAGCTTCTAACCAATCCATTCCAATGAGAACATCATAGGAACCAAGCAGCATAACATTCAGATATACACAAGTGATCAATCCATTCATGACTAATGGACATTTCTCCACCACTTCACTGAATTTATTCTTCATCCTAGTGGCTAGCTGAACTAACCAAGATTTCCTATGCTTTACCTTCTTAAAAGCACAAATCTCCACTACTCTAGGAGTGATGTAACTATGAGTAGAACTAGGGTCAATCAAAATAGAAACAAATTGTTCAACAATCTTACCTGCAACTTCAACCACAGTTGACTGGTGAACTGCTTGGAGGTCCTATAGTGCTGCATAAATTCTAGGGACTGCCCTTGCTACTTGCCCCACTGTTTTTGCTTCTTGAATGTTATAAGCTGGTCTTGCACTTTCATTCTTGAGTGGACAAAATCTGTGCAAGTGGGGTCCTTCACATTTCCAACATTTGAGTGGACCTTTATTCTGTTGTGGATCTTTAGACTTTCCACCTGTCAATCCAACTGGATTACTCGCAACTTCGGATGGCTGCTTCTACTGATTCCTGAATCTAGAAGGTTTGAAACCTTTCCTTCTTTGGTCAAACTTCTCATTCTTCTTGTCCTTCCATGCCTTATGGTAATCCGGTTTACCCTTGCTTTTCTCATAGCAATATTTAGCCTTCCTTATGGCTTCTTCCAGAGTTCTCGGTTCATAAAACTCAATTCTATCTTTGTAAGGCTGAGGCAATCCACCTAGAAACTGCTGGACCTTCACTTTTTCATCTTTGATGTACCGGACATACCTCAACAATTCCAAGAACTTATTTGCATATTCATCCATGGTCTACTGTCCCAATATCAGCTCATGGAACTCCTTAACCTTGTCATCATAATACCTGTCAACTCTTGCTTTCATATTTTCCGCAAAATCCTGCACTTGAAAGTACTTCTTTATTCCAAGAAGCCAAGCTTCAGCCTCTTGTCTAGGTTTTACCTCACCATCAAATGTAGGAGGTTTAGCTTTCTTAAATTCATCCCAAGAGTGATCCCTATGGTGTCTTCTTCTTTTCCTTTTACAAGATGAGCTTGTATCCCCACCGGATTCTTCAGAATCAGATGATCCACTAGAAGTCCTTCTCCTTCTCCTACTACTGCTCTTACTACCTTCTGGTCTTGCTGTACCTCATCCTGATTCTATGTTCCTTTGCAAGTCTGTCAAACTCTGCAAGATGGCAGCATTCAACTGATGCTTCTCTTCTTGGGCCTTAATCAAGCTTCTCATGGTGGTTGCAACATCTGACGGTGTCTCTTGGAATGTTTTTCGATTAGACTCTATGTAATCATTTCCATTACGGACATTTTCTCCCATGGCATCTCCTGCATGCTCACAGGAATCCAAAGCATCATAGCCATCATGGGTTCTCATGAATAAACCACCTCTTTCTTTACCACACTGTTCTACTTGAAATACTGCTCTTGGAGGTGTCTATAATTATGCAAACATGTTAGTAGCAAACTATTAGATGCATATCATTAATATAAATCAGAACTACTTACCTTCCTCTTCTGGAAATTCATAAAATAACAATTTTGCTAAAACACAAAATTTTCTCTCTTCTTGTTTAGCTCTGTAATCCACTGACAGTCTACTGAAATTCGCTGAAAACAGTTGGAATTCGCTGAGAAAAATCTATTGGGAAAAATCCAAAATTTCGTTTGTCCCAATCGGACCTTTTCCCAACAAATTTTTGACACTACGGTTGTCAAAACACCTAACATTCCACTATATTAGACCCTCAGTCTTCTAAGCTTCCGGATTGTTCATCAAGTCTCTTTCCCACTAGCTTTCCGGTGTTTCAGGGATCAAAATGTCTAGTTTTCTTTGTGGCTCATCAGCGGCCTATTTGTCTAGTTTCCTTCGCTTTATTGGGCCTGTAGTGGTCTAATACTTCGATTTTAATCAGTGATGAGGACCATTAAACCTTACCGCATCGACGAGGAAACCAACTTATGCGCTGCATCGGCGGTCGGGTGCTCTGTACATCAGGCGATTATTCCTTTATGCTTCCACAACGATGGCCAACGAGCCTTCTAAGGTTTCCGTGGGTCACAAATTTGTTGATGATCAGAGCGACTAGCATCTGCGGTGTCAGACGGTTGAACCCCTGCGTTTCGACGGTCCAACACTGATCGGATCCGCAGTGTCGGTGGCTTCAACAACTAAGGTTTTTTGATGGTGGCATATCAAAAATTGAAAACGCTATCTGTCACGGCATCGGCGGTCGGATGCGTTATACATCAGGTGAATAATCCTTTAGACTACCGCAACAGTGGAAGCACAATCAACTAAACTTTTTCGATACCCATCGGCAGACCAAACCACTAACTTCTCCCCCGGTGTCGGTGAATACTTCAATTATAATTTTCTGATCAGTGGTCGAAACAACTTGTCTATCAAAGGGATAGTCTACTAAACAGCTGCAACGATGGACACTCGATCAACTATCTTCCATCGATCAGCGCTCTAATCATCTATCATTCACCGATCGTCGATGGGTTCAACACTTAGATAAATCTTTGAAATTTCTTCCTTGCATCGGCTCTTCCTTCAACTAATGATTGCCGATCCACTTCACTAGCCTCAATAGCTTCATCTTCTATTCATTAGTGATCCCATCCTCTAGTCATCGATGATCCCAACAACTAAAATTTTTCAATCATCGATGATCTCGTGCCTTAGAATTTTTTTTGAAATATTCTGCTTGTCTTCCGCCGCATTGGCTGTTGGAGAAACTATCCTCTGCGACATCGGCGGTTGAGGTCTCTATCCATCAAAAGGATAGTCCACTAGCCAGCCACAACAGCGGATTCAAAATCAACTAAATTTGTTCGACATAGTTCATCGGCGGTTCCATCGTCTAGTCGTCAGCGATAGAATCAACTAATGTCACCAAGCGTTTCTCTTCCCTCCATCGACGTGTCATCAACAACCAATACAACTAAGCATCGATTATGTGATCTACTAATCATCACCGATTGCCGATGATTTCATGACTTAGAAAATTTTTCCAAAAATCTTCTCTCCATTGTCACGGTTGGCGGTTCAACCCACTATCCTCTTGTCTCTTCTGCCGACATTGCGGCTACTCCATATGCTAATCATCGCCGATCTGATCAACTAAAATTCATCGGAGGCCGAGTCTATATTGGGTGGCCTTTCAACTTGCTATCCATGATGTCAGAAAGGATTCCCACTAAGTCTTTCGATGCGCCAACGATCCGAGACTTAGAAATTTTTTCACAAATTTTTTTTAATATTCTTTCCATCACTTTCATCGGCTCAACCGTCTTCTATTCTTCATCGATTGTCGACATTGAACATTAGAGGGTCTTTTAGCTAAGTGGAGCCGATGTTTCAGTGGTCTTTGCCTGATCTCCGCCGATACTGCAGCTCCCACATCCTCTATCCTCCATCGATAGCCGACGAACCTTAGCGAAATTTTGTGAAATTTTCTGTCGACTGTCCTCTGTCGGGTGGTCTTCAGACTAACTCTTCCGTTGTATCGGAAGAACTTCTCACTGAGTTTTCCAATGAGTCGATGGTTCCAACACTTAAGAAAAATTTATTTTCTTGAAGTTTAGAGTTTTCTTGATTTCTTCTGGGCAGTAGGAAACCTTCCTCTGCTAACTAATCTTTCATAGCCCATTCAGGCCCATGCTGTAACCAGGGCTCTATCACTACATATTTGCGGCCCATTCAGGCCCATGCTGCAACCTTTTCTCTGATACCACACTGTAATGTCCTCGATCCTCCGACCGGCAAAGAGGACGCTACTCAGCCAACTAACATCCGGGAATCTAGCCCCATGAACAAAACATAAATACATAAAATGTTGAAGCAAGATACTTAAAAACATAAAACACACTACGATGCATAATCATTCATATACACTACAGAAGAAAAACATATTAATCAGCATTCAACATGTACATCATCATTCATCAATGGTAAATATGACTGCAGACACAAGTTAGGTAATAATACTTATCTTATAAAGAACTTGTCTCGCAACCAGCTATGTCATTGCAACGTTCCACCCAACCATAGGCCTATGTGCTCTTAAATCTCTCAGCAACGTTGCCACCCCTGAGCCGGGCATGATTTCCTAGGGAATAAGGAACTAGCAGGCTTACACATAGCCAAGGATACACAAAACATCAAGGATACATAGTTCAGCCAAGCCAACACAATTGGGTTTATCAGGCGAACATCAGATCAGCCAAGCCAAGATAGTTGGGTTTATCAGGCCATTCGAGAGCTAGGAAAGGATAAATGCTAAGATGGTGAGCTCATTGAAGAGATAAGGACACCTACACCAGAACCAGTGTGACTTCTAGGACACCCACACACACCCAACACAAAAAAATTAGTCCTTTCTCTGCGATGCAGTCCCTCAGGCCTTGACCTCCCTTCCAGTGCTATTTAGGGTTTGTGGAGAAGAAAGCCAACCCACTAGCTCTGTCTGTGTGCTTCCCAAACACACTAGGTTTGTCAAACAAATTAGGCCCTCATTCACCACTGCAATGTAGTCCAAATATCAACCACTGCATGCATGCAGCAAACCGGCTATTAAAGCTTGACATGGGAAGACAAATCCCTAAATCATTCTTGGCCCTATCGTTTCCAAAACGATTCCACAGCAACCTACAATAGCCAAAATCACAAGGGAAAATGTAGCCCACCAAAGTGTAGGTACTCCCAGAAATATACAACCAATACCACCTTGTAAAGGGAAAACACAGTCACTCAAGACATGGAGGAGACTATAGCCTGCGATCAGTGAGGAACCCATAGCACACGATCAACCCTAGAGGATGGGACAATCCACAGTCCGATAATACCAAAGAAAAAATCAATTCTCTGCGGGAGAGGGAGGAAGAACAAATCCACAGACTAGCACTCTGTGAGGGAAGGGAGAATGAACCCCCACACAATGGATTGTAAGTCATTTTATCTCCACTCTACATGAGGAAAATGAACATCCCACGATATGAGAGAGTGGACAGAATGATCGGAATCCTAAACGGCGCATGAGGAAACCACTGGCAGCCTGTGCATGAATAAACCAGCTGGTGGAGGGCGCATGGGGGGAATCCCACCACCCACCCCTACTTAGCATTAAATACCTCAACTAAAGCAGGGGTTTAAGGTTTGACACATGGCTTTTCCCCATGGGGTCCATGTTTAGCAATCCCCCCCTTAACCTTAGGAAATCATTCCCTTTTCAATATGGTTGCAGTGAACATAGCTGGTTGGGGTTATTTAATTAAAATGCATAGTTACATAATGCCACAATTAATATGTATTCCGCATATCCTGATATACCATCGGTAACAGTTCCAATCACCAAAACATAACCAAATTGATGGTGGGGCTTTTTCCTTTAGCTCCACCCCATGGTTATTTACAATATATAGCATGTATACTTGATGCATCGGGGTCAAAACCGGGGTGTTACAGGGCCTTTCCACAAATGATAGTAGTTGTGTCCTATCATGCTGGTGGATGTGAGTGCTGTGCCTTTTCACAGATGGTAGTAGGTGTGTCCCACCATGCTGGTGATTGTAAGTGTTGTGCCTTTCCACATATGGTAGTAGGTGTGTCCTACCATGCTAGTGGATGTGAGTGTTGTGCCTTTTCATAGATGATAGTAGTTGTGTCCTATCATGCTGGTGAATGTAAGTGTTGTGCCTTTCTAACATGGTGTTGGATGTGTTCCTCTAATGGTCAGATGTGAGTGCTGGCCATTCTGACTTAGGGTCAGATATAAGCACTGAAAAGACCTACATGGAGGCTAGGCCTACAACCATCATGAAAAAGGGCTGGCTCTGTAAAACTTCTTGTGACGAGAAGAATCATGAGATAGCACCTATGATCATGACCCAGTGATGATCCAGATCGAGTGATGATCCAGATCCAGTGATGATGATCCAGATCGTGAGATGATCTAGATCCAGTTATGATGATCCAGATCAAGTAATGATCCAGATCCAGTGATGATGTCCCCGTGATGATCCAGATCAAGTGATGATCTAGATCTAGTGATGAGGATCCAGATCGAGTGATGATCCAGATCCAAGATGAAGATGACTTGAATATGTTGACTTGAAGATGAAGATGATGAGATGATCCAGTTGATACAGAGAAGAAGACCAGTGCTGAAAAATTGTGTCGAGAGAATACCTTCTTATTTAAGAGGGAGTGTTGATGTATTTGTAACTTCAGAATGTATTCATTCGTATATCTTATGTATTGTAACCCGATGTTTATTCCAGGAAATATCTGTGATGTATTTGAGTCATGTCATACCCCGATGTTCATATCCGGAGAATCAATAATGTAAACAAGTCATGTCAAGTCATTGTGGGTAACCCTCCTATTGATCAAGGGTTAAAGTCCCCGCAGTTGCGGGGCCCTAGGGTTATTAGACTCTCCTAGAGAAGTTGGCCCTAGTGATTTATTTTCAAGTCGGGAATTAGTATAAATAGAGAGTTAGCCTCTCTATTTAAAACACACTCACGCACACTCAGTTTTAGTGCATAGCTGAGGAAGAAGAAGTTGTTGGAGCTAGAAAGAAAGAGGCTACTGCTGTCGGGAGATCATCTTACTATTTTGGGGTTTTACTTTTGGTGTTGATTCTATCTCTGAGGAAGTTGTGTTTTCTCCATTTATGGTTTCCCTGAGGAAAAACATTGTGTTTATTGTCTCTTGTGTTTGATTGTTATTCTTGTTATTCTCTCAGTTAAAGATTCTAATATAATGCTAGCTTGAATGATAAAAATATAACATGAATTTAAGTATGACCATCCATATTCCACTAAGAACTATGTTTATGAAACAAACAACCTGGGAAAAAATATTTCCAATAAATAAAAAGGCCCTTCCAGTGTGAATGAAGAACAATTCTAGGATCAATCCCTGATAGATATTCTTCCCAAACCACTTTTTTAAATCACATTCAAACAACGGGTGTTTGGTTATTTATTCTTCTTTTTGATAGAGAATACAACTTGAAGGTCCTACAATTTGTCTACCTTTTAAGTTGGCAACAATCAGGGTTCACTCATGAATGCACCCAACCAAAAAGTATTGATTTAAGAAAATCCATCAAAGAGACATATCTTTTTCCACATTTCGAACGATAGAGGAGGAGGTAAGGAATGGATAATCCTATCATAACCTTCCTTCACTGTGTAACTTCCATTCATTCCCCAACCTCTATTACATTTGGTTGAGTTAGAAATGTGATAAAAACATTAAATAAAATAAATAAAGGCCTCAACATGTATCTATGATCACATGGGATACTAAGCTACTTCTAGTTGCACCATCTTCCATATTGGTCCCAATCTAAGATATCGTATAAAGTCCTTATACCTTGGTTGAGCATCCAATCCTTAAGATCCCACAAACCTTCTTTGTATTCCAGTGGAGTTCTACCTAGGATTTTACTATATCAAATATGGATTATATTTACATTAACAAGATCCAATAGACCCCATATTCAATCAACTTATCGGTCGCTCTACATAACTACCAAAGTCTAGATCCTTTGCCTTCCCAATTGCAATGTTCGAAATAGTAATTTCTTCGACCTCCTATGTAATTTTTTCCTCTTAATTTATTTCCACCATGTCAACTCTCTTGTAATCAACCTCCACAACAATTTGGGTCCCATGGAAACATTCATCTGTTGCGAATATTTGATTCCAACAACCCCATGGGAGATAGGACCTCTTACTTTTTCCCAATTAATTAAGTAAAAATTATTTTTATTTGATTTCCCGTATTTCAAAATAAATATGTAGACTTCTTTAATAATCATAACACTAATAAGAGCAAGTAAGGAAGAGCAATGAAAATTCAACAAAACTCGGGATAGGACTGACCCAATAAAAACAATTTTACTTGTTGCATTTAGCCATCGTACTCCCCATGTGTGGGTTTTGGCTTTGATTTTTTAATGATATAATCCAAATTCACTACTTTTGAAATTTTTAGGGAGACTGGTGTGCCCAAACATTAGAAAGAAGACCCTTTATACTGCCTTACAAATCCAAAGATGAGGGAAATTCTCTACAAAAGTATAGTATATATATTCCTATTGTATGCCATGAGTTTTATACCATTAACCATCCATTTTCAATCCTCAAAGAACATGTCTAGGATGGATTTAAATTTCTAATCATTAATAGAGGAAATTATTTCCATAAAAATGATGTCATATGCAAACTATGCATAGTTAACAAGTTTTACTCATTGAGAAATAAGGATACCATATAGATTGCCAACATCACATTCCTTTTCCAATTTAATCCTAAGAGATTATGCAATAATGATATCCAAAAAGGGAGAAAGGGAGAAGTTTTGATGGATCCCATGTGAAGTTTGAAAAAAAAGAGGATGGCCTCTCATGGACCATGGACACTATCCATGGTTGACCAATCCATACCTTGACCTATTTTATAAACACGGGGGAGAATCCAAACTTATATAGTAATGCATAAATGAAAATTTTCCTAACCCTATCAAAGTATATGGATAAATTAGTTTTTATCACCATACCTTTGTCTCCCCTCCTGAAGCTAGAATTGATGGATTCCTAGATTAAAATGATTTTGGATGAGATCTAATTCTTAACTTGAAATCCATCTTGATTTTCATATATAATATTAGGGAGAAATATCTTTACTCAATCCATCCAAATTTTGGTTAAGATTTTATATTCCACATTACACACTCAGATCAGTTTGAAGCTTGCAAGAGAGGAGATGTTAGATTCCTCCAAAAACAGTGCTATAAATAAGATTTTTTTCTCCCTCGAACCTTGTCTTTTCCTCTCATTTAATTAAAAATTTTACATATATTTTCCTTTATTATATCCCAACACACTTTATAAAAACTAATCATAAAACCATCAAGACCAAGGGACTTATCTAAATCTAGACTCCAAGTTGTTTCTGTTAACACCAAAAAATGTTCACCTAGCTCTCCATTGTCTAAACCATAGTTATACATCATATTCCCACCATTATTTTCTCCATTTTTACCTTCACAATTAAAAATCCACAAAATACAGTCCAAAACATTATTATTCCTTCCCTGTAAATAAGGGGAAGTTGAGCATTTATTGCGATTTATCCCCACTCTCTCCAAAAGGACCAAAAAACCCTCTCCAAAGGGTCAAAATACCATCGATAAATACCATGCACAATAAAATACCATGGGTCATTACCACGGGTCAGGAAACCTTGGACCATCTTATAAATACATTGTGAAGGTCTCCCCAAAATCACTTTTTGTCACACTTTTCATTTTCTCTCAAACCTTTCTCTATTATCATCACACTTTTCCATGTCATTCCCATGGTGTATGTTGAGCTTGCTCCATACCCATTTGGATCTATTCCCCCTATTTAACAACCACTAGTGGAGTAGACTAGAGACCAAAACCATGGATTTGCATGACCATTTCCTCGAACGACTGCAGTAGTCCAACTTGATAAGAAAGGTATTTTTTGTTCTTGTTTTGCACTAGTTAGTAGAATATATCTGAAAAATTAAAAAATATTGTTATTATTGCCATCGTTTATTATTGTTAGTCAAAGTTGAAAAATCCTTTGCACCATGAACTCTACCCTATGATCTAGATGATCTAGGGTAGATGCTTTTGCACGTAGCAAGGGAGAAATCCCCACTACAATTTCCTTAACTTCTACCTCAAAGATTGAACTTTCCAAAAAAAAACTTCGGCATGAATCAACCTTGGAATGTTTTGCAACATTTCATGTTTTGCAACATTTCATGTTTTGCATTGATGTTTGAACTTTACACCTATCTATATAAAATGTTAAGTGATTTATGCTTCATCCCTCATAGTTACAAAAGAAATTCAACTTCCCCCCATCATAGTCATTTATATCATTAATCATGTTCTTGTTCAATCTGTATTTGGATTGTGTTGTCAAGAATTTTGTTACAACTTCTGCAGACAGAAGATGTTCCTCTGGTCTGAATGGTTCAGATCCAGAACAAATAAGTCACAATAAGGCTGATAGACTTCTCCTAGAAACTACATACACCTGGAATACAATCTTTAGATATTTATGTGGCCCTTTACCTATGGAAAAAGATCTCCAAGAAGATACCTGCAAAAACACATCAAACAAAAAATATCAAAAGTACCAAAGTATTATCTATAGATCTATATTGGTGACTAAGGAATCCAATAATAAACATGCAAGATTAGACATAACAAGTATATGGTAAGAAAACCAAATTTGCATTAATGAATAATGAAAAAGTTTACAACTTGCGCCTTAGTGTTGATGCACTCTTCCACAAAATCGATATCTTATCCCCAATAGCTCCAACTTGCTCCTCTATGCTCACTCTTAATGAATTAGGCTAGCATGTCAAAATGGCAGCATGAATTTTCTCTCCCCCAACCATGGGGTATGAGCCTGTTTTTATAGGCCTCAAATGGATAGAGATGGTTGAGATTTTGGTGGGTGAGGTGGACATGAGATACCAAAAGCAGGGATCTCGAGCTCAACTGACCCAGGCGAATAGGGATAAGGCCTTCCACGAAGCTTTTGATCTAGAAGCTTCGTGAAGCTTCTCTTTTTCACTTTTTACCAAGGGAATTGCTCCCGCTTCTTGATGACAGAGCGGTGCTAGGCAGAACCACTCTCCAAACAAAGAGTAAAGGTGGTGCCACCGCCTTGTTGTAGACACAATAGATCCCATGTTTTCAATAAAACATGGGAGCCCCAATTTTACATGTAAGGTAATTTTTATGAATTTCTTAAGTCGTTTTGGGGTCCCCAAAACGTTTACCATAGTTTCTATGATCTGAGTTAGCTAAATTCTTCAGATTTATGAATTTTTTGAGTGTTTTTAGTGAGTTGCAGAAAAGACTATTTTTTCCAAAATGTGTCCTTCCCGTAACCTGCATCCCGCAACTCGTAATGCAGGACCTTGAAGTTTATTATTTGCGATTTTTTCATCCCGCATCCCACATCCTGCAATGCAGAATGCAGGATGCAGAAACATTTCTATGAGTTAGTCGGTCAACCCACAACCCGCAAGTTGTGGATTGCGGATTGTGGGAAGTATTTGATTTATGATTGTGTTGTGTGTTTCTGCAACCCACAATTGCAGATTACAGATTGCGGAAAGGGTGTATATATTTATAAAATAAATGGCCGTAATTCTTCTCCTGCATTCTAGATCTTTGGTATTATTTGGATTGTTTCTTTTCTTATTGATCTCTAGCTTATATTTTCTCTTTTATCCATTTGATTTTATTCTATAATCTTGGTGGTTAGCTTACCATGTTATCTTTCATATCCCCCACCTAAGATTGGTCTTCACCGCACAAACTGATTATTTGAGATAACGGTTGGTTATTACCTTCGCTCTGGGATTCGGATTGATCTTATCATTTCTTCTCTCATGCTTTTGTGTATTGCATTGGTTCGATATTTGGCCTTGATTGAGTTTTATTTTCCCTTTTGCATTCCTAGAATTGTAATGTAAATATTTAAATAATATTGGCCTTTGGGTTATTTTCTTATATTAGTTTAATGTTTGGTTTAAGCTTATTGAAATATTTTAAATATTCATGGTTATGTTTTGAATTTCATTAACTTAATTTGTGTATTTCATTAAATCCATATATTAATTTTATACACAATTGGATGTTATGAAAACTAAAAGAACACATGTTTTAGTTTGTTTGAATCCTAAATTCCCTAATTTCAATGAGATTTGGTTTTATCATTATTTACAAATTTGTGGATTAAAATTCAACATTCATGAATGTGAAATTAGTTTGATCATGGATAAGTCTTAGTTTCAATAAGCTAATTTGAATTATTATTATTATTTTCTAGGTTTTCTATTCTTGGAAAATGATTATGTTAGAAACCTATTTGTGGAATTCATTGAATCTCTATATTATAGGAGCGATTCTTTTCCTATATCCATAACTTGTTTCCAACATTTATTTTCTTAAGAATTAAATTGTAAATGGTTTTTATTTTTCTAGGTTTAGGGTTTTCAGATATTGGATTTTCTTCGGAAATAATTTCTAGATTTTTATCTCATCATTTCATTTGAATAAATAAAAAATAACTTGCAAATTTCCAAGCTTTCCAAGTATTTTTATGAATTTTTGTGGATGCTAGACCTTTGATATTAATTGTTCAAATTTTAAATATTCCCACAACCGCAACCTGCAACTTGCGGGATGCAGATTGGGGGAGGTAAAATTTTCATATTTTAATAAAACATTCCTGTAACCCGCAACTTGTGGGATGCGGGATGCCGGAATCACCTTTTCACATTTTCATTCCCACATCTTTCCGGACCCTAAGTTTATCTTTCGGGTGTAAAACTTTGTAGCTTTATTTTTTTCACTTAGGGTTTTAATTTGGTTTTGGGTTTCTCCCGATTTTTTATAAATGATTGTTTTAAAAAAAAATGAATTTTCTTCCCGACATGTGATTTTTGATTTTGTTGGGAATATTAATTTTGGATCTTCTTGTTTTTGTTTGATTTAGTTTATTTGGAAAATTATGCAATAGTACAAAATTAATTGATCATGCCATGAATCACAAGAAATTTATTAAGATCTCATGGATTTCAAATGAAATTTTTTTTATCCTTTTAATTAGTTTTACTTTTCTCTCAATCCATGATAAGCATTTTTTTATGTTAATTTATATGAATTACATTCTTTGATGTGTAGGGATAAAAATTAAAGAGATAGGAATGATTGCCATATCTCAAAGAGGAGATAGAAGGAAATATAATTTCTTCCAAAATATCCAAGCCTCATCATCAAATGGAAAATACGGGAAACTGTAGAACTGTCAAGAAGATAACAAAAACCTGGATCGTGCATCAGTTGGAAGAGGCTAATTTCGGTCTCCATTTTCCATCAAACTGTGAAGAATCTGACAAAACCGTTGAAAACCCACTTCACAAATGGGGTCTTTTACTCTTAAGCGTGAGCCGTTTGTGATATCTCTTAACCGATTTGGAGAAAGTCATGTCCGAACAGAGGAGTATTTTCAGAATTTGGTTGTGGCCGGTTTGGATGGGAGCTAAACGAACTAGAGTTCTGGTGGTTGGATCTGATCCTTCCATTGCTCATCTCTTCCATAAAATTGATCGAAAGGTCTGAGTTAAAGGGGGGCGGGGGCACTTAGCTAAGGTATTTCTCTTTCAGAACATAAACATTGCTACCAGGAAGAGCTTTTGGAACGGGAAGATTCCAACAGGAGACTGAAGATACCTCTTTGTAATCGAAGGTTTATGTATTTTTACAGAATTAGATATTAATAAAGCACTAATATTTTCATATCTCATCCTCTTGTGCTAGCCTCCTAGCATCCTCTTCCCTCTTCTTGGCTTCCTCTTCTTCAGCTTTCTTCTGTGCGGTTTTTCCCTTACTGCCATAATGGTGATTTTTTGTTTAAACCTCCTCTTCAATGCAGTCATATTCTTTGCATTTCTGAAGATTTCTTCATCCTTGTCCCAAAAATTTATATATTCAAAATGAACATTTGCCTCCTTGCAATGTTCTGAAACCTTATGTTGGGAATCATTCCTGTGGAATTTCATCTCCCCAAAACAAAAATGCTCCAACTCTTGTACAAATTCTGTAGCTTGTTTGACCTTTGTAAACTTATAACTCCCTATCCAGAAATCTATGGAAGGGTAGGCTGCCTTCTTATGTTCAAATAAAAAGCTCCTGACACCATCAAGATACACCTGCCTAACTGCTTCTTTATGTACCACATAATCAGTGGCATACTTAGGGAGTAGAGAAGGTGCCCTAGAGCAACCATATATTCTGATGTACATTCCCTCTTCAGTCAAATAGTAACTCCCATGTTCCTCAATGAATTTGAATGCCTCCTCGGACATGCAGTTGCATTCTGTTAGGAAGATAAAAGTGTACAAAGGCACAATGAAATGTTCGCATATGTCTTTGTAGTTGTTGTAGCATTTGAGTTCCCAAAATAGTTTGTATACAGTGTATACAGGGGTCCTATCCCTGTCCCAATTACACTTTAAAGCTAGAAATGACTGGGTACATAATATGCAATCCACTAAGATAGAGCTCATGTAGAACTTTGACTTCTTCTGGGACACCCCTCCCAAGGCTGAAGATATGCAGGATGAGAGGCTATTGGACACTATATTTTCCTAATTGAATATAGTCCCCTGGGTCACCACATAGAAAATAATGGGTATCCATCCCAATTTGAAAATTTTACCATGAGATCTCCCAAAAAATCTATTCAACATTAGTGCTATAAACCTATAAGGGGTCCTGAGAGTGGTTGTTTCATATTACCCTGATGGTCTGGTTCAAAATTTCTTCCCAGGTATCATCATTCTCTTAACTGTTTTGACCAGGTCCAAACTTATCTCCTTCAACCAAATTTCAGTTAAGTATACTTGAGCAGGAGGTAGGTGATATGCCAGTGAGACATAACCAGGACTGTATGCAGCATAGCCTTGTTTGGCAGTATTTTCTAAGATCATCGTGGTCACATCTTCCCTAGGTAGGATCCAGCTGATCACCTCAGAGCATGGGAACAACTCATGTCTTGTGACTACCTTCATAAGAGCTGATTTCTCGATATTGGCATATATGGCCAGCTCTTCGAATCCTGCATCAGGCATATCCTAATTTGAAATCATTCGGTATATCTCACCCCATTTGTAATCTGGCTCTACCCTGGTGGTAGCTCTAGTATCTTCATAGATGTATTCTTCCTTAGTAATGATTTCCACATCTGGTTCCCCCTTAGCAATAGGAGCCTTCTTCTTTTGTCTTTTAGACATATCTCCTTTGAAGATGTTTCCCTGCCATATACCAAACATGTTCTTAGGATATTGGATCTTTTATTTAGTGTTCTAAGAATGAAGAAAAATAGTATAAAAACATTTACTTCTTCCATATGCATTCTCAATAGATAAACTATAAGAAAATTAGTCCATAATAGAGAACGATAGGCAAAAAGAACTTCTGTAAACTAGGTCTGAAAATTTCTAAGTCTGTCTGTAACTAAAACATGACCCAGATAGAACATACATCGATTAAACCGAAATGCATTCTAACTCCTCGCCAAAACGAAACACCCTATCAGTGAGGCTATTATTTGAAAGTGTATCCCTATCCGAAAAATGCGGGAATCCCAATCTGACTGAAAATCAAACCCTCCGACGTCCCAATCAAAATAGGGTAAATTCCTGCTACAAAAATAACTGAAACCTCCCCTCCCTGGATGGCCATAAGAAACCCCACAATAGTCGGTGCAGACAACATAACGCTTGTCTACACCAAATTCCTAAACCTTCGGATCGGGATCAAGCTTCCATAACGGCTCAAACAAGCTCAAGAAAAAAACCCCCACCGCAAAATTGCCAATCTGATTGATACCCCATGCCGTAAGGATAAACCATTCTAGATAGCTAACTACACCACAGCGGGAAATCCTAACCAAGAGAACACTCTAGTTCCAAAAATGATAAGTATAATCAAAAGGAAGGAGAAACCATGGCTGGCCTACCTAACAAGCAAACTGTAGTCGATAGGATGGTCCAACACTTCCACGGTAGTACCCAAAAGGAATGAAATCTTGACAGCTAAGCACAGATGTACATTTTGACTCGATAGGGACAGAGCAAGCATGAGTTTTTTACAAGGATAAACAATAAAATAAGACACCATCCCATATATATAGACCTCCCGGTGAAAAAAGACGGCAGGAAAAACTCAATTAGCAATCGGGACCACTATAGTATCAGACTATTAGTTCAAGGAGGAGCTGCAACGGTGGGTGACAGACAAACTCTAGTTTGCGTGACCAACCATAATCATCGGCGATCGAAAACTCGGAGGACCATGAATTGATGACCTTAGAACTAAACATCTCCGCAATGCCGACGAGATAAAACACTAAGTGCCGCCATAGTCATGCATCAGATATCGGAGCCACTAACTAATAAGGCATTGGCAAATGAACGAACTAAAATGTTGAAAAGATAGTGCGATCGACTGCCGCAATGGCAGATGCCAAACTGACTAAGGATTTCGTAGCAATAGAAAACATCGACGAAAATCAAAACAAACCATCGATGAATGGAACAACTATATGTCGGATGGTTAATTTGCTAAGGAGCCGCAACGGCAGAAAACAATCAGATTATGGCTTTCGATCAAATTCATAAACCGTTCCGACAGCGAAGAGAAAACAAAAGTAATGAAAAGCAATAAACCACAGAATCGACAAGGGTAAGAACTAATCCATTGGAACGTTTTCCATCTGCTCTCCGAAACAACGGTGACTTAGAAGACTAATGCTCCGATAGTGATAAGCAAAACAACGCTGAAAGTCAAAAAGTGAAAGTTTTTGAAAAATAAACAAAGGAGATAAACCATTGATGAAAAACATGACTCCCATCAGGATGTTCATTAGTTAGCTTCCGCAATGGCGGATGCGTAGAGAACTACAACCCCGATTCACTATTCAATAAAGGAAATTATCGTCAAACCAAGAACTTCAAGTTCCATAGTCAAAAGCATCAGTAGACAAAAGATAGTCATCCAACTTCCGAAAATGGTAAACAATTTACCTCAATTCAACCTAAAAAGATCCAAATTTGTAACAGAGGACAACAAAGTTCAGCAATCCAAAACAAATCCAGGCAAGACAAAATTAAAAGGAGGGTCCAATTTTTTTTAAAAAAATTTGGGAAATAGTTGTAGCTGCAACAATTGGCGACTACATGGTGAACCCATATCTCTGAACAATTTCTTCCTTAATTAACAAACTGTTTGACAATAAAACCAACATGTTGAATTCTTCTAGATGTCTGGATTTCCCAAAACAATTTAGGAAAATGCAAACCAATATTTCAAAGTTAAGATAACTCTTTTGAGTCCAGGAATATGAGTTTCATTTTTTACCTCTGTCTTTGGGTAGCTTCCATCTTGGACACCACAGGATTGTAACATATGGTAAATAGAAATATTCATTTGTTCCTCATTCCCATGCCATCTTGCACTTTTTGTGATTTTGGACTTTTGTCCTTTCTTTTGAGTCCTCCTACATGCCTTTCTTTCTGAATTTTTTATTAAGACTCCTCTATCCATAGTGTCCTTTTGTGTGAGAGATGTATTTAATTTTCAGCTCACGGACGGAGAAGAACTTTGGCAATTTTGTACTCATATGGTTCAGTACTTTATTTTGATACATATTGCTTTCTTAGGAGTTTTTTTACTCTTATTTGCCTTTTTGCTTTCAGTTCTTGGCATGGGATCATTTATATATAATATACTGTTTACCTTGCTTCCTTTCCATGGGTCTTTTGCTGTCACCCCCTAAGACATTTTTTAAATGTGAGATGGATGGAGCCTCAAAATAGTATTCCAGACCTTTTGATATTGAGTTATTTTACAAGGATTAAGTAGGACTTCAATATGTTCATAGCCATTTAGGAAAACTGCTAAACTAGAAGAAATTCTTTCAGATAAAACAATAGTACACAGTCTTATAATCAAGGATTTTAGTTAATCCAGAATTATGATGCTCTCCATGCAACCAAAAGTTTGCGTCTTTTATTTAAATCAATCAAAATCTAAGTAAAAACAAATAGAAATAAAATAAATCAAAATAAACAACCAAATCAATTTATTTATGTACAAGATAATCAAGAAAAATAAAAATCTGAGAACTAAACCACTAACTGGTAAGTTCTCTACCTACCACTATAAATATGACAACTTGTAGGTTGAGGGGCTAGACTTGACTAAAAGGGCCTATCCATTATCTAATCCTACTGTACTTGAATAAAAAACTACATCTACTATTTTACAATCAATCTCATCATCCCGTGAAAATCGAAGGAGATCGAGCTGGGTGTCTGGTGTACTGCTAGCTTCTTCCACTTGGTAGTTTCCCGGTTCTAGTTCAATTAGATAATTTCCCAACACAGAATTTATTGGTTTATTTTTTTCTTTCAATTGAGTAACATTGTGCTTCATGTGGGGCTCTCTTAATATTTTTATTTGATTTGGACTTCCATTATGAGGCAACCACAGATGTGACCAATCAGATGCGAAGTATCCATTTAGCCTTGTTGACCAGTCTCGATTCAAGACAAGTCCATAAACATCAGGGATGTCTGCTACTACAATATCAATGTACTGAAATATCTTTTCATTGGTAGATAAGCAAATCATAACATCCTCCATTTCCCCGACTACTTTCACATTGGTCCTGTCTAGCTGAGTAACCTGCCAGGTAGTTGGTTTAGGTTGTCCATTGATCCTTTTACAGAATGACAGTGGCATAGCATTGACTGCTGAACATGAGTCTAATAAAAAATTATGCACATTATGGTTTAAAATATCAAAATTCAAAAGGAATGGTGGAGTTTTAAACCTAGCCTTAACTCCCACACTTGCTTCAATAATTTCCTCTACGGGTTGGTTGTTAGTGGGAAGCTCTTCCTCTGGTACTTCAAGTGCTTTTAACAAATTTTCTTTCTGTTGAGGTACATTACACATTTCAAATAATGAAATATTTTCCTTATCCCTTTTAATGTCCTCCACAATATTGTACCCCATCTCAGGTGTTTTGAGATTTTCCTTGACATTATCAACCTTGTCTCCAATGGGATTGACATGCATGTTGACTTGTTTCGGATCTTGACTGGTAATGATAAATTCAGGTATTTTATCATCTGTGTTGTTCTTCTGTATTTTCTTCATATTCTCTTGAAATTTCTTAATCTTTGGAAGTATTGAATTGTCTTTATTTAACAAACCTTGACTTCTTGTTGTCACATTTGTTTTTGATATTTCTTCCTGTTTTAGTGAACCTTCGTCTTCTGTATCAAAAAGTGAGACATAGTCCCATAAAACCAGAGCATCATCTTCTTGTTTTTCTGTGGATTTATTACTCTTTTCTTCCTCATCATTAGCCTCCGTTAGTTTGGATTCCAACAACTGATTCATTACTAATATCATCGAATTTATCCATTGGGGGCAATTTTTTTTAGAATGAGGCTGCTGATGAAAGGTGCAAAAATTATCCATACCCACCTTAGTTAAATTCATTGATGCAGGACTATGTGGAGGAGGTTTAGATTGATTGTTGTCTTCTCTCCTTTTATAGTAAGGCTTATACGATTTTTGAGCTTCCTTTTCCTTTTCCAAATCTATTATTCTGTTGGATAGCTTCTGCATCATCTTCACCATCCCTTCAAAGTCATGTGACTGCTCCTCCTTAGGCTTAGTTAGTAATAAGCCTCTCTTACCAATTTTTTTTCTCCCAACTGCTCAGGATAATCTTCTATGCTCTCTTTTTTCAATTTCTACTCTCTCAGCCTCTTCATAAGTTTCTAATAACATAGGTTTGACTGTCATCTTGGAAAACATGGCCAAGTCAGGACCTAGAGATGAAGTATAGTATTCAATTAGAACTTTATCAGAGGGCTTATCAGTTGCATAATTTTTTTAAAGATAAGCAGCAAACCTTTGGGTGAAACTATGCACTTTTTCTTTTATTTCTTTATTTAAAGAGCATAACCCTTTCATTAGAGCTGCATGAGTTTTATAGGCTACATATTTAATTCTAATTATTCTTTCAAATGTGTCCCAGTCCGTGATTGAGTTTGCAGGAAGACGAAAATACCATGAGGCTGCTGCTCCTTTTAGGGTATGTGGAAACAATCTACAGACTACATCTTCATGTTCTCCATCCCTTAGTCCTTCTATAGCCAAGTAAAATCTTTGCAAATGATCATCTACTAAAATATTTTCACTTGGGTCAAAATTAGGAAACATTTTCTCAAAAGCCTGAGGTAAGTCATTCAAAGGAGGTGCCAGGTTTAAAGGTGATCTAGCCCTCCAAGCAGGTGGTGGATTTGGTGGGTTGGGTGGCTGATTTGCATTTACATTAGCCATGATTCTGGGTGGGGAATGAGGCGGTGAGTGAATAGGTGTATGATTAGGTGAATAGTAAGGTGTATCTAGGTCCAACTGATTCAAAGGTTGAACAACTTCCTGTAAGGCTATTTCTACCAGTTCTTCAAAATCTCCAACCAACACTACGTCTTCCAATATAGGGTGGTATTTCTTCTTATAATTAGAGGAAATTTGGAGTCTAAAATGGGCCTTATAAGAAAACGCGGCAACAATAAATTTTGTGAGTTAGAATTCAAGAACCAATAGAATTTCAATAAAATGAGTCAACCATAATGGTTGAATTGACATATTTGTCATAAAAGAAAACTACTTTTTTTGTTCGTATTTTTGACATATCTCCCTGTGTTTTTTCTCAAATTTCAAGTGGGAGAGCTCATTGGATGCATAATTTAATTACGCATCCAACGAGTACCCACACTGGATACTTTTGACAGACCCCACTACCCCAAAAATAAGAAATACCTGAAAAAAATGTGATGATGACATCATCATCATGTTTTTTCAGGTATTTCTTGTTTTTGGGTTAGCGGGGTCCATAAAAAGTATGCAGTGTGGGTACTTGTTGGATGTAGAATTAAATTCCACATCCAACAAGCTCTCTTGCTTAGAATTTGAGGAAAAAAACAGGGAGATATGTCGAAACTACAAACAAAAAAGTAGTTTTTTTCATTCTTCCTCCAAAATTAATGATTATTATTTTATTATTTTCCTTAGGAGGCCCATTTTATACCTCAAATTTCCTCTAATGATTCTCTTTTGGGTAAGGCAGGGACAATCGATAATCCTCCAATCTTCTTTGCATATGCCCTAGTAAATCTTCTCAGATCATCAACTACTTCATTATCGACAGAATACAGATGCTCTTTACCCTTCTCTTCTGAAGTTGGATTGGGAAACAAATTGCTTTCAGAACTGTCATCGGTGGAGTAGTTTCAAGGAAATGGGTTTCCTCGGCTAGCCATGCACTGGCGACCCTCCTTCTAGCACCAAAAACTGTTGAGGCCTGGAAAATTGTAAGTAACAACAGTTAGGGATTCTCCCCAGTAAACGTTCCCAACTAGCCTGTTACTGTTTGGTATGGGGAATCCGTCTGGTTTACGGTCGGGCTACCGTAGGTCAAGTAACAAAATAAATGTTTTTTACCGGTTACGGCCCTGTCCAACATGTATATTTTTTGTTTTTCAAATTTAAGTATGATATGCAATTGCCTATCTAAGAATGCAGATTGATAGAGAATACAAGGAGCGGTTACAATGTGATGCGCAGGTTCTTACCTCTCATCTTAACTCTCTCGCATCTAAATCACACACAACAAGAAACTAAAACTAACTATCTAACCTATCCCTAGCGAGAAATATTATCATTTATAAATGAGTAATGTATTTCTGCGCATGCATTAAGAAAAATCACAGATAGCTGTTAGTTATTTCAAAACACATGAACATTAATAGATGAATGAACAGCAAGATAGCTTATTGTTTATGAAAATCATTCATTACTCATAGTGGAAATTTAATAGAATAAACTAGAACGCATTCATAACAATAACATAGGTTCAAAATTTAGAATGATCTCACAGTTAATGGACACAAAGCTGAAAACGAAATAGTTCACATTCAACAAATCCATGGCACAACATTTGAAAAGTTTCACCAAGCTTTCTCCAACAGGAAACTTGTAATTCTTATTGCAAAATGAAATAGTTCTTCTTACAACATGTTTTCACAAATCTCATTGGGAAAAAGTCCCTTCTACATCTAACTCTCCTATACTTATACAAAAAGGCAAAACTTTTGGGCTTCCCCAACGTTTCAATCCAAAATTTTGTCCTGTAGTGAGTGCTCATACATTATACAATATATTAAATTTAAAACAAAAATTTAATAGAGAACTTTTATGAAGAGGGCCCCGCTTGATCATTGATGAACTTCTTCCACGCCCTGGCCTATGCTGCAATGCTTTCAAAATCTGAGGGTTCAAGAAAACATATGTTTATTTCATACTTTGCAGCCTGATTCTTAACCACCTTTATTCTTGCTGGACTCAAACGTAGCTGATCTTCAAGTAAATGGATGCTGACTGCTGCATGAGCTACTGCATTCTTCAGGATCTGCTCATCTAGATCCTTGACTTGTTGGATTTTTTGCTCATCTTCCTGGTACCTGCTCCGTAGTTGTTATATGAACAACTCATGTTTTGGTATTGCATCCAGTCTTTGTTCTGCAACAACTTGGCATCTATTGTATGTGACCAGCACCCTTCTGCAGTATTCAACATAGGCTCCTCTTGTTTTCTTCATAGTCTTCTTGAATTCCTCTACAGTATTTATTGCAAACTCTAATAAGTCATAATCCCACTTTAAGCTATGTCGATCTTTAGCTGGTAGATCTGCAGGGGTTTCTTCATTGGTTTCTACCCATACTATCCTTCCAGCCAAGACCTCCAAAATATCCTGAGACCTATCTACAAAATATGAAGTAGTGTCCAAGATTTCTTCCAACCTGCTATCTATCTGTAAGATTTTACATCTTTCTTTTTCAATACACATTTGTAGTTGGTGAATTCTTCTTCATTGAGCTAGGACATTCTCCTTCACATGCTGGATATTAGTATTCTGTTCACTGGCATCCTTCAGTGATGCTGTTAATGAAACAATCTGTCCCTCAAAACTTGCTTCCTGCACTTGATATTGCTTTTCCCTTTGTTCTATAGTTACCTTTTGTGCCTCCATCTCAACAATTTTGCTTTGTAGCTGGTCCTTTTCTGCCCTCAGAGTTTCATATGATACCTTGAGGTCATTTTTCTTTGTCTTCAACACTTGATACTCTAGCTGTAACTTTTGTAGTTCTGCTAGACTATTCTGAGCATCCCTTTCATTTTTCTCTACTGAGACTTCCAAGGCCCTCTTGTTTTCCTACAGAGTCTGGAATTCTATCTTCGAAGCCCTTACTTCATTATGCCTATCTTCAAATTTTCTCTTTAACTTGTTACCTTCCTCCCTTTCCTTTTTTAAAGTTTCCTTTAATTGTGATGCATTTTTCTTTGATTGCTCAAGGTTTGTCATAAGCGTATTCACATTGTCTTCAGTGGCCTGGGTTAATGCCACCCCAGTTCTGTCTGTTAGCCGTGGATCTGCATCTATTCCATATACCAAAGTTTTATTAGTAATCATCATACCTGATTGCCCTCCTGTTTCAACCCTTTTCTCAGTTCTCTTGGAAATCCTCTTCTTTTCCTTATCATAGAAGATGGTGCTGAAATTAGGGACCTCTTCACCCTCTTTTTGCATAAAAGGTATCAAATTCAATCCAGAAAAAACAACCTGTTCTTGAGTGCTTCCAGAAGTTGCAGCAGATTCCTGAGGGTTAGGATTGTCTTGTCCATGCCCTTGATCGATATGATCCTATGCTTCTTGTGTATCTATTGGGTCAGTAGTTTGCTGATCCGTCTATGATCCTGTTAGCCTCTGACCCTCGCTTTCCTTTTGTTTTTTCTTTATCTCTGCATCTTCCTTCTTTTTTCTTTCTTCCTCTTCCCTCTTTGCTGCTTCCTTTGCATCTCTCTTTCTTTCTTCTTCTTCATTCTTTAACCAAATCTCAGCCTCTTGTGCTATCCTCCTATCATCCTCTTCTCTCTTCTTGGATTCCTCTTCTTCAGCTTTCTTTTGTGTTGTTTTTCTCTTACCGCCCACAATGGTGATTTTCTGTTTAAACCTCCTCTTCAATGAAGTCATATTCTTTGCATTTCTGAATATTTATTCATCCTTGTCCCAAAAATTTGTATATTCAAAATGAACATTTTCCTCCTTGCAATGTTCTGTAACCTTATGTTGGGAGTCATTCCTGTGGAAGTTCACCTCCCCAAAAGGAAAATGCTCCAACTCTTGTATAAATTCTGCAGCTTGTTTGACCTTTGTAAACTTATAACTCCCTATCCAGAAAGCGATGGCAAGGTAGGATTCCTTCTTATGTTCAAACAAAAAGCTCTTGACACCATCAAGATACACTTGCCTAACTGCTTCTTTATGTACCACATAATCAGTGGCATACTTGGGGAGTAGAGAAGGTGCCCTAGAGCAACCATAAATTCTGATGTACATTCCCTCTTCAGTCAAATAGTAACTCCCATGTTCCTCAATGAATTTGAATGCCTCCTCGAACATGCAATTCACTACTACATTTTGACCAAAAATACGACGGCCGTCATGTCGGATTTTCGACACTTCCCTGTCGCATGTACGACACTTTGATTTTTTTTTAAGCATCGGAAATTTGTCGTCGGCTATCCGACACTTAACTAACCGTCGGTTAAGAGACACTTTAGTAACTGTCGGTTAAATTTAAAGCGTCGGTTAAGCGACAGAATATCTTCGACGATAGTAAAATTTTTTGAAATAAAAACCTTCTTTCTGTCGGTTAAGTGACAGAAGGGCCGTCGGATAAGCGACGACTAGGCAGATTTAAAAAAAAAAGTATCCTTTATGCCGTCGGTGAATCGACGGATATCAACTGCAAGCGTCGGATAAGCGACATGTAGTGCCGTCGCTTAAGTGACGGATATAGAGTATAAGCGTTGGAAAATCGACAGCAAGAGGCGTCGCTTAAGCGACGGCAGTGAAGTGTTTTTAAAAAAACAATATTTGCAAATTCAGACACTCAAACATACATTCAAATCATGGTATAGACTGTGGTTTTGGTCTACAATTGAACCTCATCCCGTTATACCAACTTCTATGGTTTCAAAATTAGGCTTTTCTTCAAGTCCCATCCTTCAAACCAAGATCTTTCAAACCACCAAAAGAACTAGGGTTTCACAGCCCCGGCATCAAAGAATTATGGGCCAAAAGATTAGCCATCTTCGTGGTGACTTTTGAAATCGTGCAAAGTCTCCTTGTGAATAGAAAATTGTGTTGTTTCCCATTTCATCTAAAGGATCTAGATAGTAATCTACAAGCTCCTCCTCCATCCTTTCATTGTAAGTCAACCTTCCATCTACTTCAATGAACTCAATGTTTTGCAACACTAGTATTTATAGTCAGAAGAATGTAATGTTAACTGTAGTACCTTTTTCAGCAGTGTTTTGACACGCCCATATGGAAACCATGTTGTTGATTCCGCAAATGTTATGTCCTCTGCATAGCTTGTAGAAACCATTTTCTCCCTAGTTGGGTCCCCATGAGTTCTTTATGATCCAAAAGGGCTTGTCCTTCATTCTAATGGGAGCAAATCCTGCAGAACCATATCCTACAAGGAGTACTCCGTGATCCAAGTTACGCTTGCTGCAAATGTATGGGCAAGATACTCCTCCTACGTATGTTTGCATAAACGCGGCATTGATTCCGACTGCAAACACCCATACATGCATATAAAATAAGTGACTAACAAAAGCAACCAAGTTATCAAACCAGCTTCTTGTTTTTTGTTTTACAGTCCAAATTCATTAATGTCCACAAGCACAAGGGTCATGATTTCCAGCGAAAAAATATAGAAAGGACATCAAATGTCAATGTTGTATTCAGTTACGTAGATTGATCACTCAGGGGTCATTATCTGGAACTAGGGTTCTATAATGCAGCTTTATGCAGCGTTAACTATATAAACTTGTTGAGAAGGGGGAGAAGTTTTAATATGGAACAAAATCTCTGCATATGGAGACATACGTTAATGTATAGCTGCTCTCTAACATTACATAGCTAACCACAGCAAGAATATATGCTTCTGTTAATATGGCCTTTAAAAATTGCAAGCCTAATACAATCACTAATGCAGGACACCAAAACTGCTAGCAATAATAGTACCGTAGTGAAGGTGGATGAAATCATATCAACCAAAAGACTTGCATTTCAAAGCTAACTTTCAGAATAGCAAAGCTTTTGCATGGGTTGAATTTTATAAACCATCTGCTTCACAATTGTTATGGTTATGTGTGGGATTACTCACAACAGACAATGGTAATGTTAAAAGACACAATAGATGAGAGATGAAATCTCAACACAGTAAAATGTCATTATGAAGATAAGTTCTTAAACATTACATAAATAGCAATCACAAACCAAAGATGACCCATATAGCAGTAGACAAAAAACTTCTGGCTGTAACTTATACAGATCAAGCTGAAACTTATAAAGCAACCAAAATTTAATTTAATCAAAACGTCAATAAACTTTCCTTTAATGTTAAGGTAGCATTTTTCAATGGCCAAAATTTAATCTAACCAAAACATCTACATATTTCCTTTAATGTCAAGGTACCATTTTTCAATGGCAATGGAAGATAAAAATCAGTCCTTACTAAATTGCATAGGGTTTCTGCAATAGAGGTGTGGTTTTGTAATAAGAACTAACCATGAAATAGGTGCATATTATGAAGTACCTGAAAGAGGTCCATTCTTCACCAGATTGGCTGCAATTTGGTCTTCATCAATAGAAACAACACTGAAGTTCGAAACCTGGGCAACAATTTTGTTCTTGTTAAAGCTGCAAGTGCCGTCTTTTCCAGTATATGGATAGTCCTCTTCCTTCTCCAATCCACTGGATTTCAGTGCATATTGATAAGCACTTGTCATAAGCCCGCCATTGCAACCAGAATCACATGATCTTGTGTCTGAAGGATCACACTGCAGAATCACAAAATAGAAAACTCAGCCAATGTAAAAACTCACAGCAAAGTAGAGACAGTAAATTTGGACACAGGAAAGCACCAAGCAGCCAAAACACTATTATCATGTCAGGTTGCAAGTTCCTTATATTAAAATATGCCTTAAATGTTGAAGACGATAGCCTTTCAAAATATAAGAAGCAGGGGCAAAATAGGCTCTCAAACAAGCCAAACCCTACGCAACACGAATGAATGATCAGAAAATCTGCAACCTGTTTACGAGCAAGCACGGTAGGGGCCACATGCTTATCAGGATAAATACGTTTCCAGAAATGTACATGTAGAAATGCATTATACGGTTCACCCTGGCTTTAAGAGGCCTCGTGTCTGCTGGCTGGGGTATTGTGGGCATTTTCTAATGCTTTGAAAAAATTTCTCTTCATGGTTTGGGTAATTAAAGTTTCAGGAAGTCCTTGATTGGATGGCATCAAGGGGTAAATTACAGCCGCTGATCTCAAGGATGCCGCTTCATACATAGTGCAGGGAAGAAGACAGAATTTTTCCTTGAAATAGAAGCTCAAAGGCCTTGGGAGCTTAGCTACAGTCCCACTGGGATGGAAAGGATCAGAACCCTGAAATGTTTAGAAGTTACAGACTTACCGCTCTAGAAAACAAACAAAATGGAAAAGACATAATTATTGTAAGTTTCTGAAATTAAACCAGATTAACCCTTCCCTAAAAGCAGCTGGAAGAGCTCGCTAGCAAGGAAAATTACCATTGCACTTGAATTACCTCAAAGTTCCATACACAACACTGGAATCATTAGGTATCGATAAATCTAAAATATTCAAGGTGTAAATTTCAATGACGCTTACTAGATCAATGGACCCAAATCAAGCTTCACACAGGTTATTGCAGTAAAGAAAGGAAGAGCAGAGATACAATCCCACACAAAACAGAACACAAGAGCAAGATATCTTGGCCCCATCTTCTACATTCTCAGAGCTTACTTGGTGAAGTGACCCAGATGATTCTTGTGATTGATAATGAGGAAACACATTCTCTAATACAAAGACATGTCCTTGAGAACTAGGATTTCTAACCAGCACAGGAGAAGAAAATATGGGGCTATCCTCTAAAAGATTGTTGGCCCTAGGGATCTCAATCAAATTAACAATACCATTACTTTTTGCAACCACAACTCTCCCCTTAGACCACCGTGCAAAACTTATGATGTCATCTAGACTTACAGTATTTCGTCCTTCCACAGACATTTCCATACAATTATCATCAGTGAGTGAAATTTCAGAAACAGAGAGTGGGTTTCCTTCTAGTGTTAATATACGTAAACTTCCTGTCAAATCCAACATTCCAATATGCCTGCCACAAGATGAGATGCCAACTTTTGGAGCAGAGAATGGTCCCGAGTAACTCTTTGGAAAGGAGAGAACACCTTTAAACTCTGAACTCGTACAGATTAACTCTATATCTAATGTATTTGTAAGGCACCAGACAGAAAGACAATACAAACCTGAATAACAATAAATAAATAAAAACCTCAGGAAGGCCATATTGAAAAAATGGAATTAGCATAAAGCAAAAATTAGAAAAAAAGGTTTTCAAAGATAAATAATTAATGTCAGTATTCACACGGCAATCAATAAATAATGTTGGTATCCAATCCATGAAGAAGTACTCTTTGTAGATTATAGCAATTATGACAGAGCTTCAAAACAAATTTTAAGAATTATGTGAGAAAGAAGCAATATACAAGTTATTAACATGAAAAAATGTATTACCATGAAAAGACTCACCTTCATTAGTAGGCCCAGCTAGAACTAGGATAGAAAGCTCCTTGTGGAAACAAGAACAAGATATACCTAATGGATATTGTCTTCTTAGTTTCAGCTGTTCGGTTGCCTTGCTGCTCAAGTATGCTCAAAGGGTGTTTTTACCAATTTTTGGTTCATTCTTTCTTGATCACTGATATGCATGGCTCGTGACAAGACAATAGCTGTGATATGAAATGGAAGTTATGTTAATATTTGCATGAGCCCCTGTTTGCCCTGTTCCCCAGGTGAATGGAGATTAATCCTACAGGGCTAATGTCCTTGTCAACATTTTAATAAAATTATACTCTCTCTCTCTCAATGATATGATAGCTAACCTTGAAATCGTTTCTTCATCTGGCATTGACATAAGTGCCCTAATTCCTCCACAACAACTGTGACCAATAACTAATATATGCTCAACCTGTTCATGCAACATTCTACATAATGTAAGAAACCAATTTGGTAAACCTGCCAAATCAACAATTGAGAAGCATCAATTTATGAGACCATGTATAAAAAAAATTATCAAGAAAAACAGAGAAGCAACTGAAATGAAGTATCCTTCAAAAGTCCAGTTGATTTCTCTATGTGCACATTCCACTGGTTGAAAGAAGTTGTTATAGGCAAAGGTGTAAGGATTCCACAGGTTCCATGTCTAAACTGCAGAGAGAAGGCATAAATCCCAAAAATAAAATCTTGTGAAACAACTGGCAAGCAATAACTAGGTTTCTATTTCATCTAAATCCATACTCCCAAAGCTTCTATAAAATCCTTCAAAGAAAATGTTTAAGAAACATGGTTGGTAATCCATATACATTTTTTTAGAGACTGTTCAAAGATCTCTTGGCGGAGGTGTTTAAAATGGTGCTGTATTATCCACTTTCTAAGACGAGAAATTAGTGTCCAATTGATGCTCCAATGGGGCATATTTATTCCTAAACAGTATTACAAAACCTGCTACCCTGTTGATCAATGAATACATTGAGTGAGGTTCAAGCAAAAACTACTGTCTGCTGTACAATGGACCACCTTGACTGCTTGAAGACTCATCCTCTCGCATTTCAGATAAGAGTGCTTCTAATCAAAACCATTTCCAGCTGGTCATTTCCAGCATTTGGTTTAAGTGGAAAACTAGTACATTAGAATTCCTTTGACATTGAAAGAAATGAAATCAGCTGTTTGGACTATGAAAGAACAGAAATCTCAAGATTCAGTTGAGTTCTACAAGTCTATGTGAGATATTATTGGCCTGGACCTTTTCAGAATGTTGGAGTAATAAGTACTTGTGCAGAGATCCCTGTTGGGGAAGCTAGGAGCTAACTTTAAGCTTATTATAGAGTCTGTACTTGGAACTCTGACAAAGTTTAGAGGAATTGTGAGCAAATAAAACACAGGGAACCTGAACAAACTTTTTCTGAGCTCCTCGTTGCATGGTTTCCCATCACATGTTCATCCAGGGAGTGCAACTGTGGTCTCTTCTACCCTCTCTGTTGAGGACAAAAGTAATGGACAAAAGTAGCACTATATAGTGCAATAGTATTTGACATGTGGTGAATCAAATCCATACTGAGAATCAACAAAAGATTTAACAACCATTTCTAGCAAAAATATTTGACATGAGATGAATAAATACTATGTTGAGTATCAGGAAAAGACTGTCTTTCCCTCTTATCTGATGTAAATTTGAAGATGTTTCTAACAAGTCTAATTGGATCACAAGTCCCCATGGTGAGTGGATTGTTGTCAGATCTTCCAAATGTAAATCTCCAACTTCAAAAAAACCTTTGTTAAAACCAGATGTTAGCAAGGGATCCTCCATCCAGATGCTTCCATTCAGAGAAGAAAAGTGCACTGCCAGCTTCGAGGCTGTCAAGTGGGAAGAGTTGCCGCCAAGAGGTGAAGTAAATCAATACTCGGACGCTGAGGTCTCAGCAGAACAGCCTCAACATCAACCACCTTCCAGCATTTTTACCAAGACTTTG
>LPNX010829726.1:267187-342706 GCA_001517045.1 Pseudotsuga menziesii | reverse complement strand
TGCAGACACTGTCAGTTGAGAACCCTTTTAGTCTGATTTCTTCTTATTGAGTTGAGGTGAATGAATGGGACAGGTTTAAAAATTTGACTATTTTGGTAGAAATATAGGTCTTTTTATTTTACAAAATTGGAAGTTAATTGTGTTTTATTGTCATTTTGATGATAAAAAATGGATTCAAAATCCTTAACAACTTCTGGAACACCCAAAAATCCAGAACATAGCATTAGTAAGACTATCTTTCCCTCATATAGGTATCAATGATGATGTACTTTTCCCTTGTGATGCATTTTAATTCATGATGTTTATGATGGTTCATGTTGCAAATGTGTATCGATATTATTGGAAAAAGCTAATTTTTTGCAGGTTGAGGCATTGATGAAGATGTCGAGCTCGCACCTAAGGGAAAGTGGCTCATGTTCTAAGACCACCTTATTTTAGTGCCGAGGGATCCTAGGGAGGGGCAAATGCCTTAAATTTCCTACCACAGTGAACCTGGGTAAAAGCCCAAGAGGAATATGCTGTAAATTATCTTTTACCCACTTTTTGATGATTTTAATCTTGGCCTTAAAATAAAATTCACCCAAGTGTAATCTAGTATGGGGAATGAGAAAGCCAAGAGACCTTCTTGGCAGGGAACAGTTACACCCTTCAGAGTTTATAAAAGTGAGAGCATCCTTGAGTGAGGCGCCATTGTTGATTATTGAGGACTATTGCTTGAACAAGAGGCCTGTTTTGATTGTGATATTGGAGAGCAGTCCAGTAGCTGATCTAGCCTGGTTTGTGTGGATAGATGAGGCTAGGAGTGTGCCGGGCCACTAATGTGCATTGTGCATAGCAATCAGTTGCTGTAAGACCAGGATTCTCTCTACCATGCCATGGCAATTAGTCAGATGTCTGTTATTTAAGTTATTATGTGAGTTGAATGAGCAATCTGCTGAGCTCTGTGTTCCTATCCTGCACATCCACTGAGCTTGAGCCCTGCTTGTGGTGGAGCAGCTGGTTTTAGGTGGTTGCATTGACTGGATGGAAAGGCACCCCTTGGATGCAAATCCTCCCCAGTTGACAGCATGCTGATGGTATATTGATTTGGAATCTTGGACCAGTGGCTGGTCAGCGACAAGGAAAAGGCATTAAGGTACCTAATGTTTTCTGCTGCTGCAGTTTTATTTACTTGCATCTACTATCTGGATTATTGAATGTGATTGATTTGCTGACCATATCATTGTGGTTACAACTTACTGCTCTGGATTTAAGATGTGATTGAGTTAATTACTTATTTTTAAAGAAAAAAAATTTGCACCTGGAAACTTATAGCACACCCTTCTAGGTCGAGAAGGTCCATTATATGTCATGCAGTCAAAATAGTATGCGGTATTCCTTCTTCCCTGGAATGCTTGACATCTTTTAGAATTATCAGTTTATTCCCAAATATTTCCAAATTGATCTTTCCAGGGCAGTCACTTATTCCACATGAAAGTTTGAAACATGCCAAGATTGTGAGCCATAAACCCAGTTCTTATGTTAATGCCATAGAGAATAACCTGGCATTCTTCTCTTATCTATAAACATATAAGAGAATAGTTTCAATTATTTAAAACTTGAAAGCCAAGTCACTAATTATTACTCGTGATTTCTAACAGCATGTATGCCAATTCTATCAAAAAGGGGTGGTCATTACAATCATTGTTCTTGTTACATAAATCTACACAACATTTTAATTAGTTTCTTTGTTTAACTCGCTTCCAATTGATCATTAATAAGTTATAACTTAAAATTGGCTATAGGTCAGAAACCAAACATGAATCAACATAAGATGAAAAAAAAGGACAAGGATACCCTGGCCTCCCAAAAGAACACACCTGGTGTTGCAATTTGTCAGCATCACGACCATGAACAGGAACAACAGTTCCATAAACATGAAGTTCACGAACAATTGAGCACATACCCTTGAGCTCTGGACATGTTGTGTTGCGGCCACATTTCCACAAACGCAATAAACCAACTAAAATGTCTTGTCAACGTAGTTGTCACAAGTAACCATGTGACAATATAAGTCAGCCACAATACCCAGCAAAATTACAACTCCGATGCCCAGCAAAACTAACAACACTTTTAAATTCTGAAATACAGTTTCTAGAATGTAAAAATACATAATCTAACATAAGCTTATTAAAACTGGAAAAGCATGCATTTAATAATTTTACAACATGAAATAGTAATGAGTGCAAGAATTATAGATCATTTCAAGATACCCAACTAGTCATCATAATCGTCATAGAAATTAGTTTTTGTGGATGTTGGCATGAGAGAGGAAGAATGTGCTGGTGTAGGTGGAGGTGCAGGTTTAGCTTTCTCTTTCTTGGGTTGTTTCTGGCTAGAGGATCTAATAGCTATCGCAAGTTTTCTGCATGCACAAGGTTTAAAAACAAGGCCCAGGGGGGAAAATTCATGGCCAACTGCTAGCAAGGATGGGCTGGGAGTAAATGATGCAGAATCTGCAAGCGGGCATGAAGATGATGCTCTCTTTGGAGATATGTTTTCAGAGGATAGCAGGCAAGTAGTCATCTCTGATGGACATGAACAGCACTGCTCTGCAAATGACAGTGTTTCTGACTCCAGTAATATTCCTTTACAAGGAGCTGTTGAAGTGCTTAGTTTTATTAAAGAGTGCATATTTTCTCCAGATTGGCATTCTTCTATTTACAAAGAAGCTTGTCACCGACTTAATGAAGAACATTTCAGTGCTCTTTTACGAATGCTACAGCCACAGCTTTCAGTTGATGAAAGAATGGAGGGGGGCGGTGTTTCAGATATGTCCTATTAAAAACACTTCCTTGAACATTTTCACAGAGCATGCTTTAACCTGTTACATGAACTTGTTATGAGGCATGCCTTATCCATCAAACTTGAAGAACACCTAGTAAATCAAGTTCTGAAGGTAGAGGATGGGAGGTTTGCTTATACTGATGATGCTCTTGTTCTTGTAGCTCGCATTCTTATTATAAGGACATCCACAGGGTCCAGTTTGGGAGATGACTCCTTAAGACTCAAAATCTACAAAGGCTACGCTGGTTTTATTGTTGAGAAAGTGAAAGCTACATATTTAGGGAGCTTAAATATCCAAGAAGTTTGTGCAAGTCTTCCATCCCTATTTCATTTGGAAGTTCTTCTCATGGCTTTTCATTCTTCAAATGCATTTGAAAAAATCAAAATGGCAGAGAATATTTTTTCTACCCTCAGCAATGTAAGTTGTCCTCCAGTGGAACTTAACAGCACACAATTGGATTGTTGGTCTTTGTTAATTTCAAGACTGATGTTGATTCTTCGGCACATGATTCTCCACTCTACAACCTTCCCATCTTGGTTGATGTTCAATATAAGAAATAAGTTAATACAGATTACACAAGGAGGAACTTTTCAGCTTCCCACATGAAAAGGCTATTTAGAATCATGTGGTACAAAGTGTTATAAATGTGAATGAGGGAGTCAGAGGACTGCTGAGGAGAGTTTAGTCTTTTTCTCATTTCCACTAAAGCTGCAAAATAACTCTGTTCACTTATTAATGGATACATGCATTATTTTAAAAATGTATAGATTTCTGCTAAGTATAAAAACACTTCTTTCAAGCTACTGACAACTTGCATGGTTCCCCTACACAGGGAAATCTATAATCATCAAACAAATAGTTTTGTCAGAAAGTAAACTCTCCCTCTAAATATATTCTTAGAAACATAGAAACTTTTCCTAGGCAGTATAAAGCACAAAAATAAAGAAACCTTGCAAACTGCTTTCAGACCTTTGCAGCGCAACAATATAGAAATAAAGAAAACCAAGCAAACCGCATGCAGACTGGAAAAAAAGATCACTACAGCCCTCTGGAGTCCACCACGAGTCTTATGTTAAACTGCAACACAATATGGAATATAGGAAGAAAAGTCATTTCTCATAAATTGTCTCTGCAGTAACGCTTTGAACCCCAGAAACATAAATAGTCAATGAGCATTAAGGGCCGACTTCAAAGCTACGTCTGGGTTTGAAAGAAATATTTTTTCTATGATTAATAAATTGAATGGAAACTAAAGCAGCACATAAGTAACATTCTTCAAACCTGCTGTATTAACCTTCAAATAGATGTTACTGAAAGATGCTGAACGACGAAACCAGGCACTGAACTCTATTCAAAACAACAATGTGCTTCAATACCATCTCACCAGAATAATTCCATTGTGGAGCAGATATGCATGCAGCTCTTCAAAACCACAGAGAACAAATTCCCATAGAAGCCACCTTTGATTTTGCAGAAGATGAGTAAAATGCCCAAAGAACACTTTTACACCTTAAGAATGGGCTTTTGAAGCCCTACTCAGCAACTATGTGCGCCCCAAATTCCACCCCAATTATCAAGTCATGCACTGGCTGGAACCTCTTGTCCGTGAATTGCATGATCGACCATAGAGAGGGTGAGGGACAACCGACACATTATAGCCTGCCTTTCAGTAAGAACCTGAATTTGGGTGAAGAGCATCTTTATTTACAATAATATTACATCCATCTTTTATGTGACGATTGATGGGCCGTTGGGTAGATTCGAGCTCTTTAGACACTCGACATTGAAGAGGATGCAGCGTAGATGACCAGCGTGAAAGTAAAGATCAATGCATTGAAGTAGTATTTAGCATTGTTTGCATCAGTGAAAGATTCGGATGCATTAGCTCTTTGAGGGAAAGAAATGAGAGGGTTAAGAAGCCTCTTTTCTAAAAAGGATCGGGGATAGAGGAATAACCTAACCAACAGAATGGCAGTTCATTAGGCAAGCCACGGAAGCAAGACAGTGATAGAACATAAGCAAGCAGGTTAGAGATAAGGGAACAGGTGAATCCTTTGGCGCCCTTTGTGACTTTTGGGGGATTTTCTATGACTTATTTTGACTAACGTGCCATCGGTTAAGTGACGGTTATGAGACGGTTATGAAACTAGCTGTCGCTTAACCAACGCTTGTGGCCATATTTATAAAAAAAAAAAGTATCTTTGTGATTTTTTGTAAGTTTAAAAAGATAAATCCACGCGCCATCGGAAAAAACCGTCGGATTTTGGATCGAAATGTAGTAGTGATTGCATTCTGTCAGGAAGATCAAAGTGTACAAAGGAATAATGAAATGTTCGCATATCTCTTTGTAGTTGCTGTAGTATTTGTGTGCCCAAAATAGTTTGTATGTGGTGTATACATGGGTCCTATCCCTGTCCCAATTACACCTTAAAGTTGGAAATGACTGGGTACATAATATGGAATCCACTAAGATAGAGCTCATGTTGAACTCTGACTTTTTCTGGGACACCCCTCCCAAGGCTGAAGATATGCAGGATGAGAGGCTATTGGACACTATGTTTTCCCAATTGAATATAGTCCCCTGGGTGGCCACATAGAAAATAATGGGTATCCATCCCAATTTGAAACTCTTACCATGAGCTCTCCCAAAAACTCTATTCAACATTAGTGCTATAGACCTATAAGGGGTCCTGAGATTGGCTATTTCATATTCCCTTGATGGTCTGGTTCAAAAGTTCTTCCCAAGTATCATCATTCTCTTAACCATTTTGACCAGGACCAAATTTATCTCCTTCAACCAACTTTAAGCTAAGTATACTTGAGCAGGATGTAGGTGATATGCCAGTGAGACATAACCAGGAATATATGCAACATATCCCTATTTGGCAGTATTTTCTAAGATCATCGTGGTCACATCTGCCCTAGGTAGTATCCAGCGGATCACCTCAGAGCATGGGAACAACTTAGGTCTTGTGGCTACCTTCATAAGAGCTGATTTCTTGATATTGGCATATATGGTCAGCTCTTCGAATCCTGCATCATGCACATCCTGATTTGAAATCATCTGGTATATCTCACCCCATTTGTAATCTGGCTCTATCCTGGTGGTAGCTCTGTTATCTTCATAGATGTATTCCACCTTAGTAATGAATTCCACATCTGGTTCTCCCTTAGCAACATGATCCTTCTTCTTTTATCTTTTAGACATATCTCCTTTGAAGAAGTTGCCCTGTCATAGACCAAATGTGTTCTTAGGCTATTGGAGCTTTTAGTTAGTGTTCTAAGAATGAAGAAAAACAGTATAAAAACATTTCCTTCTTCCATATGCATTCTCAATAGATAAACTATCAGAAAATTAATGCATAATAGAGAACGACAGGAAAAAAGAACTTCTGCAAACTAGGTCTAAAAATTTCTAAGTCTGTCTGCAACTAAAACATGACCCAGATAGAACATACATTGATTAAACTGAAATTCATTCTAACTCCTCACCAAAACAAAACACCCTATCAGTGAGGCTAGTCTTTGAAAGTGTGGCCCTATCTGAAAAACGTGGGAATCCCAATCTGACTGAAAATCAAACCCTCCGGTGTCCCAAACAAACTAGGGTAAATTCCTGCGACGAAAAGAACTGAAACCTCCCCTCCCCGGATGGACATAAGAAACCCCACAATAGTCGGTGCAGACAATGTAACGCTTGTCTACACCAAATTCCCTATACCTTTTGACCAGGATCGAGCTTCCATAATGGCTCAAACAAGGTCAAGAAAAAAACCCCCCACCGCAAAACTGCCAATCTGACTGATACCCCACGCCATAAGGATAAACCATTCTAGATAGATAACTACACCACGGTGGGAAAACCTAACCAGGAGAACACCCTAGTTCCCAAAATGACCAATATAATCAAAAGGAAGGAGAAACCATGGCTGGCCTACTTGGAAAGCAAACTGCAGTCGACGGGATGGTCCAACAATTCCACGGCAGTACCCCAAACAAACAAAATCTTGAAAGCTAAGCACGAATGTACATTTCAAGTCGATAGGGATAAAGCAAGCACGAGTTTTTTAAAAGGATAAACAATAAAATAAGACCCCGTCCCATATATATAGACCTCTCGGTGAAAAAAGACGACAGGAAAAACTCAATCGACAATCGGAACCACTATACTATTGGACTATTAGTTCAATGAGGAGCCACAACGGCGGGTGATAGAAAAAATCTGGTCTCCATGACCAATCTTAATCATCAGTGATCGAAAACTCGGAGGACCGTGAATCGATGACCTTAGAACTAAACATCTCCACAATGTCGGCAAGATAAAACACTAAGCGTCGCTATAGTCATGCATCAGATATCGAAGCCACTAACTAATAAGGAATCGACAGATGAACAAACTAAAATGTCGAAAAGATAGTGCGATCGACCACCACAACGGTGGATGCCAAACTAACTAAGGGTTTTGCAGTAATAGAAAACATCGGCGAAAATCAGAACAAACCATCGGTGAATGGAACAACTATATGTCGGATGGTTAGTTCACTAAGGAGATGCAACAATAGAAAACAATCAGACTACAGCTTTCAATCAAAGTCATAAACCGTTCCGATAGCGAAGAGAAAACAAAAATAATGACAAGCAATAAACCACGGAATCAGAAAGGGTAAGAACTAATCCATCGAAACGTTTTCCATCTGCTCTCCAAAATGGTGGCGACTTAGAAGGCTAATGCTTTGATAGTGATAAGAAAAAAAATGCCAAAAATAAAAAAGTGAAATTTTTTGAAAAATAAACAAAGGAGATAAACCATCAGTGAAAAACATGACTGCCATTGGGACGTTCATGAAACTGTGAATTGCAGAGACATAAGGTTACCAATAATACATACTAAAACATACATGAATATAAATAAGAGACAAGAGACAAGAACATGTAAGATAAATAGATTATATTATTCCAATGAGTTCATACAAGGTAGAGAACTGAACTGAGTTCTTGTTTGGCTCAATAGGCTAATATATACAATTTACAAACAGTTACAAAATAACTACCTGTCGGTTCGGTGAACTGACACAACTTTTAGTTAGCCGACCTAATCTTCTAGTTTAGTTGGCCGACCGACTTAGTCGGCTGATCGACTAAGTCGGCCCATTGACTTAGTCGGTTGATCGACTAAGTCGGTCTTCGTTCAAGTTGACTTGTCGACTTGCTCCTTCTACATCTCCCCCATGGAAAAAATGTTTCTTCGTCCCAAAGAAACAGGGAGGGACAAAAAATGTGTTTGTTGGACCCTTCAAAATTGCTATTGTGGTGGACTGTGCAGACAGATAGTTGGCCATTTCTGGACGCAGATCTCAACAATGGCCGGAGCTGTGATGGCAAGGTGATGCTGAAAATATGTCCAACTCTGCAAAGCTTTCTGGATGTTGATATTTAATGTAGTTAAGCTTGATAGGACCCACATCTTCTCTGATAGGGGGACTTCCGTGATCTTCTCCATGTTGGGGCCCAGGAACTGGTTCTGCTCTTCTACTGTGTCGATGAGTCTTTTCATCTGTGGGCAGATGAGGTTGACTTTCTCTAGATTGGGAAGAACTTGTTGTACCCACTGATGTGCTTCCCATTCTAGCTTCTGTAGTTTGTTGGTTTCCAGCACTATCTGTTCTTCTATTGTCTGCCTAAGTGCTACCTCTGTCATCTTCCTACTCTCCAAAGCCTGAATGCCTTGACGAGTCTGGTGTGTCTGCTGATAGACTTGCCCATAGTGAGTAGGCTAGTCCCTCAAGAATTCTTCGGTGACGACATATTCCTCCATATGGTCCTGTAGCACTTTGTATGCCTCTGAGAAAGCAGTGTGCTGTGCCAGTAGTAGTCGGGTGGTTTCTTCCTTCTGTTCTTCCTTAGTTTCCTAGAGATGTGCCTGGATGGTTGACACCATGCTCTCGAAGAGTTGATATGCTCTTTCCAATGGTCTATCTATGTCGACTTCTGAATGTGCTAGACTGCAATTCAGTTTCATTAGTTAGCTTCCATATATTCTTTCTGATCAAATATTACATTTGCATGTTAATAATTTTCAAACTGATACTACCTTTTGGTCAGATTTTGATAGGATACAAAGTAAATCTTTTAAGAATGAGGGACATATTTCTGTTGAATCCAGTTTATCTCTAAATCTCCATGAATAAGACAATAATATTCTGACTATCATTACTCATGTAATAAATGCATCTTCATCTACTTTATCTCATGTCATTAAGGATTATGATTCAATCTACAATATGGAAAGTGATACAATATTTTCTCATGTTGTATTAGATATTGGTCTATTTTACTGCAACATGATGAGCACATCTGGATCTAATGTCATTAATTCTAAGCTTCAAATTGAAGGACACAATGAGGTAATTGATTTTAAGGTAATGCCAAATTGTCATTTCCTTCCCAATTTATTAACGATGATATTGTTTTAAAGAATTCTTTTTTCATTGAATCCCTTTCGCAATTATTTAATCATATTACTGATAAGATTCATTTTAGTTATGATCCTCATGAGATACCAATTTTTTCCATGAATGCATTACAAACATCATGTCACCTCGAACATAATTTTTACAATTCGATTTTTGATTGGTTGGAAGAATCATTTGTCAAAACGTTTTCACGCAATTCTTCATTCTTTGTACATAAGAAAATTGGTTTGATTTGTCCTATGTTTCCATTTGAAGTATTGCGATTTCCAATACTAATACATAACTTGTTTTCTTTTGGAGGTTTCAAGTTACATAACTGGTTGGATTGGAAATTTGATTATACTTAGCTTTTAGAATAGTGTAGGGATAGGTGTAGAATAGAATAGTTTTGATTTTAATTTGATTAGATCACTTTTTGTTTCATTTTTGAATTGATTGATTTGGATTGGATTTCTTAGTTTGATAATAATTTGCATTGGGGCGAAAGGTTGAAATTTTAATTATTGAAAATTGATTCCAATTATTCTACAATTCTTTATTTTGAATAATGTTTTATTTATCAATCTTTTCTAAAAAGGGATTGTTGATCCTTAGTTGATGATACTTTGGGGAGAGTTTAGTTTTTCCAATCCTACATTGTTGGAGTCTTGTATGGGAAGGGATATTTTCAAGTTGATTTTATAGGAAGAAGCTATCCCTTTATCCGTGGTGGAACACTTTCCAAGTCTCCCCTTCATATATAAACTTAGTTGCTTTGATTATATTTCTCCTTTTAACTATCACAAATAAATACGCAAAGCTATTCTTTTAAATTAGACACAACATAATTTCAACCCAAAATATGACACCTTACATGTCTGAAATTCGACACTTCTTTGTCGCATCTTTGACACATACACTTTTTTTTGTTATCGGTTGCATAACATCGGATATTCGACATGCTACCAAAGTGGGTTGAAGATCCGAAACACCATGGTGTCTCCTATTCGACAGTTTTTTGTTTCAAAGTGTCAATCAAAACTTGCACAAACCGTCAAAAATATGATGCCTACCAACACTTGAAGGGTCAGCCTTCGGACGGGCAGAAGCATCAGATTCATGATAATGTCGTCGATGTTTTTATCTAGAAAGCATCAAATTTTCGACTCCTACCGACACTTGAAGCAACGATTGTCCGACGGGCTAAAGTGTTGGAGTCATGACAATGCTGTTGGAAGTTTAATAAAAAGCATTAGTTGAGTGTCACCTTCATGTGTCGGATGTTTGACAGAAGCGTTGGAACACTGTTGAAAAAACGACACCTGTTGGTAGATTTAACAAAAAAAAAATTTGAAGGATTTCACTTAGAAAAGTTGATCACAAAAATAAGTTGTATGGTTTTACAAAGTTTTTGCTTAAAACTCCTACTTTAGCTTTGTTAATGCATTCTAATGATGTTAGTAAGTTATGGCATGATATATTTGGGAATATTAACTTACGTTAATTGCATCAATTAATCAAACAAGATGGGATAGTGGGGTTGCCACCTATATCCTTCTTAGATGGCTTTTGTCCAATATATACTCTTGATAGGCACCTTGAAGAGAGATTTGAGAAAGGAAAGGCTAAGGGAGCCACATCACTTCTTGATTTTGTGCCTGGTGACATTACTGGTCCCTTTTGTCACCTATCTATGAATAAATAAATATACGTACTAACCAAGCCTAGAAATTCAAATCTATTATGCCTATCAAATGGAAATTTAATGGCAGTCTTGGATTTTTCAAGCCTTTCACATTACATTTACTTTAAATTCATGACTGTCAACTAAATTAATTGGGTAAGAAGTAAGTGCTACTATAGAATTTGTTATTTTAAAGCTAGCTAGTATCCAACAAGTTATTAAAGGCCTACCCATTGTCTATAAGAGAGAAACCACAACAAAATTCATGGAAAAAAACCATATCCCCGAGCAATAACCCGTCGGCAGAATCATAGCCCCTAGGACAAGAATCAAACCAACAGCCTCAATAATAAGCCTGTGGATTGTAGTGCTCATGATGAGAAAAAAATGGCATGCTTGAAGTAGCCTGCAATTAAAAAATGACATTCTAGGTGTTTTTAATTATTTCCCTACTATAACTTAAAACAAATGGCATTCTAGGTGTTTTTACCCCTTTCCCTGGTTAATAAATTTAAAATAAATCAGTGTAGAATCGAATTTAAAGTGCAAACCCCAACCCAACGCAAATTCTTAGTGTTTTTTATTTTCCCTTTCCACGATTAGTAAAATTAAAAAGATAAAACAAAAGTACAAAATCGAATTGAAAAATTGCAAACCCCAATCCAGCCCCACTTTTACACCATAAAAATATGAAAAATGTTCAAATTTGAAGCAAAAACAAAGTGATAAATGGCACACACTTGGTTACCCAGGCTCACCACCACATAAGGATCAGAGATATTCATGAAATCTGAACTAACTAGATCGGTTCCCTTATTACGACCACTTTCAGGAGCCCTATATACTGTTCTATTTTTGTACACAAAAATAGAAGAACAATGGTTATACACATAAATACCTTCATCCTTAGACAACATCATACATAAAGAAAACAGAAACTCGGAGAAATGCTAACCTGAACAAGAATGTTGTAACTTGATATCTATGGTTCGAATGAAGAGAACCACACAATATACAAGTTTTCTTTTATAAACCCACTGTATTTGAACGAACACCACACCGGGGTAAAGTAAACCCAGTTTATATCGATAAACATGTAGATATAAATGAATCCTTCTAGAGAAAGTTCATGGAGATGTGGCATCAATCTTAGTGGATGGGATTGGGTCACTCCAATGTAATGCATAACCAGTAAAGGCTACAATTGAGAGCTTACATCTAGAACCATTATTAATAATTATGAGGGGAGTTATAAACTAGTAAATTTCATATCTACAGTTTCAATTTTTATATGCCCATCATCTATGACGTTTTAATTTTTTAAAGAGCTGTCAAATACGTCTAAAAAGTTAAAAAATGTTCTACGGGCTGTCAATTTCTAGGCCTGGTACTAACCTTCATTGATTACATCTCTACATACACATGGGTCTACTTCTTAAAACAAAAAGCTGATGTGTTTGCTTTTCTTCAAGATTTTAAAGCTCTTGCAGAGAAACAATCTGGTAAGGGGATCAATATCCTTCACAAAGATAATGGTGGAGATTATTCCATAAATATGTAAATATTCTATATCCTTTTCATTTACAGTTCTTTACCTGACAACTCTTACGACATATCAGTATGGTATGCTTCTATATATCCTTTTCATTCTAGAGCACACACTCTGCTAGTGATCATTGAATTTTATGCATCAAAATAATCTAATTAGTGTTTTAGATATGATATATTTTCACTCAAAATGTCCAAATGAGTGATGATATAGAATCATTTTGTCAAACATATAAATAAAATGCATGCTCAATTAGAAGTCAACCGAAGGACTAAAATGTAAAATATAAGTAGTTTGTGGATGCCCAATGGAGATATAAATCACTTGAGAAAAACTCAGGACATTATAAAGGATAGAAAAATAATTTAGTTGTCAATTAAAGATAAGGGCTAGATAGAAGTTCTTTATTTACAAAGAACTTCATAAATGCAATAAAGGATACCAAGGAGTGTTATGAAATGGTCCAAATAAGAGTCTTAGAGGGCATAAAGTCCAATAATGTTGAAAAATGTGACACTATGAAGGAAGTACTAGTATAATTGAGTAGAATGCTAGAAGGATATGTTGAGATTACACATGATATTCCAAACAGTTTTCCTCCAAAGAGGAAGATTGGGAACAAGATAGACATAATTAATTCATCCATGTATGTATATGCTTCAGTGATTACTCTTCTTCATATTACTCCATTTATCTTTCAAGTTAAATGGCATACACAACTTGTCAAGTATTGGTTTCCCATGTTCCAATATCCATTTCCATGGGATTACATTGATTATCTCATTATAAATATGATCTACATACTTTTCTTTTTGAAGAAAAACTTCCCTAAAAATGAGCCAGTTGGATTCTATAGCTTACTACTGAGTTTTTTGCAAAGTTGGAAGGGTTGTTTTTTAAGAACGTACATGGAAATAAAAATTTTCACCTATAATGGTAGATGCATATAATTTTAAATATTCATCATGCATGGAAATCACACATTGCAATAGTACAATGATCACACGGTGCAATAGCATACAAGCATTAGATGTGACACACCCCTGTGCAATAGCATATCGTGCACAGACCTAGAAAACACCACTAACTTATACAAGAAATTTACAAAACATCAAAGGTATGCATGCTTTACCGATGGACCAGCTAGCAAAGAAGTTCTAGAATATGCAATAGAAACACAACCTCCATCACAGAAACCTGCAACAAAATGTTCATAAAATGCCATCAATATTTTCATAAGATTCCTTAAGAAGCAATCATGTGCCTAATTGAATAACATGGACTGTATGCTGACCTGTTGATTGATCATCAATGAGGAAGTTTCCCATGTCAAACTGAAGGAAATATAAAAATTGATTTATTAGAGTATATTATTCTCATGACATACCTACTAGTAACTATGACTCATACAAAGAACATGGTATGCATGTGTTTATCCTTAAATACAGTCAATATTAAACCTGGAAAACTAACATGATTCTATTACATACCTTCCAGTAACCCTTTCGAGTAAAAGGAGCATATTGATGTTTACCCTTGAAGTGATTAGGATCAACACCACCAAAAGTCATGGCTGCAAATGGGCTTTCTTCAATAAAAACACATTTTCCTTGGGAAAGAACCTCGAAACTGTTTCCAACAAATGTGAAAATGTTGCCTTTAGAGAAAAGATGTCATACCAAATCTAGTGATCTATAATTGTAAATCAGTGAAAATGACTGATACTATTTTTCAGGCCATGGACACCTCTGGAAGATTGCCCGAAAACAACAAAATAAACAGCTTTTATAACTTAAGCATTCAAACAATTCCTTCCAGAAATAAAGTAGCAAATAGATCTTTATTTTTTCAAGCAGATCTCAATACTTTGTTACCATAATTATCAATGCAGTCATTCTTCTTTTGTATTCTAGAGTTGAGATGTTTTCTCTAAGTGATCACTTTAAACTCGGTGATAAATTGGAAGCAATACAGAAAGATATAAATGCCTAATAAAAGATTTGCACAAAGAAGAATTTGTAACAAATTAGAAATTATGAGTAATAAAGTGCACAGTGATATTGGGGTGAAAAGTTACAATGGAAATTGAAAAGACCAATGTGTACGATGCCCAACTCACAACCTACAGGGATAAGCACAAATATAAACATAGGTTTTCCACTGCACAATCAAACATGAAATTTGAACAAGATATGAGATTAAGAAACAAATTACAAAACTACTGGAGAAATATAAACTGGGGTAGATAACAATATACTCATGTATAATAATAGGGAAACAACGCTTCAAATACCATTTTCCTCACAAGTCTATCTATCTTTTTCTATATTTTGACCTTTCATATTCCCATCAAACTCAAATGCCTATCATATTTCTTGTAATGAAATGCCTACATTTAATTTTGTTGTCCTAGCTATATGGAATTGGTAAAGTATTACCAAGGGGCCAATTATCATGATAAACCAAAATATTTAAGGTAATTGTTTAGATTAGATAGAACAAATTTCACCTCAATGTATGGTAATCATCATCATCAAATAAATGTATGTGTGTGCACATGCATAAATACCCAATACATAGCTCAATCAAACAAAAGAAAACATAATTATACCTTGATTTGTGGATCTTCACACTATCTTATTATGCTTTACCTTTCAAAACATCATTCAACATACTTCATTTTTTGTCCTGCTGCAATAGTTTCATGTTAGGACCCATCAAATAAATTTATGTTTGTTTATGAAAATAACAAAACCAATCTAAATAAATACAATTCTATTACAATGTAAATTACAATACTATTCAACTATTCAAGTAAATTAATTGTTAAGAATAGATCACTTGATAAAACATGGATAACCAAAAATACTATGTATATAAGGCCATCGATCTAATCAAAACACCATTTCTTGCCTCTTAACTATGGAAATGTTTCTCAACGCTATCTGTAACAAGTTCCAATGGAGGAGTCAAATAGCAATAGTGAAAATTATACACTAAAATTATAGAAATAGATGTTTTTTAATGTATTATTCCTTCCCATTCATTGAGTTCCTCTCTATTTCGAGAATAATTTAATATTCTCTACTAAAAAGGACCAACCATGTGAAGGTGGAAGCTCTTATGGCCCCTCCCCCCCTCACATCACTCTCAACTCCCCAAACCCAATGCATATACTTGCAAATAACAATTTATTTCACTATTTCACAATCCAAATAACAATGCATCTACTGCAAATTATTTCACTCAATAGTTGGAATATGCTTTCATTAAATAATTCATTAAACCTTTCAATGATTCAACAGCTGAAAAAACCATTCATTAACTCATTCATTAAAACATTAATTTAGTCAATGGAAAAAAAAATCAGTAAAGCATTCAGTAAAGCATTCATTCAAACATTCATTCATGAAACATAGGAAAAAATCATTAAATGTTTTTTTTATAAATAAGAATTACTCAAAATTTGTTTAGTCACTTCCTTTTTACTTTTTTTCTCTTTAAATATTTAGTTAGAGTCACATCTTTAGGAATCTGATCATTGATATCCCTACTAGTCTGCTCGCAAGGTTGAACTTCAGGCGAGGGGCGACGAATTTATGCAATAATGTCAAAATCTTTCATTAATATATTTATATTTTGATAAATACGAGTAATTCATTTAAAAAAACATTACGAATGTGTGTTTTTACCTTCCATGGGAACATCAACATGTTTAACATTATCTCGTACATGTCCAACCTGTTTCGTGTTATGTTTTGTATCTACATGCTTTGCGGTTGAATTGTGTAGAATTAGAATTAATGTTCATCATATGCAATGGTCTATAAAAATCAGTAGCACATTAATAAATTGATTACCAGGATGAGAAGCATGATCTTCATTTGGTTGGTCATGTACATCCTCAACATGAATGGGATCATTACTTTCCTGCACAAAAATGAATAAATAATTTATGTAAATTTATTTATAAGGAACACATTGCATGAGAATTAATAAATTATCATTAAAATTTACAGTTTTCACATACCTAGGCACCAGATGGACCAGCAAAAGATCATGTAGTATTCCCAGAAAAGCTTCTTCAGTGTTCAACAATGGCGTCAAATCCCTGTTCGAAGCCAAGCTTCATGTAATCTGCACCGAGAAATTCTTTGAACTGGTCGTCCTTCATATTTGTATGATGTCATTAATTTTACATTTTTTGTCAGAACAAAACAAAAATAATAATCTGTATGATATTTGGATGCAGATTTGGGTTTTGCGATACTTACATATCGGACCACCAAGTTGGAGTAACCACCAGGCCCAAGCTTGTGTTGGACAATTTTTTCAATTCTTTCCTTTGTGGCCTTAGATGTGTCCGAGAGCCTAATTAAGTTTTTAAATACATTAGTCGATGTAACAAAATTGATATAAAAATTAGTAATAATAAGGCTTACCACTACATTTTGGAATGTATTGCATACCTCCCTATTAGACCTGGTGGTATATTTCCTGATTTTATTAGGCCCTTCTCTTTTCCATATTCCACCAGGGCTTTCCAATCCATAGATGGAATCATTGGAGGGTGCTCATACCTAGGGTTCTTTTCTAGGTGAACCCTATACTAGTATCATAAAATATTTAGATGTTTTCCAGCCTTTTGTAGGACCTTCGATGTAACGAAGGTATCTTTTCCGAACAGAGTAACGAAGTGATTAGTTAGATCATCATTTAAAGATTTTGGCTGCTTGTTCCACATTGTGCGGATGGTGGGCCTGAAGATATCTAAGACCAAATCATTCATATATAAATAAAATATATCATTTCCTGCAAAACGTTAATGCCATCATTAGTCAACATTAAAAAATATTATCGGTATATTAGACACAAATTATAAAAACTAAATTGAACAATCTATAATGACCTGGAATCCTCTCTATATTTATTGGAACCAGTTCTTCATTCACCAAAAATGTACACATTATTGAATCAGTGCTAGTCACACGAGAAGATCAAGGAAATTCTTCCACATCTCTATCTAACCCTACATCCACCCCTTCTTCTGCAGCATCTGTTGTGGGTGGGGAAACATTGATTGCACCCTTCACTGCCCTCGGGGGTGTCGCAGAGCGTGTTGCTGATTGTTCAGTGGATAATATGAGATTAGTATGTGGTGTACGTGGAGTGGTTTGGTCACAGGGACCAACATTTCCTTGACCACCAATGATAATATCCATAGTGCACTGTAAATTCAAACCATTGTATTATTAGTTCAATAGCATATAAAATCAAATATTATAAAGTTTTTATAAATGAATTTACATTTTTATTCGATAACTTACGTCCACTTGTTTACATTGTTGTAACAACAATTGAATCCTTTGTTCGAGCCCTTCTCTTAGTGGAACTGCCAATGTCAGACGAATCAGTTCCTCATTTTGTTTTTCCCTTGTCCTTTGTAGCACCCTCAATAGGTCTGCAGACTCTCTAATTTCACTATCTCTCATCAACCGAGAGACCTCATTCTGTAAATAGTTTTGATACGTTGTTTCATAAATGAAATCCCCTGTCTGCAATTGAAATATATAAAAAATTGCTTAGTCTTTGAAGCAATAGTGTGCTCAAATAATTATATTAGGGATTAAATTTAGGATTACTTGGTTCCTAGACGAGGGTGTGGTCTGATCAACAGATGGGGATTTACCTCTATCAGCCACTTGCAAAAAGAGTAGAGAACATTATCACAATGAATTCAATATGTAAAAGCTAACAAATATACAAAAAAATAAACACTATGCTACATGTTTTATATGTGTACATTTTTGAAGTATTTATAATGTGGAATTACATTTAGGTTTACTGGTTGCCTCGAGGCTTCAGCCATCTGATCAACAGCTGGGGACTTTCCCTGGTCAATCTACAAAAAAAGTAGACAAAATTACCATCATGAATGAAACCATAAAAAAGAAAGAATACATAACAAAATAAACATTATGCGTCATGATATACATGTTCATGATTTTAAAGTATTTGAAATGGAGAATTACATTCAAGTTTGGTTGTTGCCCTAATGCTGTAGTCGGCTGATCAATAGCTGGTTTGCTTCCCTGATCAACACTCTACATGGAAAATAGATAATATTATATAAATAAACCTAATATACTAATGAAAATACATAACAACATATATGTATGTCCATCCTAAATTTAATATTACATTGGCAATATCGATGTATACTTGCTGCCTTGACTCAGGTCGATAAACATCTACAGAGATGAAGGTGCCCTTGAGATAACCTTCCATCAAAAACATACTAAAAGTTACATAAGGAAACATGAAAAGTAGAAAATTTCAATTATATGCTAACGAAAAGTCCTATAGATGTTAAAATAATTAATAAAAGGGTGGTTAAATTTTTTGTTGTACCATAACCATACTAACATTGTTTGTATCTACACGATTTAAATTGTAATCAATAAGCAGTTCTTCGCCAGCGGCTATTGATTTAATTGCACATACAAAGACACGGTTTCCTTCACGCGACTCAAATGTGCAGTCGGGTTTCTTTAGTGTAGACCCTGGTTGTGTACTATTTATAAACCCCGCAATATTACTAATTTTTTTTGGCCTTCCATCCATGTACACCGTTGCTCCTTTTTTTTGAGCTTTGTCTTTCAGTTGTATATAATTCGTTGACAACCAATATCTACGCATAATTCATGTATATTGGACCAGGCGCATCCAATCATTGTAGTTGTAATAGTGTCCAACATACTCCATCAATTCTGTACATCTACCATATCCAACCTTTATGTCGTCCATGAAAAACAACCCCAATCCATGTAATGACGACAATGCAATTCTATGTATCCTCTCATTCACACAAAAATCAGTGTTTACTTGAGGAAGATCACTAGGCACCCATTGTTTCACTAGGTGTTGGTACCTTAAGGGCACATCGATGTCTCCCATTGTCTCATCATCATAGGAACATGACCCCCCTCCTTGGAGAAAAGCATTCATGTGTTTGTTGAATTTTCTTTTGATCTTCTGACATCTAGTTGATCTATCCCTTGTAGACCTACTAGATGTTTCAATTTATTCTATCCTTCCCAAACTCCCTTCGTTGGAGGAAGACAGGTCTGAAAAATACCTGTTTGGTTCTACCTGCACCATTACCGAACAAAAAATTGGCATAAGCATAGAAAAATACCAGCAAAAAAACTTGGAAAGACGTATAAGCAAAAAAACTTGGAAAGACTTGTAAGCAAAAAACTTGTTAAAGAATAATCTTTTCAAGAATGAGTTTGGTTAATAGGCGTGGGAATTTGGTAGCCCTAAAAATTCTAATGTATGCCCCTCTTTTAGTTAAATACAAGTCTCCATTCTCACTTATTTCTTGCATTTCCTTTTCCTAACATGAATTGGGTAGGCTTCATAAGCTTCATATGTATGCTTGTGGCTGTTGTACTTTGGCCTTTCAACATTGTCAAGATTGAGATGATTTGTTATGCATATGCATCAAATATAACACTGCAATTCATGCCAATATATGTCTGTACAAACTTGGAGGTTCTCTTTTAATGGACTATCTCCTTCAAAGAACATATCTTCGCATTCATCTACATTTAATTTAGATAGAAGTGATATGGAGTTGGTATGTTGGTCACTTCCATCAAAAAGAATCTTTGACATGAGTTCCTTTTTCAAGGAATCTTGATTAATCTCCTCTTCCAAACTTCTAGCTGGTAACTTTTCCACTATACATTGTCCCTATTATTCATTTTCCTAGCCACTCCTCTCTCCTTACTCTACACTTGTTGTTGTTGTAACCCTTAATTTTGATGTTTGTAAGTGGTTTTTAGTTTTCCCATGAATGATGTTGGGATGTTGTAGATGATTATCCATTTTACCTAATATGTTTTATGATCATTTCCATGTTTTCTAGGGTGCACATACTTGTTGTTTATGGCTTCTTTTTCTTGAAAGTTGAAGGGCCTAAAAGTGCCCAAATCTCATCTAGGACCCTTTAAGAGTCATAATAACAACTATTGTTATAGGATTTTATTCTCCAAATGAAACACCAAAACCATACTTATCGGTTAATATTTGTGTAGGGATGTTTTTCTGATCCATCCCGTAATTTATGATACTAATGAGATTGTGACTATCAAGTCAATGCCTTATTTGCATAGTGGCATTCCTACAATAGTACACTGGAAATTCTAAAAAATTTTAATGTATGCCCTAAAAATTCTTATGTATGCCCCTCTTTTAGTTACATACAATTCTCCATTCTCACTTATTGCTTGCATTGCCTTTTCCTTTTACTGGCCTACCCCCTTTTCAACAATAATAGTTGCATATTTAATCAAGTGTGTTTCTATATACAATATAGAAACATATGTAAAACATATAGAATAATCATTGATCGATAAAAAGATTACAATGAGCCTTGTGACTTAGACTCAAACTTGGCTGAGTCAATCGATTTGACCCCCAACCGAGCTGACTCAGCCTTTGAAACGATTTGAGTGACAAGTTTGGTACCGAACCAAGAAAATAAGGGTATGACTGAATGGATCGGTAACAAAATGGTCAATTCATCCCAATCCGTACTAAATTGACCGAGTGAATGTGGGAATGCATAGGTCACACACATGACACTTAAATTCAATAAAAAAATTAACCTAGAAATATAAACATCGAGACTCTAAACCTACTTCATTGTTGAGTCAATTAGCTTTGTAGGATTCCTATACATCATAACACTATTTGGAGTAAAACACAACTTACTTGGCACGTTTAGGAATTAAAAGAATGTTTTAAATAGATTTATATCAGTATGTAATATTTGCTGATTTATTCCTTTTATCTTGTCTTGATGATGCTTGTTTTTCCATATTAATTTTCAACCCTAAGGCAACACTAACTTGTTTTCCCATACTAATTTTCAACCCTAAGGAAACCCTAAGGAAATCCCATAGTAGAAAGAACCAAAAAAGGCTATTCGCACAAATCAAAAGGATCTTAAATTAACTATATCATGCCTTCCTCAATGATTTGACGAAACCAAGGGGATGGAAAAAGGGCAAGGAAACATCAAATATCACTCACACTAGGGAATAATTATAAAGCTAACCAACTATCTAAACCACAAAGGTCATCTTATCGTGTTAATTGTAAGAGGGGCAAAAAAAAATCGGACATGGTGAAAATTTGCATAAAATGATCAAATAAAAAATGGAGGACATCAAAATACCTAGTACTTGCTTCAAGACCCAAAGCATAAACCATAAGATTCATGATTGTCCATTAATGGCCAAGTATTATCTAACCCAATTTCTAGTCAACTAAGCAACTCACGGTCGAATCATGATATTGGGCCAAGTTTATTATAAATTCCAAGAAGCAACCGATAAAGGAACCAAACATCCACTCCACAGGATCACCAAGAACAAACATCATTCAAGTGAAGGATGTATGCAAAATGCCGCAGACATTATATCTCTACTCATTCGATTTACTACAAAGTGTTGTATCTTGCTTAGTGCTCCTCTCTGTTTGTCATTTACGTTCAACTTCACCGTGAAATCAACAAGTCCAGGCACATCTTCTAGTACAATGCCTTTACAGTAATGGACAAATAATGATGTTGAGTTCTTGGAGATCCTGTAGAGTGGATGTTTTAACCTCTTCAATGCTACTATATAGTGCATATATATATCAAATCCCTAGTGGTGAAGATCAGACATTTCTAGATCTACTACTTGGCACATTTAGAAATGAAAAGAATGTTTTAAATACATTTATATCAGTCTGTAATATTTGCTGATTTATTCCTTTTAGCTTGTCATGATGATGCTTGTTTTCCCATATTAATATTCAACCCTAAGGCAATGCTAACTTGTTTTCCCATATGAAATTTCAACCCTAAGGCAACCCTAAATTAATAATAATAAAATATTTTAAATATTTAAATATTTAATAACAAAATATTTATGTATGTAATATTGCGTAAAATGGTAATTAATTTTATATTTTTCTTCTTCTTTTAGATTTGATCTTGAGGCCACATGAGCGTCTACCAATTGATGACCCTTGGGGTTAGCAACCATAAAACTATCATGACGTATCAATTAAGGAGGATCCTTGGGATTAGCAACCATAAAACTATCATGGTATCTAAAAAATTGAAGGTACCAATATCAACCTTAGGATGCCAATCTCCATTATTTTTGCACTCATAACCTCACAAAAACTCCGTGAAAACAAAGAGTTTGGAATTTGTAGGTTACTAGAAATGCGAAAAAATTGGAGTTACCAATAAGAGTGATGGTATATCAATTGATATTAGTGATCAAGTAACTAGCAAGTGTTGTATGCATACACTATCAAATATGTGTTATAAACCTCAATACATCCCTAAACTAAGATCTATGGGTATATTTTTATCATTATTATTGCCGATTGATAGTTATTTCCATTTATTTATTAAATTACACGTGAATTATGGTGTGTTTTATTCCATGAAATGATATTTCTAGAGTAGGGATTCTTGACTATTTATAGGCTGTTGAAGCAATTCAAAGGTGAAACTATTTTTTACCATCACCATTAATGACTCCTTTATAGGCATTATCTAGGTTCTCCTTGTTAGGTACCACATGTACATTCTCTTATCCCCTATCTTTTGAAGGGTTGAAGGTATTACAAAAGGTACTGGATCACTAAATGGAAAAATATAGTATCCCAAAATGATATTCTATTGTTTTGATAGTGTGTTTGTAGGTTCGGTACTTTAGTTATGCTAGGTTGACAAAATACAAGTTGCATGCAAAACAATGTCGTGCCAAAAGGACCTATAATATAGTTGTGTTGGAGAATAAGTAGGAAGAAGACTGTTAGTGAGAGAAGGTACACATACCAATAATAATAATTTTGATAGTATGTTGAGATAGGTGAGGCATGAAAGCAATGCATGTAGCGAAAAATGTAGGTACAAATATCAAAATAGTTTATCTAGTCAAACTTATTACCTTTCTTTTTTGTGTTGACTTAGCCACTTTCAATTCACTAACTCTAAAATAGATAATAAATGTTTCCTAATAATGGTGACGATTCGTGGTATTATGTTTCATTAGGTTGCAACATTGCAAACTAGTGAAGCATAATACCACGAATATTCACCGTTGCTTGGTTGAACACTTGTTATCTTTTGTGAGATATAGTTCATGTGGACATTGTTCTTGAACTCTGTCCTCATGGACAGTTTTGTTTGATGATGATATTAACAGGTATGTAGAAAAAAATTTAATATTTTGAAAAAATAGTTATTGTAAGTGGATTACTTCATTCAATCACCTAATGAAAATATATTGTATAGTCCAAGCTCTCATAGTGTTTAGAGCTTGGGAATTACTGGTTTAGGTTTGATTTGATTTCTAATATAAGGTTTTTGTAATAAAACACCTTAAAGATGAAATCCATAACATTTGGCATAATTCTGGAAAACCCCTGTTGTTGCTACAATTTAAAAAATACTGGGTTAGGTTCGAGTTTCTTTCTAACCTAGGGATTTTATAATTATCTTCAATGATCTAGGGGTTAGGTTCTAGTTTCTTGCTTCTAACAAAACATGGCACATCAATCCTACTTGGGGTAGTGACTGATTTTCATCCTTCTCCACCGGAATGAGCATACATGTGAGCAGAAAAACTGTATCTATCGTGGCTATGGTTGAACTCGAATCCTTCCCTAAACCTCTCTTAAGCATCTCTTGGGTGGGGTCGGCTTAATAGCTTATTTGGGAACCGGTCGCTGAGATAAATCACATAAAAATAATCAAACCAATTTGAATGTGAACCAAAATGTGGTGGGTTCGTCCACTAATTGTAACGCTGAGTCTGGCTAGGATTCAGAATCCATATCAACCAATATGGGTCAAATGCGGGTTAGCTAAAACTGTCAAATTGGGTCTGTCATTATCTGATAAATGTAAATGCATGCACAACGAAGAAAACCCATGTTTGAAAGCTGATAAGGAAGGATTCAAGTTGGTGAAGAAGCAGGCAGTATAGACAGAGACCCTTTGGGTTGTTGGTAAAAGTAAAGTAATCAAGTAGGCAAGGTATATAAATGAGGTGTCTAATTACTCACCCATAGAAGATCCCGTTAACCATAACCGATTGAGAAGGAACACATCACCACTGGATGAGAGAGTGAGGACCATTCAACCCCATAAAAATGGGGGTTTGCTTTATCCAAATCCTAAATTGAGAAGGTGGGATTGAAATGTACCAACCCTACACAACCTGGGTCTAAGCCTGCTCTAATAGCCTCTGCCTTTTCTCTATTGGATAAGAAACCCTAGAGATTTGCAGGACTATCTTACCAAATTAAAAATAGACATGAATTAGGGCATGGTACTCACAATTTTGGGATCCATTGTCACGACTGACAATTGGCCTCCTTGTCCTCTACAAAACCACAATTATCCACTCTCCTTACTCTTCGTGGTCGGTCCAAATTGTTGCTCCCACTGTCCAAATCATTGCTCCCACTGATATTGTTCTCTGGAAAAGTTGCGTAGATCGACCCTTGATCACTGAACGACAAGCACTCGACGAGATGCACAGCACAGAGGAAGAAGCTTTCTTGTGATCACTGAACACAAGCACCCGATGAGATGCACAGAAGAAGCTTTCTCATGGAGCTGAAAGGAAAATAACGTGCCACTGTTAGTGTTTTTTTGTGGTTTTTTTATTATTATTTATATATATTGTTTTGTGTTTTAATTAATTAATTTATTTATGGTTTATTTTATATATATATATATATATATACATACTATGTTTTATTTATATATGTATACTATGTTTTATTTTATTTATTTATTTTTATATACAAAGAGAGGGGTGTATCTATGTGTGTCTTTATGTCTGCAGTGAATCTATGATGATGAGGATGAGGATGTCGCTGATGATGATGATGTCGATGATGATGATGATGTTCATGATGACGACGATGATGATGCACCACGTGATGATGATGTTCATGAATATGGTGATGATGATGATGAAGATGATGATGAAGATGATGAAGATGATGTTGATGATGATGAACATGATGATGATGATGATGATGTTCATGATGATGATGAGGATGGTGATGATGATTATGATGATGAACCACATGTTGATGATGATGATGATGATGATGTGTGATGAAGATGATGATGTGTGATGATGATGATGATTATGTGTGATGATGACGATGTTGATGATGATGATGATGTGTGTGATGATGATGTTGATGATGATGAAGATGATCATGATGATGTTGATGAAGATGATGATGAATAAGATGATGATGATCAAGATGATGTTGATGATAATGAAGATGATGATGATGATGTTCACGATGACGATGAGGATGGTGAGGATGATGATGATGATGAACCACATGATGATGATGTTCATGAATATGATGATGATGATGATGATGAAGATGATGATGATGAAGATGATGATGAATATGATGATGATGATGATGAAGATGATGTTGATGATGATGAAGATGATGATGATGATGATGATGATGATGATGTTCATGATGACAATGAGGATGGTGAGGATGATGATGATGTTCATGAAGATGATGATGATGATGATGATGAAGATGATGATGAAGATGATGATGATGATGATGAAGATGATGTTGATGATGATGAACATGATAGTGATGATGATGACTAGGATGGTGAGGATGATGACGATGATGAAACACATGATGATGATGATGACGATGACGATGTGGGATGAAGATGATGATGTGTGATGACGATGGTGATGAAGATGATGATGTGTGATGACGAAGACGATGATGTGTGATAATGAAGATGATGATGATGAACACGATGATGATGATGGTGTTGATGAAGGGCCCAATTCTTTTATAATCATTATAATATTATTTGTGCCATTTTTGAGCTTGGATTCAATATAACAAAGTATGATAGACCAATATGGTAACATTTTCGTCATCATTGTCATCACCATCATAAAAAAAAGTCATAAATTCCTAATAAAAGAAAGAAGAGAACAATGATTTATTATCACATACACTTTTACTAAGAACCTTGACATATATCTTATTTAATAGCTATAAGGTACAAATATGCTATTGAGGAGACTCAAGCTTTGGTGGGTGGAATGACAACATTTAAACGAATTAAGAAGCCATTGTTGTGGCAATTTAACAAAGTCTAAATATCTAAAATGATTTTGATGTTTGTCAACAAACTATAAAGTTGCGGTAAGATCAAAGATATATGAAAAAATTGGAATTCGATATCTTTTCGTGAGCCATAAGGTATGTAAAAGATTAAAAAAAACATTAATGTTATGTTCTACATTCTTAACATCGAGATCTTTTTATTATAGCAATAAACTAAGTAAAAATTTTGGACATCAATTTTTCTAACTACATTCTTCTATATAAATATCTTATTTAAATTAAATACTTTTTTAAAATAAACTTAAAACATTCAAAACAAAAATATAATGATAAATTCTAAAATTTCATATAAAATATTTTATGGAAATTAAATATTTCAAATAGAAATAAAATTAAATATTTATAGCTATAATCACTTTATTTTTATTAGCAAATATCACGTCAAAAGAAAACCATGTGTGTTACTAACTACAATGTAGCTTATGTGCATTATCAAATGATAAAGGTTTAGGAATAAATCACTTTAAATTAATATTTATTTATAGTATTTGGTAATATAATTAACTCACACTATCAAGATATTAGTGTTTTAAAACACTAATCTTCACATTATGATGATGATGACGACGATGATGAAGATGATGATGATGACGACGACGACGACGATGATGATAATGATGATTTTGATGACAACAATGACAATGATAATGATGATGACAATGATGATGGTCATGATGATGAAGACGACGATGACGACGTTGACGATGATGATGAAGATGATGATGAGGGTGATTATGATGATGACGATTATGATGATAATGATGATGATGATGATGATTATATATGATGAAGATGATGATGATGATGATGATGTTGAGGATGGTGATCATGAGGATGGTGAAAGTGATGGTCCACATGATGATGATGTCCGTAACTCTTTTTAAAAAGAAATAAGATAAAAGAATAGGTCTAATTAAATATCTGCCTTTCATTATATTTCATCATTGACGATGAGGACGATGATGATGAAGAAAATGACGATGATGATGATATGAAGTAATTAATTTGATCTAGGTTTAATTTTAATGATGATGATGGCGATGAAGATGATGATGGCGATGAAGATGATGATGATGGAGACAATGATGACGATGATGACGAAGATGATGATGATAACTATGATTTTGATGACAACAAAGAGGACAATGATGATGATACTTATGATTTTGATGACGACGATGACAATGATAATGATGATGACAATGATCATGAGGATAATGATGTCATCTTCATTGATTATGATGAATATGATGATGTTGGTGATGATTATGTTGATGAGGATGACGATGATGAAGACGATATAACAATGACGAAGATGATGATGAAGATGATGATGAAGATGATATGAAGATGATATGACGATGACGATGATGAAGATGATGATGATGCTACCGAAGACGATGACAATGATATGAAGTAATTAATTTGATCTAGGTTTAATTTTAATGATGATGATGGCGATGAAGATGATCATGATGATGGCGACGATGATGAAGATGATTATGATAATTATGATTTTGATGACGATGAAGATGATGATGACAATGATCATGAGGATAAGTCATCGTCTTCTTCACTAAGTCATCATCTGTATCATCAGATCTAGAGTCAACATTGTAAGGGTCATATCATCATAATCATTATCATCAGTTATGCCCATCATGTCATCGTTAGTATAAATTTCATCGGGATTGTTTGCTACATCATTGGATTCAATAGTTTCTTGGAGTACATCCTCTGCTGGATCATCATCATCATCTAAATCATGTTGATCATGCTCTGTGTCATCGTATCCTTCTTCTAGAGAACCCTCTTCATTAGCATCATCTAGGTTATACTTTACCGGCCTTCCCCTTGGATCGTGTCTCAAAACAAATGACCAACCCGCTTTACCTGCAACCTTTGAGTAAAATACTTGCTCACATTGGCTTAGAAGAACATAGGGCTCTATTCCTGGCTCAAACAACCTTGTGTTTACCATGGTAAATCCATTATCATGTTCAATAATAGTTCTATCAGGATCATGTTGATTTAATCATAACCTATACCATTTGACAACGAATAGAACTACCTTAAAGGATTTAAAGTCACAATGTATAATATATTCCAAATACCCATTGTATCAATTTTGTAAGACTTCTGGATGTCTATCAGTTCTAGATGAAACATTGGTAACCTCAAATACAGCTGGTATCCCAGAATATGATGTTTTCTTTATTTCGTCCAATTTTTTGATCTGATATCTACCTCCATTGCAGACCATAACCTTATGGTGTTTTACCTGCAATAAGAAATACATGAAAAGATTACACAACCATTCAGTCCTTATGCAACAATACATGGAAAATAAGAACATGTACGTCAAAATGTAATTTGCAAAATAAAATATTTAGAGGGATTGATTAATTATATGCTTTCCATTTTATCTTTTACACCATATGCCAAATTGATTTCCCTTTCTATTAGATTTCTATATCCATTGTGTTGTGCTTCTTTTACCAATGAATCCACACCTTCCCATGCTATTGCATGACCTGATTGTTCACATCGTTCAATCCATACATTCATCCAGTCAAGATTATTTGCAATGTATAAATGAATTGCATCCCATTCTCGACCAACTGTTTAATGACAATAACCATTAAAATGAAAGAAAGGTGTAAATATCCTGAATAAAGTATATGCTCTTAATTAAAGAAATTATGACTAGAAAATACAATTAGAATATGAATAATATAATAAACATCCACTAGCTAATAATTACCTTTCAGCTTCCTCAATCTACATTTTCCCTTCAGTTTCTCCCCTTCAAATTTGTTATTGAAGTCCGGATCACAAATGCGATGTAAATTGAGCTTTGATGCTAAAATAGGAAGATATTCAGTAACATACAGCATGTTTTGGTATACCGTATATCCTTCCATCATAGAACCCTCAGCATGTGCTCGTTGTCTCACCAAACCCTTCATAAATTTCAAGTTCCTCTCAACCATCCACATGGACCTTGAGTGCACAGGTCCACATAACTCAATCTCCTCAACTTGGTGTATGAGGTAGTGTTCCTATGCATTGAAAAATTCCAATGGTAGATGCTTCTACATTTCACACATGAGACGAGGAATTTATCTCCTCCAATACTTTATATTTTCTTTATGGATTTGTTTAGATGTCAACCATCTACAAGTGACACAAACCAATAATGATATTTAACAAAAATAAACATTAAATTACAATATCTGCTGAAATAGTGCACAAAAAAAACAAATATAAATTATACGGATAATTATAGAAACACTAAGAAAATGCAAGTAATCGCTAATTACCTCATGTATTTACCAAGATTATATATAACTTGTTTGACATTGTTGTCAAAGTTTTCCGGGAGAGAGAGAGGTAGAACATACTGTATCAATATACAAACCACGCCATTTATTAAACAAAGAGTATACAAACAAGCAAAAAAAATATACGCAGTAAGTTGACCAAAAAAATTATATGGACATAACAATAATAATTACCTTGATGAAGACATGCCAATCATGTGTTTTTACCCCCACAAAATCACCTTTTTGGTTATGATATTCTTCAAGTTCGCACAAAATCCAGTGGGAAATTTAATTTTCCGCAATACTTCTTTGACAACATTGCTTTGTTGCTCTGTAAACATCCATGGAATTGAGTTTATATTAACTTGTTCTCCGTTGGTATGGAATTGGATGATGTATTTCATTGCATGGTTGCTTTCTTGAATGTATTTGCTAATTTTCACAACTTTATCTTTCTCCCTCCTTAGCTCTAGTAGTCACCATAAGGTTTCAGTAACATTCTTTCCAATATGCATTGTATCAAACAAATGAGCAATTCGTAGGTGCTCATAGTAGGGCAACCTGCTGAATTGAATAGGATAACTTTTCATTCCTAGTAGAATCCCATTAATTCCTTCATGATCACGATGGAAATCATGAATATTAGTTTATAAATAAATTACATCATAAATCAAATATGGCCATTATAGTAAACAACTCACAATAAAACTTAAAATACATAACAATTCATATATGATGATCCACACGTACCATGATGACGATTTATATTGTATTTGATCTTCCAAAGGTGAGGTGTCATTCTTCATGGTTTTAATGCAGTCTCCTGCTTCCCATTGAATTTTTTTTTTTCATTTGTTCTATACCTGTGATTCTTAGAGAGGAAATGCCTATACTCATCAAACACCTCCTTTCTTAAGCTTTTTGAACGATGATATTTTATCTTAGGACCACAAACTGGACATGCAAATTTACCCTTTGTTTGAAGACCTACAATATTTAGATATGGAATATCTATGTCAAATATATTCATATATAAACTACTCTATCTACTCCATATCATTAAATGCAATTAAAGTGGAACATAAAATTACAAACCACAAAATGAAGTTAACCTAGGGGCATTGTGTATTGTCCATACAACCATTGCAAGGAATTGAAATTGCCTTTGTCGTATTGGTCTAGATACGTCATATATAGTTATGAAATTCCATAAATTCAGTAGCTCATCTATAAGAGGTTCGATGTATACATTCATATCTTTGACTTGGAGCTTACCTGATTGATTTGAGGTACATATAAAATATATCATTATGAGAACTATTAAGATATATAAATCATGCACAAGAGTAAAATAATATATATATATATATGAAATTAAGAAGCATAATAAGACAAATGAGATGTGGCAACTACATTATAAATAAAACAGTTTTTGACAAAAAAACCTGGAATAATCATCGACAACATAATGTGCTCCCTCTTTATTGACACCATGGAGAAATGTTATTGTTGATAACAAAAATAGGCCACACCATGTAAATGGATTTCATTTGTGCAAATGGATTAACACCATCTATTGCCAAAGAAATCCTAAGATTATGTGGTTCTTCTTTAAAGTGAGGCCACTTTTTCTCCATATCTCTAAAAGCAGAACCATCTGTAGGAATTATGATAACATCATCTTGAATTTTGTTCTTGGCATGGTAATCCATAAATTGCGCTATGCTTTTGCACCTAAACAATCGTTGCAAACGTGGAATGATGGGAATATAACGAAGAACCTTATGAAGCACCTTTTTTGTTACTTTATCTGTACGATATCTACTTACATAACATTCTGGACATTCTGTTGCAAATTCATGCTGATTATAAAATATAACATGGTCATCGTGGCATGCATGAATTGATTTATAATGCATTCCAATCTCTTTCATGATGGAAGATAAATCTCGATATGTGCAAGGTAAAATATTTGATGGTGGTAACAAAAATTCAGCTATCAAGCTACAAAAAAATAAAAAAAAATTGTTAATGTAATAAATAAATAATATTAATGAAACACGTTTCATCCATACGATGATCAATAATGAGTTAACAATACAATTATTAGAGGAATACAGATAAAATTTATCACGATCCTATATATGTGATGGATTATTTTACATACCTTAGCATCCGTGTGATTTCAATGTTTGAAAGACCATTCATAACCTTCAAGTTCATTATCAACAATACAGTAGAGAGAAGATTTGTTTTGGACCCTTCATAAAGGGGTTCATATGCCTTATCGAGAAGAGGTATATCGTGAACATCATCAAAGTCATCATCATTTTCATTATCGACGTCATCATCATCATCCATTCTAACATTAAATGAATCATTAATCAATGTATTTGTACCATAATATTCAATTACATTATCGGTATGATCATCTTGTTCAATATGATCATTCACTTGTTCTCCATTAAACATACACGCTCCATGATCCTGATCATGAACCCGTTCTGAAAGCACTTCCTCTGGATGATATGATGCAGGGTGTCTTTCCATTGATACAAATACATGGAAACATCAATAGACATACATTAATATATGAAAAATAAAAATAATACACACAATCACCCAAAAAAATGAATATAATAAACTTTATAATGCTAAACCTACAAATGGATGATATTCGTTCCCCCCTTCAGCGTGTCCATGTTCCTTGGAATGTTTTGTGGCTGTTGAGATCAATATTCTTCTCCTCTTAAATCCCCTACATTGAGTACATGGACCATAACATTTTCCATCACCCCTTCATTTTGCTGCATCCCATAGTCTAGCAAGCAATTGTCGGTTGTCTTCGTTTGGATCCATAATATTTCTATTTGACATTTTGTCACAAACTTTGTTAATGAATATAACCGGTTGTCTTAAAAAATCAAGTTGCATGCATCAAAATTTTGTCAAACGGAGAGAATTCGAAGAATAAAAAATTCCCGGCAAACTGTCTATCGATGAAAAAAAATTCCCACAACCACCCTTTGAAGAATAAAACAATTCCTGAAAACGTCCGTCGAGGAACAAATAATTTTCACAAATCGTCCGTCGAGGAACAAATAATTTCGCAAATCATCCATTGCTTCTACAACAAACATGTCGAAATGTTTAAAACAATTTATATTTATAATGGCCATGCATCAGATATTCGACACCTTGAACATAGTTACCGTTGAAAATATGGGGCCATAAATTAAAAATCATGTAAACCTTACATTTAAAAAAAACGAAAAACCTACACATCCCATCGGATCTTCGACTCTAAGGGGTCGAATATCTGACACTATTGGGTCCACATACCATCAGATATCCGACACAATACCATCGGAGATCCCCCGCTTAGGGGTTGGTTTCGCGACACTCTGGTGGTCGGATATGTGACGCCTAATGTGTTGGATATTCGATGGTGCTATAATTTTTTTTTTATCTCCATCCTTTTCAGTGATGGCTATTCGACACATCCGTACAAAATGTCAGATGATGTCTGATTCTGACATCGGATTTTGGGTTCAAATCCTGTTGTGAGATTATGCAATTATGTTCTAATTGGATCATTCTTTACGAGCAAATGAGTGGGTCTTGCATTGTTATCATCTCAAACCTAAGTTAATGCCATCCCACTCTCTTAAGGAGTATGGTGGCTTCCCCATCCATTAAGTAATATCTTATGAGATTAACATTGAACGTAGCCCAATCCTTTTCTTTAACATCTCTAGGAGTATGTTGGGAAATAGGAGGTCTTATTATAAGCCAACCTATTCATGATCATAACTTATTATGGAATGACTTTATTAATATCTCATCATCAGGCCAGGGTACTAGCTTGTAGTCGCTAAAACAGTTGCAAGACAGGGGGTCTCATCAGAGCCAGCCCACTCATTATCTCTAAGTTGCTATGAATGACACTATCACCAAGTCGGGGCAGTGGTTTCTAGCTTCTTTCTAGGAATGCAAATATTTAACAAGGATTGATAAGCTTTGCATATTTAACTAGTGGATGGGATAAAAGTAACTTATTGGGTTAAAAGGTAACCTGGATGAGGCTATAGATGCCTATTGGCAGCAGAGCCATGCCTGTGGTATTAGGGGTAAAATATTAATATAACATCTTCTAGTCATCATGAATTGTTTGTTTAGAGCGTGTTTCAATAAAGAACATATTTTGTTAGAAATATAATCAATCAATGTTTGTCTTCACATTTTCAGTGATAGTTAGAAGGGAATTATTAAAATATCAATTGCAGTTGGGTAAATATTTAAAAGGTTGACTTGTTAATGTGGTATACATGTTTGAGGGGAAATTTTATTCTTGGTAAAAGTCTCATCTTTCACTCCTTTATACACATACAAATACTATCTTTCTTATTCAGAGATAACCGCTTCGTCCTAGCGTGTCGCCATTTTTTGTAGACACAATAGATCCCATGCTTTCAATAAAACATGGGAGCCCCAATTTTACATGTAAGGTAATTCTTCTGAATTTATTAAGTTGTTTTGGGTTCCCCAAAATGTTTATCATAGTTTCTATGATCTGAGTTAGCTAAATTCTTTAGATTTATGCATTTTTTGTGTGTTTTTAGTGACTTGTGGAAAATACTATTTTTCCCAAAATGCGTCCTTCCTGCAACCCGCAATGCAGATTGCGGGATCTTGAATTTTATTATTTGTGAGTTTTTCATCCCGCATCCCACATCATGTAATGTAGAATACGGGATGAAAAAACATTTTTATGATTCAGTCGGTCAACCTGCAACCCAAAAGCTATGGATTGCATATTGCGAGAAGTATTTGATTTATGATTGTGGTGTGCGTTTCCGCAACCCACAATTACGTATTGTGGAAAGGGTGTGTATATTTATGAGATAAATGCCCGCAATTCTTCTCCCGCATTCTAGATCTTTGGTATTATTTGGATTGTTTCCATTCTTATTGATCTCTAGCTTATATTTTCTCTTTTATCCATTTGAGTTTCTTCTATAATCTTGGTGGTTAGCTTACCATGTTATCTTTCACATCCCCCACCTAAGCTTGGTCTTGACCACACAAACTGATTATTCGAGATAACGGTTGGTTATTACCTTCACTCTGGGATTCAGATTGATCTTATAATTTATTCTCTCATGCTTTTGTGTATTGCATTGGTTTTATATTTGGCCTTGATTGAGTTTTATTTTCCCTTTTGCATGCCTAGAATTGTAATGTAAATATTGTTGATGTATATGTAACTTCGGAATGTATTCTTCTATGTATCTTATGTATTGTAACCCGATGTTTATTCCGGGATGTTTCTATTATGTATTTGAGTCATGTGATCATGCCCCGATGTTCCGATCGGGAGGATTAATAATGTAATCAAGTCATATCAAGTCATTAGGTAAGTCCCCACAGTTTCGGGGCACTTGAGTTATTATACACTAATTAAGGTGTAGGCTCGAGTAAGTAATTGTTAGTTGGGCCGACATGATTGAGTGCACTTCAAGTCAACGGAAGAATATAAATAGAGAGTGAGAGACTCTCTATTTATCACTTGTGAAATACATCACTTGCTCTCCCAAGTGTGGCGCACTACTGAAGGAGGAAATTTTGGGACTAGACAGAATACAGAAGACTACTGTTGTTTTGGGAGATCTCTTACTGTTTTGGTGTTGATTCTATCTTAGAGGAAGTTGCGGGGTTTTCTCCTTTATGGTTTCCCTGAGGAAAACTCTTTGTGTCTCTTGTCTCTTGTGATGTGCTTATGTTTTATTGCTGTACTTGTTATTCTCTCAGTGAAAAGATCCTAAGATCTTAATGGTAGCTTAATGTGATGAAAAACTAACAAATTTTTAAATAATATTGGCCTTTGGGTTATTTTCTTATATTAGTTTAATGTTTGGTTTTTGCTTATTGAAATATTTTTAATATTCATGGTTATGTTTTGACTTTCATTAACTTAACTTGTGTATTTCATTAAATCCATATATTAATTTAATACACAATTGGATGTTATGAAAACTAAAAGAACACATGTTTTAGTTTGTTTGAATCCTAAATTCCCTAATTTCAATGAGATTTGGTTTTATCATTATTTAGAAATTTGTGGATTAAAATTCAACATTCACCAATGTGAAATTAGTTTGATCGTGGATAAGTCTTAGTTTCAATAAGCTAATTTGAATTATTATTATTATTTTCTAGGTTTTCTATTCTTGGAAAATGATTATGTTAGAAACCTATTTGTGGAATTCATTGAGTCTCCTATATTATAGGAGTGATTCTTTTCCTATATACATAACTTGTTTCCAACATTTATTTTCTTAATAATTAAATTGTAAATGCTTTTTATTTTTGTAGGTTTAGGGTTTTCAGATATTGGATTTTCTTTGTAAATAATCTCTAGATTATTTTTATGCATTTTCGCAGATGCGGGACCTTTGATATTAATTGTTCAAATTTTAAATGTTCTTGCAACCCGCAACTTCAGGGATGATTGCGGGAGGTAAAATTTTCATATTTTAATAAAACATTCCCGCAACCCGCATCACCTTTTCACTGGATGCCGGAATCACCTTTTCACATTTTTCATTCCTGCATCTTTCCAGATCCTAGGTTTATCTTAGGTTATAATTTAATTTGATTTCGGGTCTATAAAATTTTGTAGTTTTATTTTTTTCACTTAGGGTTTTAATTTGGTTTTGGGTTTCTCTCGATTTTTTTATAAATGATTGCTTTAAACAAATTCAAATTTTCTTCGGGACATGTGATTTTTTATTTTTGTTGGGAATATTAATTTTGGATCTTCTTGTTTTTGTTTGATTTAGTTTATTTGGAAAATTATCAACATGGATAATAGATTTAATTAAACACTTGAAGAAATCAATAAAAGATTACATGATGCAATAGTACACAATTATTGAATGATCATGCCATGAATCACAAGAAATTTATTAAGATCTCATGAAGTTCAAATGAAAACATTTGTATCCTTTTAATTAGTTTTACTTTTTTCTCAATCCATGATAAGTGTTTTTTTATGTTAATTTATATGAATTACATTCTTTGATGTGTAGGGATAAAAATTAAAGGGATAGGAATGATTGCCAGATCTAAAAGAGGAGATAGAAGAAAATATAATTTCCTCCAGAATATCCAAGCCTCATAATCAAATGGAAACTATGGGCAACTACAGATCTATCAAGAAGATAACAAAACCTGGATCACGCATCAGTTGGAAGAGGCTAATTTTAGGCTCCATTTTCCATCAAACCGTGAAGAATCTGACAAACACTTCACAAATGGGGTCTTTTACTCTTAAGCACAAGATGTTTGTGAGATATCTCAACCGATTTGGATAAAGTCATGCCCAAATAGAGGAGTATTTTCAGAATTTGGTTGCGGCCGGTTTGGATGGCAGCTAAATGAACGAGAGTTCTAGTGGTTGGATCTGATCCTTCCATTGCTCATCTCTTCTATAAAATAAACCCAAAGGTCTGAGTTAAAGGGGGTCAGGGTTTCTCAGCTGAGGGATTTCTCTTTCAGAACAAAAACGCTGCTACCAAGAAGAGCTTTTGGAACAGGAAGATTCCAACAGGAGACTGAAAATACCTCTTTGTAATCGAAGGTTTATGTATTTTTATAGAACCGAATATTATTAAAGCACTGATATTTTCATATCTCTTGTTATGAGTTCCATTAAATTTCTTTAATAGATCTCATGTTTTTCCTATTTTAAAATGGATTAATGTCCCTGGTTACTCATTTGCAAATCATTAAATGTGTTTATTTATATCTCATATTTTTCTCTGTTGGAAATTTATACATTAATAATTATTAAAGAATTTCTTCTTTCAAGAGTTTATCTGTTTCTGCAAGTGAATGAACAATTAATTTTTTAAAGAAATTATGTTGGTTTTTCAACTAACATACATATCTACAGGTTATCTTTAATGATTTAATCTTGAGTTGCTTTCATTTAATTTTTATTAAACAATTGTGATTTAAGCAAGAAGTTTACTATCTCATTTACATTTTTGTTAATGTGATTAAAATACTTGTCATTCAAATATCTTAGGATAATTAGTAAATCAATTCAAGATTCTCTTTAAGTTACGTAGCTTTAGATTAGGTTTACTTTCATAGTTAGATTTGATTTTCCTTTTCTTTCTATTACCCATATTTGTTTTCCAATCTGGGAAATAGGTCCTCTGTGGATCAAATTCAACCATAAGCCAGTGGAGGCTACAAAAGTATCTGTGGAATATTACCATCCCAAACAGCTCGAGGATAGAATAATACATGCGTGGGATTGTTTAATTCCTTTGGCTAGGTTTTCTTCATGTGTTGTAATCTTTAGACACCCTAATCAGTGACATACACAATTGGGGCTTCAACAAATGGCACTAGAAGGAGGGCCGACCAACAAGTAAGCCCTTTCAGCTATTTTTCTTTAACTTCATTTATTTTTGAAAATGGCTCATATCATTTTTCTATATCATGCTTTCAGTTTTCCTAGGTCTGCTAGAAGTATTCGTAGAGGGACAACTAATTTCATGCAATGATTGAGCTTCAACGGAGAAGGTAAGATCTCTGCATCTCAACAACTTTCTGAATTTAATGATTTTTGTGATTTTATAAACGTATCTGATGATAATGAGAGATGCAGAATGTTTACCGCTACTTTCAAAGGGAGAATTCAGAGTTGGTATGAATTTCTACCAACTAAATCTATTCATTCATGGAAACAATTCACACAGTTATTTCTTAGTGCTCATGAGAATTATAGTTATAAAAAACTTGGTTTCGAATTAGAAAATCTTCGTAGATACAAAGATGAGTCTCTTGATGATTTATTTTCCATATTTATGATAATATGTTGCATCTTTCATGAGAGATACCAACTTTCTGAAAATGACATAATTTATTGGTTTTCCCATCTTAATTCTCTTTCTGACACAATTGATTTAGAAAAGAATGATAAATCTGAAATTAATGACATGCATATTGATAATTTCAGTTGATCAGTCAATGTTGATTTAGAATCTAATCTTGTTAATTCCACTCAAGATAATGAAATTGTTGTACATGTACAAGAATTAGGATTTTTTGATACACAGTTTCATGAACAAAAGAATAAGGATTGCAATTCAGCTCTTATATTAAGTAATGATCTTGAAACTCTTGTTATAGAAGATACAGTGGAAGAAGAATTAAAGATTCTGGATCCAACAATTGAATGTGCTAATTATGGTTCTATTATTGATATTACATTATCTTCTTCTCATGATTAATCAGGTCCCCTCATTCAAAATTCATTATTAGATCAGATTTTTACTAATTATGTTTCTCTTGAAAAAATTAATGAAAACTATTTTATCAATAGAGAAGCATTTAATTTTGTACATTCTGAAACCTATTTCCCTTTGTATCCATATATTTTTTCTGATCAAATATTACATTTGTATGTTAATAATTTTCAAACTAATACTACGTTTTGGTCAGATTTTGATAGGATATAAAGTAAATATTTTAAGAATGAGGGACATATTTCTGTTCAATCCAATTTATCTCTAAATCGCCATGAAGAAGACTAATATTATGACTACCATTACTCATGTAATAAATGCATCTTCATATACTTTTATTAATTCTTGCACATGATCTAGGAACTAAGAATCAATCTCATCAAAGAATAATCAACAAATACTCATGAAATGGTGTTAATCGGAACCAGAATGGTTTCCTCTTTGTATATTCAATAAAACAATGAATAGTTACAATACCAATGTCAAGCAATAGCTTGAATCAATGAGAAATTTGAATACCTAAGGAGGCAATTCGAAATCAATGAGTGAGTCTGGCTTAACTGAATCTGAGCCATTCAATCACACTCAGTTAACCACTTGACCAAAACCCTAATTGACTCACCAAACCCTAATTGAAGTCAGAGTGCAATAAATGACTAAATCTCAACTGAAGGAGATCAAACACATGTCATAGCAAGCCAACCATCAAGTGCTAGTGCTCCATGACTTCAATGAACCCCGATGAGGTTAACTGAAGCTGAACTGATCATCAAAAGTAGGTGGAGGCGCCCTGTTGACTCCAGATCATTAAATAATAATAAATAATCATTAAATAATATATTTAATGAGAGAAGGCACCTTAACTGATTGGTTGAACTGATTGTAACTACCAGTTAGAAATTAGGTGCATTAATATCACTCAGATCACCCCCGAAGTGCTCCAGTTAGCCTCCTTGACTATAGGAGAAGGCTAAGTTAGCCTCCTTGACTGTAGGTAGGCGTGGGTGTGACTGGATGATAGCAATTAATGCTCCATTGATGTCAATTAATGTCAATTATACTTAGGATAGTGGTTTAACTAGGCCAATTTGACCAAAAAGAGTGTGTATGATGGTAAATGTCTCCAACAACTTTATCTCATGTCATTAAGGATTATGATTCAATCTGCAATATGGAAAGGGATACAATATTTTCTCATGTTGTATTAGATATTGGTCTATTTTATTACAACATGATGACCACATCTGGATCTAATGTCATTAATTCTAAGCTTCAAATTGAAGGACACAATGAGGTAATTGATTTTAAGGTAATGCCAAATTGTCATTTTACTCCTTCCCAATTTATTAACGATGATATTGTTTTAAAGAATTCATTTTTCACTTAATCCCTTTCACAATTATTTAATCATATTACTGATAAGATTCATTTTAGTTATGATCCTCATGAGATATCAGTTTTTTCCATGAATGCATTACAAACATCATGTCACTTCGAACATAATTTTTACGATCCAATTTTTGATTATTTGAAAGAATCATATGTCAAAAAGTTTTCATGCAATTATTCATTCTTTGTACATAAGAAAATTGGTTTGATTTGTCCTATGTTTCCATTTGAAGTATTGCGATTTCCAATACTAATACATAACTTGTTTTCTTTTGGAGGTTTCAAGTTACATAATTGGTTGCATTGGAAATTTGATTATAGTTAGCTTTTAGAATAGTGTAGGGATAGGTGTAGAATAGAATAGTTTTGATTTTAATTTGATTAGATCACTTTTTGTTTCATTTTTGAATTGATTGATTTGGATTGGATTTCTTAGTTTGATAATAATTTGCATTGGGGCGAAAGGTTAATCATCGAAAATTGATTCCAATTATTCTACAATTCTTTATTTTGAATCATGTTTTATTTATCAATATTTTCTAAAAAGGGATTGTTGATTCTTAGTTGATGATACTTTGGGGAAAGTTTAGTTATTCCAAGCCTACATTGTTGGAGTCTTGTATGTGAAGGGATATTTTCAAGTTGATTTTATAGGAAGAATCTATCCCTTTATCCATGGTGGAACACTTTCCAAGTCTCGCCTTCATATATAAACTTAGTTGCTTTGATTATCTTTCTCCTTTTAACTATCCCAAATAAATATGCAAAGCTATTCTTTTAAATTAGACACAATAGAATTTCAACCCAAAATCTGACACCTTGCATGTCTGAAATTCAACACTTCTCTGTTGCATCTTCGACACATACACTTTTTTTGCCGTTGGTGGCATAACGTCTGATATTCGACATGCTACCAAAGTGGGTCGAAGATCCAACACACCGTAGTGTCGCCTATTTGACAGTTTTCTATTTCAAAGTGTCAATTAAAACTTGCACAAACTGTCAGAAATCTGAAGCCTACTGACAGTTGAAGGGTCGGCCTTCCGACGGGTAGAAGCGTCGCAGTCACGACAACACTGTCGATATTTTTATCCAGAAAGCATCCGATTTCCAAATCCTACCGACACTTGAAGCGTTGATCATCTGATGGGCTAAAGTGTCAGAGTCATGACAATGCCATTGGAAGTTTAATAAAAAGCATCAGTTAAGCATCGCCTTCATGTGTCGAATGTTTGACAAAAGCATCAAAACACCTTCAGAAAAGTGACACCTGTTGGTAGATTTAACAAAAAAAAAATTGAAAGATTTCACTTAGAGAAGTTGATCACAAAAATAAATTGTATGTTTTTTCAAAGTTTTTGCTTAAAACTCCTACTTTAGGTTTGTTAATGCATTCTAATGATGTTAGTAAGTTATAGCATGATATGTTTGGGCATATTAACTTATGTTAATTGCATCAATTAATCAAACAAGATGGGATAGTGGGGCTTCCACCTATATCCTTCTTAGATGGAGTTTGTCCAATATATACTCTTGGTAGGGAAGAGAGATTTGAGAAAGGAAAGGCTAAGAGAGCCACATCACTTCTTGATTTTGTGCCCCGTGATATTACTGGTCCCTTTCATCACCTATCTATGAATAAATAAATATACGTACTAACCAGGCTGGGAAATTCAAATCTATTATGCCTATCAAATGGAAATTTAATGATGATCTTGGATTTTTCAAGCCTTTCACATTACGTTTACTTTAAATTCATGACTGTCAACTAAATTAATTGGGTAAGAAGTAAGTGCTACTATATACTTTGGTATTTTAAATCTATCCAGTATCGAACAAGTTATTAAAAGAGCTAGCAAAGTATCCAGCAAGTTATTAAAGGCCTACCCATTGTCTATAAGAGAGAAACCACAACAAAATTCATGAAAAAAATCATATCGCTGACCAATAATCCCTCGACAAAATCATAGCCCCTGGGACAAGAATCAAACCAACAACCTTAATAATAATCCTATGGATTGTAGTGCTTACGATGAGAAAAAAATGGCATGCTGCAAGTAGCCTGCAATTAAAAAATGGCATTCTAGTTGTTTTTAATTATTTCCCTACTGTAACTTAAAATAAATGGCATTCTAGGTGTTTTTACCCCTTTCCCTGGTTAATAAATTTAAAATAAATCACTGTAAAATCGAATTTAAATTGCAAACCCCAACCCGGGTTTTTTTACCCCTTTCCTTGGTTAATAAATTTAAAATAAATCAGTGTAGAATCGAATTTAGGTGCAAACCCCAACCCAACCCAGATTCTTATTGTTTTTTATTCCTTCTTTCCACGATTAGTAAAATTAAAAAAACAAAACACAAGTAAAAAATTGAATTGAAAAATCGCAAACCCCAATCCAGCCCAGCTTTTACACCATGAAAATATGCAAAATGTTCAAAATTGAAGGAAAAACAAAGTGTGAAATGGCACGCACTTGGTTACATGGGATGACCACCACATAAGGATCAAATATATTCATGAAATATGAAGCAACTAGATTGTAACACCCCGGTTTTGACCCCGCATGCATTAGTATATATGATACATATATTGTATATGATCTTGGTGCAGAGCTAAAGGCCAAGGCCCCACCATGATCTGGTTATGTTATGTTTTGGATTGAAATGGTCACCGATGGTATATCGGGACATGCGGCATACATATTAAGTTGTGGTACCATGTAGCTATGCATTTTTAATTAAATAACCCAACCAACTATGTTCACTGCAACTAAATGGAGAAGGGCATGATTTTCTAAGGGTAAGGAGGGGGAAAGCTAAATCTTGAGTCATGGGGGGGAAAAGCCATGTGTCACCACTCTCTTCACTCACCCTCCCTTGTCTCATCCAATCACCACCTTGATTATTCTGTTGTTAGTGGGGTGCCTATTCACTGAAAGCAAGGCCACTACGCCACGATGGCCATTCTCCCCACGCGCCTACACTCTCTCCATGACCACCTTCTGGATATCGAATGGTCTGACCACTAACGGAACGGTGGCTATTCATTCACCTCATGTATACTGAGTTAAAGGGGATATACATTCCTTTGTTTGGGTTTCACCCTCTGTCTCTCATGCAGTTGCTAGTCTGTGAGTATTCTTCCCCTGTTCATGCAGAGCATTGGTCTCTTCCCACCGTCGTTAGACTGTTTTGGTTTTCATCACCGATTTCCGGTTTGTGTGTTGTGTTCTTTCCATTCATAGAGAGAACCAATTTTCTTCCATGCATTTCTAGACTAGGCATTTGTCCCAACCTTCATCGTTGAATCATGAGCTGAAGAATGCTACTCTATTGCTGGCTCGTGGCCATAATTTCTTTTCCAGTTTTGTTTCCCAGTGAATTTTTCCATCATGTATAGTTTGGGAGTCCATTCCCTTACCATTTTCTGGTCTGTGTAAGTCTCACAACGATTGTGTCAAGGATCAGGTGCTATGGGTGCATGTGTGTGTGTGTGTGTGTGACTACTGTTTTCCCATGATAGATCGACTAGATGGATGCCTAGAGGACTAAGTGTCCGATGCCACAGTAGGATGCCGTGCTGACCACCAACAAACTTTGGTCCATGAAAATTATAACGGTATTGTTGGCTGCCATTGTGGAATGATATAACACTGTAGGGCGATACATGGAAGGAATTAGATGAGCAACTCATCGATGGATGACCATGGAAATCAGAGGAATATATTTTTTCGCCGTTGCGGCTGCTCAGAGGACTATGCAACCGATGCTCAGTTGATTTGCTCACTGATACAGATCGAGAGTTTAGTTGTTTTTCCACCGAAACACCGGAAGGAGAACAAGCAACAGACCATTGATGAGTTAGCTGATTTGATCGTCAAAGAATCAGAAAAATAGTTGGAAGAAGGTTCGATTGGGCCTAAGAAGATTTAGGTTTTTCGGAAGAATTTCTCAGTGATTTTTCAAGCAGTTTTCAACTGTTTTTCAGTCAAATTTTCAGCATATTTCAGTAGACTGTCCATGGTCATAGGGCTGAAAAGAAGTAGAGAAAATTCTATGTTTTTAACATAATTATTATTTTATGAAAATTCCAGAAGAAAGAGGTAAGTAGTTTTGATTTATATTCATGTTATGCATCTAACAGTTTGCTACTAACACATTGCAGAACTATAGATAACTTCCAAGAGTAGTGCTCCAGAAAGAACAGTGTGGTAAAGCAAGAGGTGGTTAAGTCATGAGAACCCATGATGGGTATGATGCTCGGGATTCTTACGAGAGAATAGAAGATGCCATGGGAGAAAATGTCCGCAATGGAAATGATGACATAGAATCTAATGGAAGGAGATTCCAGGGGACACCTTCCAAGGTTGCAACCACCATGAGAAGCTTGGTTAAAGCCCAGGAAGAGCAGCATCAGTTGAATGCTGCCATATTCTCAGCCATCCCAAGCTACGAGTAATCCAGTTGGAGTGACTGGTGGAAAGCTTAAAGAGCCACATCTGAATAAAGGTCCACTCAAATGTTGGAAATGTGAAGGACCTCACTTGCGTAGATATTGTCCAATTGAGAATGAAAGTGCAAGACCAGCTTATAACATTCAGGGAGCAGAAACAGTGGGTCAAGTAGCAAGAGCAGCCCCTAGAATTTATGCAGCATTGGAGGATCGCCAGGCAGATCATAAATCAACTGTGGTTGAAGTTGCAGGTTAGATTGTTGAACAATCTATTTCTATTTTGATTGACCCTGGTTCTACTCACAGTTATATCACGCCTAGAGTAGTGGAGAATTGTGCTTTTAAGAAGGTCAAGCATAGGAAACCTTGGTTAGTTTAGCTTGCCAGTGGGACTAAGATAAAAGTCAGTGAATTGGTAGAGAAATGTCCATTGGTTATGAATGGATTGATCACTTGTGTACATCTGAATGTTCTACCACTTGGTTCCTATGATGTTCTCATTGGAATGGATTGGTTAGAAGCCCACAGAGTGAAGCTTGACTATTATAACAAAAAAATTGAATGCATGGATGAAGCAGGAAACCCAGTAGTTGTGAAAGGTATTCTGAAGGTAATTTCAGTAAGACAGGTTTTAGCAATGTAGTTGAAGAAGTTCTGTAGGAAAGGTTACCAGTTGTATGCAACTCATATTCTAGAACCAACAGGAGATGAGACTCCTAGGTTGGAGGACTATCTAGTGTTACAGGAATTCAAGGATGTGTTTCCTGATGAGATTCTAGGGCTTCCTCCGCAGGGACATTGATTTCACCATTGAACTTGTGCCAGGAGCAGCACCAGTGTCCAAGACACCCTACAGGATGAGTACACTAGAGATGCTAGAATTGAAGATGCAACAACAAGAGTTGTTGGAAAATAAGTATATCCGACTCAGTCTGTCTCCTTGGGGAGCACCAGTTCTATTTGTGAAAAAGAAAGATGGTACACTTAGGTTATGCATTGATTACAGGTAGTTGAACAAAGTCACTATGAATAATAAATACCTTTTTCCTAGGATTGATGACCTCTTTGATCAAATGGGAGGAGCAAAGGTATTTTCCAAGATTTACTTGAGGTCTGGTTCAAGGATAATTTTAAGGAACCATACTTATTTAAAAGTGTATAAATGTTGGCGAATATTACCAATTATTAAAATGCCAACTATAAAATGATTGGCGATATTTTTCAAAAAATATTTTAATTTCCAAGGATTTTATATCATTTATATAATAATTTGGCGATTTTTAGGGTGAAAACATTTTACCCCATCAAAATTGGGCGAAACAGTGCTTCAAAAAATGCAAAATGGCGAATCTTTTTTGGAAGAAAAACATGGAAAAATAGCCCACTGGGCTAAAATTTGCCCCTAAAATTATCCCTGGTTTGGTTACCATCAGGTGAGAATCAAGGATGAAGACATTCATAAGACAACCTTCAGGACAAGGTATGGACATTATGATTTTGTAGTGGTACCATTTGGTCTCACAAATGCACCAGCTACATTTATGTGCCTTATGAACAGTGTCTTCAGTAAGTATTTGGACAAGTTTGTTCTTTTTTTCCTTGACGACATTCTTGTTTATTCTAAGAATGAGGAAGAGCATGAAGAGCATTTGAGATTGACATTGCAAGTGCTCAGGGAACATCAGCTGTATGTGAAGTTGAGCAAGTGTGACTTCTATAGGGATAGAATTCAGTATTTGGATCACATTATATCAAAAGAGGGTATATTAGTAGACCCTGAAAAGATTGAAGCCATTATGAATTGGCCTACTCCAAGAAATGTGATGGATGTAAGATTTTTTATGGGACTTGCAGGATACTACAAGAGATTCATTGAATAATTTTACAAGGTTGCACATGCCATCACTTCTTTGCAAAAGAAGGGAATAAAGTTCGAATGGACTTCGAGGTGTGAAGAAAGCTTCCAGCGGTTGAAGAATCTTCTCACCAGTGCACTAGTATTGAAAGTTGCAAATCCATTTTTTTTTGTGGTATGTACTGATGCATGCGGGCAAGGGCTTGGAGGAGTCCTTATGTAGGACAACCACGTGATAAGTTATGAGTCAAGAAAGCTGAAGGAGCATGAGAAGAACTATGCCACTCATGTTCTAGAGCTTGCAGCCATAGTACATGCTCCCAAGATGTGGAGACATTACTTGATGGGTAGAATATTTGAACTCAGAAAAGATCACTATGGCTTGAAGTATTTGTTTGATTAGCCTACTCTAAATGCTAGGCAAGGGAGATGGCTGGAATTTCTATGTGAGTTTGATTTTTAAATCAAGCACATAAAAGGAAAAGAGAACAAGGTAGCTAATGCACTCAACAAGAAGGTACAGGAAATGCATGTGGCATCTCTTAGTATTTGTCAATCATATTTGAAGTAGTAGATTGTTAATCATGTTGCCGGAGATGAATTGTATGAGCAAGTAAAAGACAAATTGCAACAACAAAGTCTTGAGAAGAGGTATGAGGGATATAAATTGGAAGAAGATGGGATTCTCACTTTTAAATGCAGACTTTATATTCTGAATGTAGCAGATTTGAGGAGAATCGTTATGGATTAAATCCATCAAGTTCCGTATTCTGATCACCGAGGATATCAGAAGACAATTGCTACAGCTAGAAAGCAGTACTTTTGGCCAGGTATGAAAAAGGACACGGCTGAATACATTTCAAGCTGCATGAAATGTCAACAAGTAAAGGCTGAGCATCAATATCCAGCAGGTTTGTTGCAGCCTTTGCCAATTACGGAATGGAAATGGGAAGTTATTTCCATGGATTTTATTACAGGATTACCGATGACTTGGAGAAGAAAAGTTGACGAAGGAAGTACATTTTATACCAGTGAAGTCTACGCACAAGACTGATGACATTGCAAATATTTTCATGAAGGATATTTTCAAATTGCATGGATTGCTGAAGGCAATAATTTCTGATAGAGATGTCAAGTTCACTTCCAATTTTTGGAAGGGATTGTTTGCAGATTTGGGTACAAAACTAAACTTTAGCACTGCATACCATCCTCAGACAGATGGACAGACAGAAAGAGTGAATCAGGTGATTGAAGATATGCTTCGCATGTATGTGATGGACAAACCAACCAAGTGGGAATATTACTTGCACTTGGTAGAGCTTGCTTACAACAATGGACAGTAGGCATCCTTGGGGATGATTCTGTATGAAATTTTGTATGGAATAAGGTGTAGGACACTAGTAACTTGGGACAACCCAGTGAATAGAGTTGTGCTTGGACTAGAATTGCTCAAGGAAATGGAGCAAGAGGTTGTAAAGATTAGGCAGAATCTGAAAGCAACACATGACATACAGAAAAGCTATGTAGATAAGCATAGGATGAACAAAGCGTTTAGTGTTGGGGATCATGTTTACCTCAGAGTGAAAGCAAAGAAAATTTCCTTGAAGCTTGGAAGTTGTGCCAAGCTGTCACCTAGATATTGTGGGCCATTTGAACTGCTTGAAAGAATAGGGCCTGTTGCATATAGACTTGCATTGCCTGCTAGTACTAGAGCTCATAATGTTTTTCATGTTTCTTTGCTTAAGAAATATGTACATGATCCTAACCATGTGATAAATTCGGATGTGATTTAGGTGGAACCCGAGGGAGAGTTCCAAATTGAGCCAATGTGCATCCTTGACAGGAAGGTCACAATGCTCTGGAACCGGGCCATAGGGCAGGTAAAGGTGAAATGGGAGCATTATGGAATTGAAGAGGCTACGTGGGAGCTGGATGATGCCATGCGATTGGAACACCCATTTTTGTTCAATTCTACGGGACACTAAGGCAGTACCAGTGTAGCATTTTGTTCAAATTTTGTAAAGCACTGAGGACAGTGCTATTGAAGGGGGAGGGGAATGTAACACCCTGTTTTGGACCCCGCTTGCATTAGTATATATGATACATATATTGTATATGATATTGGTGTGGAGCTAAAGGACAAGGACCCACCATGATTTGGTTATGTTATGTTTTGGATTGAAATGGTCGCTGATGGTATATCGAGACATGCGGCATACATATTAAGTTGTGGCACCATGTAGCTATTCATTTTTAATTAAATAACCAAGCCAGCTATGTTCACTGCAACTAAATGGATAAGGGGCATGATTTCCTAAGGGTAAGGAGGGGGAAAGCTAAATCCTGAGTCATAGGGGGGAAAATCCATGTGTCCCCACTCTCTTAACTCACCCTCCCTTATCTCATCCAACCACCACCTTCATTGTTCTATTGTTAGTGGGGAATCTATTCGCTGACAGCAAGGCCACTACGCCATGATGGAAATTCTCCCCATGCACTTGCACTCTCTCCACGACCACCTTCTCGATCTTGGATGGTCTATCCACTAATGGAACAGTGGCTGTTCATTCACCTTGCGCGGACTGAGTTAAAGGGGATACACATTCCTTTGTTTGGGGTTCACCCTTTGTCTTTCACACGGTTGCTAGTCTGTGAGTATTCTTCCCCTGTTCATGTAGAGCATTGGTCTCTTCCCACCATCGTTAGACTGTTGTGGTTTTCATCACCAATCGCCAGTCTGTGTGTTATGTTCTTTCCATTCAGACAGAGAACCAATTTTCCTCTACACATTTCTGGACTGGGCATTTGTCCCAACCTTCATCGCTGAATCGTGACTTGAAGAGTGCTACTCTATTGTTGGGCCATGGCCGTAATTTCTTTTCTAGTTTTGTTTGCTGGTGACTTTTTCCATCATGTATAGTTTGGGAGTCCATTCCCTTACCATTTTCTGGTATGTGTAAGTCTCACAACGATTGTGTTGAGGATTGGGTGCTGTGGGTGCATGTGTGTGTGTGTGTGACTACTATTTTCCCACGATGGATTGACAGTGTTTTCCCTTGTAAAATATTTAATAGCTATTTGGCTATTTGCATGCAGTGATTTTGTCCTCGGACTGCATTGGAGTGGTGAATGAGGGCCTGTGATGCTTGATAAACCTGGTGGGTTGAGAACCACATAGATAGAGCCGCTGAGCCAGTTTTCTTCTCCACAATCCCTGACTAGCACTGGAAGGGAGATCAAGGTCTAAGGGAATGTGTTGCATAGAAAGGACTGATTTCCTTGTATTGGGTGTGTGTGGGTGTTCTAGAATCTAGGCTAGTTCTGGTGTCGGTACACCAGCTTAGAATTAGCCTTTCCCAGCTCCTGGATGGCCTGATAAACCCAACTTTGTTGGCTTGGCTGATCTGTTGTTCGCCTGATAAACCCAACTGTGTTGGCTTGGTTGAGCTGTGTACCCTTGTGGGTTGTTATCCTGGGCTATGTGTAAGCCTGTTAGTTCCTTATTACTTGCGCAATCATGCCTGGCTCGAGGGTGGCAGCGTTGCTGAGAGATTAAAGAGCATGCGGGCCTATGGTTGGGTGGAACGTTGCAGTGACGTAGCTGGTTGCAGAACACGTTCTTCATAATATAAGTATTCTTTCCTAACTTGTATCTACAATTATAATTACCATTGATGAACGATGTTATACATGTTAAATGCTGATTTGTATATGCATGAGTGTTGATTGATATGTTTTCTTCCATTGTGTATATGAATGATTATGATTCATAATATGTTTTATGTTTTAAGTATCATGCTTCAGCAGTATAAGTATGCATGTATGTTCATGTTCATGGGGCTAGATCCCCAGATGATTTGGTTTATATTAGCATCCGCTTTGCCAGTCGGAGGGTCGGGGAAGTTACATAGATCGGTTCACTTATTACGACCACTTTCAGGAGCCCTATATACTGTTCCATTTCTGTACATGGAAATAGAAGAACAATGGTCATATAGATAAATAACTTCATCCTTAGACAACATCATACATAAAGAAAACAAAAACTCGGAGAAATGCTAACCTGAACAAGAATGATGTAACTTGAGATCTATGGTTCGAATGAAGAGAACCACATAATATACAAGTTTTCTTTTATAAACCCACTATATCTGAACAAACATGAAATCGGGGTAAAGTAAAACCCGTTGATATCGATAAACGTGTAGATATAAATGAATCCTTTTAGAGAAAGTTCATGGAGATGTGGCATCAATCTTAGTGGATGGGATTGGGTCACTCCAATGTAATGCATAACCAGTAAAGGCTACAATTGAGAGCCTGTATCTAGAACCATTATTAATATTTATGACGGGAGATATAAACTAGTAAACGTCAAATATATAGTTTAAATTTTTATATGCCCGTCATCTATGATGTTTTAATTTTTTAAAGAGCTGTCAAATACATCTAAAAAGTGGAAAAATGTTCTACGGGCCATCAATTTCCAGGGCTGGTACTAAACTTCATTGATTATATCTCTATATACACAGGGCTCTACTTTTTAAAACACAAAGCTAATGTGTTTTCTTTTCTTCGAGATTTTAAAGCTCTTGCAGAGAAACAATCTGGTAAGGGGATCAATATCCTTCACACATATAATGGTGGAGATTATTCCAAGAAATATGTAAATAATCTATATCCTTTTCATTTACAGTTCTTTACCTAACAACTCTTACGGCATATCAGTATGGTATGCTTCTATATATTCTTTTCATTCCAGAGCACACACTTTGCCGGTGATCATTGAATTTTATGCATCAAAATAATCTAATTAGTGTTTTAGATCTGATAGATTTTCACTCAACATGTCCAAATGAATGATGATATAGAATCATTTTGTCAAACATATAAATAAAATGCATGCTCAATTCGAAGTCAACCGAAGGACTAAAATGTAAAATATAAGTAGTTTGTGGATTCCAAATGGAGATATAAATCACTTGAGAAGAAATCAGGACATTATAAAGGATAGAAAAATAATTTAGTTGTCAATTAAAGATAAGGGCCAGAGAGAAGTTCTGTTATTTACAAAGAACTTCATAAATGCAATAAAGGATACCAATGAGTGTTATGAAATGTTGCAAATAAGAGTCTTAGAGGGCATAAATTCCAATAATGTTGAAAAATGTGACACTATGAAGGAAGTATTAGTATAATTGAGTAGAATGCGAGAAGGATATGTTGAGATTACACATGAGATTCCAAATAGTTTTCCTCCAAAGAGGAAGATTAGGAACAAGATAGACATAATTAATTCATCCATGTATGTATATGCTTTAGTAATTACTCTTCTTCATATTACTCCATTTATCCTTCAAGTTAAATGGCATACACAACTTGTCAAGTATTGGTTTCCCATGTTCCAATATCCATTTCCATGGGATTACATTGGTTATTTCATTGGAAATATGATCTGCATACTTTTCTTCATGAAGTAAAACTTCCCTCAAAATGAGCCAGTTAGATTCTATAGCATATTACTGAGGTTTTTGCTAAGCTGGAAGGGCTGTTTTTTAAGAACGTACATGGAAATCAAAATTTTCACCTAGAATGGTAGATGCATATAATTTTAAATATTCATCATGCATGGAAATCAGACATTGCAATAGTACAATGATCACACAATGCAATATCATACAAGCATCAGATGTGCCACACCCTTGTGCAATAGCATATCGTGCACAGACCTAGAAAACACCATTAACTTATACATGAAATTTATAAAAGATCAAAGGTATGCATGCTTTACCAATGGACCAGCTAGCAAAGAATTTCTAGAATTTTCAATAGAAACACAACCTCCAGCACATAAACCTACAACAAAATGTTCATAAAATGCCATCAATATTTTCATAAGATTCCTTAAGAAGAAATCATGTGCCCAATTGAATAAGATGGACTGTATGCTGACCTGTTGATTGATCATCAATGAGGAAGTCTCCCATGTCAAATTGAAGGAAATAGAAAAATCGATTTATTAGTGTATATTAATCCCATGACATACCTACTAGTAACTATGATTCATACAAAGAACATGGTATGCATGTGTTTATACTTAAATACAGTCAATCTTAAACTTGGAAAACTAACATTATTCTATTACATACCTTCCACTAACCCTTTCGAGTAACGGGAGCATATTGATGTTTACCCTTGAAGTGATTATGATCAACACCACCAAAAGTCATGGCTGCAAATGGGGTTCTTCAATAAAAACATATTTTCCTTGGGAAAGAACCTCGAAACTGTTTCCAACAAATGTGAAAATGTTTCCTTTAGCGAAAATATGTCATACCAAATCTAGTGATCTATCATTGTAAATTAATGAAAATGACTGAAACTCTTTTTCAGGCTGTGGATTCCTTTGGAAGATTGCCTAAAAACAACAAAAATAAACAATTTTTATAACTTAAGCATTCAAGCAATGCCTTCCAAAAATAAAGTAGCAAATAGATATTTATTTTTTCAAGTAGATCTCAATACTTCGTTACCATAATTATCAATGCAGTCATTCTTCTTTTGTATTCCAGAGTTGAGATGTTTGCTCTAAGTGACCACTTTAAACTTGGTGATAAATTGGAAGCAATACAGAAAGATATAAATTCGTAATAAAAGATTTGCACAAGAAGACTTTGTAACAAATTAGCAATTATGAGTAATAAAGTGCACAGTAATGTTGGGGTGAAAAGTTACAATGGGAACTAAAAATACCAATGTGTACCATGCCCAACTCACAACGTACAAGGATAAGCAAAAATATAAACATAGGTTTTCCACTGCACAATCAAACATGAAAATTGAACAATATATGCGATTAAGAAACGGATTACAAAACTACCAGAGAAAGATAAACTGGGGTAGATAACAATATACTCATGCTGAATAATAGGGAAACAACGCTTCGGATACCATTTTCCTCACAAGTCTATCTATCGTTTTCTGTCTTTTGACCTTTCATATTCCCATCAAACTCAAATGCCTATCATATTTCTTGTAATGAAATGCCTACATTTAATTTTGTTGTCCTAGCTATATGGAATTGGTAAAGTATTACCAAGGGGCCAGTTATCATGATAAATCAAAATATTTAAGGTAATTGTTTAGATCAGATAGAACAAAGTTTGCCTCAATGTATGGTAATCATCATCATGAACTAAATGTATGTGTGTGAAGTAGGCACACAATTTTTTGTAGAGACCTAGGTCAAACAGATCATGCTGAGGGTTTTCGTGCTACGCCTGGACGCAGGGGCTCTTCGGGCTCTCTCTTAGCAAGGGGGCGCTGGTCCTCAGGGTTGTTTGGCCTCCCCTTGGCTGCACAATGGTGGAGACGGGCTCTCAGGGTCCTGTTATAGACGATGTTACTGCAATAGTTGAGATCGAGTAGCAGGCCGGTACTTTAAATGGCCGAAATCCTGGGGTGGGAGGCTGTCTTCCTAAAGCTCCCACCATCCAAGAAATCCATATTAGATCCAATAAGGTTAGGGGCACAATTGAGCTCTGGAAGGAGAAAGCATTGATCGAGAAGTTCATGGAGATCTGGCCCAAGGAAAAGGATCTTGTCAAATGGATCAGCGGTGTGTGGAACCCTAAAGGACACTATGATCTAGAACTCGGATCCAAAGTATTTTTCACTATTATTTTCTTCAACCAGGAGGACCAAGATTGCATCCTGGAAGGAGGCCCTTACTTCTTTTTCTCAGCGTGTCTATACCTTCTCCCATGGAAGGAACGCTTCAACCCAGAAATTGAATACATGACAGTTTCCCTTGTTTGGATATGCCTCTTTTCTTTGCCAGGGGAATACTAGGATATGGACACCTTGAAGGAAATAGGAAATACCTTAGGTGAATTCATAAATGTTGCAGAGCAAACCAAGGCCCAAAGAAATACTACCTTCGCTAGGATCTGTGTCTACTTGGATCTTTCCAAGGAACCGGCAGAGACCATAATCCTTAACTAGGAATATGAAGAATGGATCCAGCACATAGACTACGAGCAAATCTCCTTCCGATGTAGGCACTGCCATGAGTACAGACACTTTGGAAGAAAATGCCCCAAGATTGTTTCGATGGCTGCTTCCGCTAATCAACGACTAGTGGGAGCTGCAAACAATGATGGTTTCACCCAAGTTAAGAACATAAGAAGAAGCAGAGGCAGTGGGGCATCCAAGGCCAAAAAATACATGGAGGTAAGGGAAAACGGATCCAAAAATTCCTTCTCTGTCTTAGGGGACAAAGCATAAGAAGACATGCCCAAGGAAAAGGAGGAAGTGGAGCAGCTAACGAAGGATACCAGTGCCCAAGAGAGAGAGGAAGCCCAACAGATGGAAATAGTTGAAGAAGAAGAGGATGAAGAAATGGAGCTAGGAGAACTAGATCTGGATGCGATAGAAGCCAAATGTGGAAAGAAGGGTAAAGGCTATGTCCCCAGGTGGGAAATTGAGCTCCTCCAGGAAGCAATAATCAAGGGGGGGCACATCTAAACCTAGGGATAGACCTAGATCCACAAAAAGGAAACAAGAGGAAGTCTCCAGAGGAGGAGCAGTGCAGAGGGAGAAAAAAAAACAAGCAGTGCATTGCAGAAGTAGGAGTTAAACTCATTGAATTAGGCCAATACCCAACGATCAAGGAGGCCTTCTCTAAAGTCTCCAAAGTTTACCAATGAAGCTAATTTCTTGGAATATCAGGGGGTGTAGTAACCCCAGGAAGTGGAGGAATCTTAATAGGAAAATTAAGCAGGAAAACCCTGATATTATTCTCTTATAGGAAACTAAATGTAGTTGTGAGGGACTGGAAAAAATCATAAGTAAAATTTGGAAAGGTAGCAAAGTCATGGTCTTGGATTCTGCTAGGAAATCAGGTGGGATTACAATTTTTTGGCACCCCTAGGTGGTGGATTTCACTAACTGGGGAGCCAATAAGTTTTCCCTCATGGCTGATTTCCAACACCTTGATTCTAGGGTGAAGGGCACAATTGTTAATGTTTATGGCCCTAGTAGCTTCCCTAAGAAGCAGGCCTTCATTGATCTCCTCAACTGGACCAAACACCAGTTTAAAGGGGGTAGTTGGGTTATGGGTGAGGATTTCAACCTCATTTCCAACCTCAAAGAAAATAAGGGAGGAAGGAGAACTCTGGACAAGTACTAAGAGGATTTCAATGATTTCCAGACCCAAAGCTCCTTTGTGGACATGGAAACCGGAAATGGCTGGTATACTTTGAACAACAAATGAGGTGGAGAGAATTTGGTGGCCTCCCACTTGGATAGATTCTTAGTCTTGAATAACATAGTCCATGGTATAGGTGAAATCATGGATGACGTCCTCCCTGCTGTAGGATTTGACCATTGGCCTATCAACCTTAACTGGCATTGGTCTTGTTCCACTCTGAGGAAAAAAATTAGGTTTGAACAATTCTGGATGGAACACAAGAACTTCAAAGATCTTGTCCATCAGTGGTGGTAGGAGATGGTCCCCCCCACAGGAAAATCCATGTACCATTTTTAGCAGAAACTCAAGATTCTCAAGGAAAAAATTCGTACCTGGAACAAAGAAGAGTTTGGTAACATTTCGAAGGTAAAAAAAGGATGACCACTGAGATAGAACTCCTCAGTCATAAGGGAATGGAGGAAGGATGGGACGAAGACATGTATAAAAAAGAGAAAGAACTATGGGAACAACTAGAGGCAAGAGAAAGGAAGGAAGGCATATACTGGAAACAAAAATCCAAGGTCAAATGGCTGCAGGATGGGGAAAAGAACACCAAGTTCTTTCATAATTCGGTGCTCCAGAATAGAAGCAACTCTAGATACCAAAAACTTAGAAAGTTGGATGGTAGCCAAATTGAAACCAGAGGGTATATTGAAGAGGAGCTTTCCAACTATTTCTTGGAGATCCTCAGTGAAGACGACCATGACAGGGGGAGAGACATAGCCAAAATAACTCGCTTAATTCCCTCCACTGTCACTGGGGAAAATAATGATATTCTCATCAAGCCGATCTATACAAGAAGTTGAAGAAATGGTCAATCAAATGGCTCTAGGAAAATCCCCTGGCCTAGATGGCTTCACTTCCAATTTTTTCCACCAATTCTGGGATATGGTTGAAGGAAGAGGTAGTAATCGAGAATAAAAAGGGGGGTTCTTAAATATTTCAACGCGGCCTTCTTATCCCTCATCCATAAGTAAATGGGAGCCAAAATTCCAGACAAGTTCAGGCCTATAGCCCTTTGTAATGTGATCTACAAGATTATATCCAAAGTGATTGCCAATCACCTGAAGCCCCTCCTCCCTACACTGATCTATCCAGAACAGTTTGGCTTTATGGAAGGATGTCAGATCCTTGATGGGGTCATCCTCGTGCATGACGTCATTCACTCCCTGCAAAGCTCTTGGCAGCCAAGTATGTCGATCAAGCTTGACATAGAAAAGGCCTATGACAAATTAAGTTGGCAATTCATTAGAAAAATTCTAGAATCCAATGGTTTCTGCCAAGGCTGGGTCGAGTGGGTTATGGGTCTAATCTCCACCCCTTTTTTTAGTATCCTTTTAAATGGAGCTCCAACCTGCATCTTCCAACTTTCCAAAGGTATCAGACAGGGTGACCCTCTATCCCCCTTTCTCTTCATTCTAATGGCGGAAGGCCTGAGCCATCTCCTTTAGACCCAGGCGAAGAATGGGGAGTTGAGAAGCCTTCGACTTCAAGACAACATGGACCCGCAAACCCACCAATAATTCATTGATGACACCATGTTTATGGGGCACCCTTTAGTCCAAGAAGCGAGAATCTTCAAAAAATCATGTCTCTCTTTTCCAAGGCCTCAGTCTAGCTGTAAACCTGACCAAATCCCAAGTCTTCTTCCTTAATACTGCCCCAGCTACCCAAAGGAACATCCTCTGCATCCTGGGCTTCGTGAAAGGATCCTTCCCCTCAAAATACTTAGGTGTCCCCCTAGGTCTGAGAAGGTTGAAAAGAACCTCCTGGCTTGAACTCCTAGACAGAATGAGACAAAAGCTCTCAACCTATACCCTAAGACCTCTTAACCTCCCCAGCAGGCTTGTCTTGATTAAATCAGTGTTACAGGTGATGCCAATATACCTATTCTCAGTCCTCTCTACCCCCAAGTCTATCCTCCATGAAATCCGAAGCCTTCAATGTAATTTTCTGTGGGGAGGCCGAGCATAAAAGGCCAAATTTGCTCTAGTTAACTGGGATAGCATATGTTGGACCAAGTTGATGGGGGATCTAGGTCTTAGAGATATGGAAATTATGGATGAAGTCCAAGGTGCAAAAGTCTAGTGGAGATGGGTTACCCACACATCCGAACCATGGGATAAACTATGGCACATCAAATATGGCCGATATAGGCCCCTCTCCCAGTTAATTCGTTACACCGAAGATTAGTTGGGATCCCCCATATGGACAAAGGCCAAAGGAGGTTGGAACCCAGTGCAATGTCATAGTTTTTGGGCAATTTGGGATGGTAGGAATGCCAAATTCTGGGAGGACTCATGGAACCAACTCCCATGGCTTGGAGATAACCCAATATGGGCCCCTATTCAGGAAAATACTATGGCAGCTGGCAGGATACAAGTGCATCACTTCTGGTAAGACAGGAATATTAATGGGAGGAGGTGCTGGAACTTCAAGGACAAACCTGATCAAATGGATATGGCAAATTGGGAGGCTTTTCAGGAGGAAATTCTCAGTCATTTCATCAGGCTCAAGGAGGGACCAAACATTCTGAGATGGGGATACACTGACAAGGGCATGTTTAGCATCAAGGAAGCATACAATATTTGAATTGGAAATCGGATAGGGGAAGAGGAAATTTGGAAGAAGATCTGGACCCTGAATCTTTGGCCCAAGGTAGGCCTCTTTTCCTAGCTTGTGGTCAAGGGATGTATCCTCACCTGTGAGAATCTCCAGAAGCGATGTGTCCAAGGACCATCCCAATGTTGCATGTGCTCCCAAGTGGAAGAAACCACGAGCAACATTCTCGATTGCTGCCCTTTTGCTGCAGCTGTTTAGGACAAGGGGGGCATTGGATTCCAAAGAAGTGACTGGAATCATAAATCATTCAAAAACAGAATCATCGGGACTATATGGAATGCCTTACCTGGAATGACCATGTGGTTCCTATGGAAGGAAATGAATGGGAGAATCTTTTGAGACAAGAGTAACAACATTGAGAAGGTTTGGTAGATGGTGAAGGATAACCTCTTGTCCTCCATTAGAAGCATGCAATGGTAGGTTTGGTAGATGGTGAAGGATAACCTCTTGTCCTCCATTAGAAGCATGCAATGGCATGACAAGGACAATCTTATCCTAGTAGAAAAAACTCACATCGTGGAATTTTGGGGGATTGACAAAACTTAGATGGCAGGGTTCTGTTGGCGCGACAAGATCATTAAACCTTCCAGCCCAAATTTTTGGTCGGCTCCACCTCCGCAGGTTTTCAAGCTCAACTTCGACGCGGCATCCAGGGGGGACCTAGGAGACGTGGGCTATAGCGGATTATGAAAAGACTACCAAGGGTGAATCCTTTTTGATTTTTTGGGAGCCATCGGCCCAGACACCAACAATTTCACTGAGCTCGAAGGTCTGATTCAAGGCCTTGAATGCCTGGTTCATGGCGGATGCTTCCCCTCTCTAATTGAGGGAGATTCCAACATCATGATCCAGATGGAAAAATACTTAGTGAATGGCCAAGTCAGTGGACAATTTTCCACCATCTAGAGGCTTGCTAGTTGCCTAAACTCCCTCCGTGATCTGCTCCTCGCTCATTCAGCTGTCTCTTTCAGCCACATCAGAAGGGATGCCAACGAGGCCATGGAAATCCTTGCAAATGCAGGTGTGAATAGTGATTTGGCACACTGATGGGGCCCTCTAGAGAATTTTGATCTCAAATCTTGGGCCCAAAAATGTAAACAGGTGGCAGCTCATGATTTCGAAGGAGGGACACAGATGGCACGCCCGAACGATGCGGTGGTGGGTGGTGACACATGACACGAGCACGCCATGACAGGCCTCCATTAATATGCCTGGCCAAATTAGTCTATCAAGTGAGCATATCCAATGCTGGCTATCCTTGGTCATTATATTTCTCATTGGTGCTGAACGTGAAAGGACAGACGGGGCATGGTGTGATGGCCGAATCGACTGGGCATTTATTTTCGGCAGGGGATCTGCCATGGGAAAGAGTATGAGGGAGGTCATCTACATCATTTCCATGATGTTTTCAAGGTACAACCCTAGACGGGTAATTATGCCCCCTTTTACTTTTTATTTTGTGCCCCTCTGTTCTCCCCGGTTCCATCGCTTTGGCTCACTCTCCATCTTTCGGTCTCTCTGGTCTTCCCCGTGGCCCCTCCTCCTCACTTGTTTGTGGCTCACTATATCCTCCTTATCCTTTGCAATTTCCTTGCTCCCCCTCCTTTGTAAAATGGCTCCAAAATGGTTGATGGACAAGGGTAAGTCCCCTAGTGATTCCTCGGTCGAGCAAGGTAATGTGAAGAATCCCCGCAGGGTCACGAGGGCACAAATCCAAGCCCAGGAAGAGGTTAAATAATTCAAAGATCATATACCTCTAAAAATTCTCTAGGAAGTGGAGGAAAGGGCCAAGGACCTTTGGAATACCGTAAAAAACATGCCCAAGGAGGACCTTCACCATGAGGTGCTGGAATGGGTATTGGACCCAAGATCCATTGTTGGATACACATCTACCTATGATCTCCTCTTGATGTAATATTGGGTCAATATGAATATGGTTGGTCACTCTTACATGGAATAGGAAGCCAAACAGGAAGGGGACAAGGAACCCGTGAAATCCTAGAAATATCACAATGGGGAATGCCACCTGATCCACCAAAAGGTGGACATCATTGCATCTAAGCTTGGGGTCATGTTCTACGCTACAGGTAAAGGCTCTAAGGAATTTACGCATACGCATACTCGGTGTGGTAGGTGTGGCAAAGCGCACAAGAGCTCCAATCCTCCCACTTATCCTGATGCGGTCCCCCCATGCACTGCTTCTGTCCCGGCTCAAGCAACGGTGGCCAGTATGCCCTCGGCATTTAAGAAAATGGTTTGATTTCCTGCGATTTTTGTTTCCTCAGCTATTAACTCAGCTTGTAGGGCTTAATGTCCATCTCAGTTTTTTCTTGGCTAGTAAATTTGGCCTATCAGATGCAGACCATTTTGAGAAGATCAGGCCCTACTCCTGGGTTATCCCAATCTCTATTACTGAATGTCATGGCCCTCATGCCTATTGAAGTCCCTGCTCTGGTGATCCCGAGGGACCAAATTTTGTTGTATCTCAGGCCTGATGCTGTGCTGTGTCAAAAACACACAAGCTGTTTGAAGGACATGTTTTGTAATTTTGCTATGTAATGATCCACTATTGATGTAATATAATATCTTTATTTACAAAAAAAAAACTAAATGCATGTGTGTGCACATGCACAAATACCCAATACACAGCTCAATCAAACAAAAGAAAACATAATTATACCTTGATTTGTGGATATTCACACTTTCTTCTTATGCTTTACCTTTCAAAACATCATTCAACATACTTCATTTTTTATCCTATTGCAATAGTTTCATGTTAGGACCCATCAAAAAAATTTATGTTTGTTTATAAAAATAACAAAACCAATCTAAATAAATACAATTCTATTACAATGTAAATTACAATATTATTCAACTATTCAAGTAAATTAATTGTTAAGAATAGATCACTTGATAGAACATGGATAACCAAAAATACTATGTATATAAGGCCATTGATCTAATCAAAAAGCCATTTCTTTCCTCTTAACTATGGAAATGTTTCTCAACGCTATCTGTAACAAGTTCCAATGGAGGATTCAAATAGCAATAGTGAAAATTATACTCTAAAATTATAGAAATAGATGTTTTTAATGTATTCTTCCTTACCATTCATTTAGCTCCTCTCTGTTTCAATAATAATTTAATATTCTCTACTAAACAGGACCAACCATGTGAAGGTGGAAGCTCTTATGGCCCCTGCCCCCCCTCACATCACTCTCAAGTCCCCAAACCCAATGCATATACTTGCAAATAACAAATTATTTCACTATTTCACAATCCAAATAACAATGCATCTACTGCAAATTGTTTCACTCAATAGTTGAAATATGCTTTCATTAAATCATTCTTTAAATCATTCATTAAACCATTCAATCATTCAACAGCTGAAAAAACCATTCATTAAACCATTCATTAACTCATTCACTAAAACATTAATTTAGTCAATGGAAAAAGAAAAAAATCAGTAAACCATTCAGTAAAGCATTCATTCAAACATTCATTCATGAAACAAAGGAAAAAACCATTAAATGTTTTTTTATAAATAAAAATTATTCAAAATTTGTTTAGTCACTTCCTTTTTACTTTTCTTCTCTTTAAATATTTAGGTAGAGTCACATCTTCGGGAATCTAATCATCGGTATCCCTACTAGTCTGCTCACAAGGTTGAACTTCAAGCGAGGGGCGATGAAGTTTTGCAATAATGTCAAAATATTTCATTAATATATTTATATTTTGATAAATACGAGTAATTCATTTAAAAAAACATTATGAATGTGTGTTTTTACCTTCCATGGGCACATCAACATGTTCAACATTATCTCGTACAGGCCCAACCTGTTCCGTGTTATGATCCGCATCTACATGCTCTGCAGTTGAATTGTGTAGAATTAGAATTAATGTTCATCATTTGCAATGGTCTATAAAAAATAGTAGCACATTAATAAATTCATTACCAGGATAAGAAGTATGATCTTCATTTGGTTTGTCATGTACATCCTCGACATGAACATGATCATTACTTTCCTACACAAAAAGGAATAAATAATTTATGTTAATTTATTTATAAGGAACAAATTGCATAAGCATTAATAAATTATCATTAAACTATACAGTTTTCACATACCTGGGCACCAGATGGATCAGCAGAAGATCATGCAGTATTCCCATACAAGCTTCTCCGGTGTTCAACAATGGCGTCAAAGCCATGTTCAAAGCCAAGCTTCATGTAATCCTCACTGGGCAATTCATTGAACTGGTTGGCCTTCATATTTGCATGATGTCATTAATTTTACATTTTTTTTTCAGAACAAAACAAAAATAATAATCTGTATGATATTTGGATGCGGATTCGAGTTTTGCGATACTTACATATCGGGCCGCCAAGTTGGAGTAACCACCAGGCCCAAGCTTGTGTTGGCCAATTTTTTCAATTCTTTCCTTTTTGGCCTTAGATGTGTCCAAGATCCTAATTAAGTTTTTAAATACATTAGTCGATGTACCAAAATTGATGTAAAAACTAGTAATAATAAGGCTTAACACTACATTTTGTAATGTATTTCATCCCTCCCTGTTCCACCTGGTGGTATCTTTCCTGATTTTCTCAGGCCCTTCTCTTTTACATCTTCCACCAGGGCTTTCCACTCCATAGATGGAATCATTGGAGGGCGCTCATACCTAGGTTTATTTTCTAGGTGAACCCTATACTCGTCTTGGGAAATATTCAGATGTTTTCTAGCCTTCTATAGGACCTTCGATGTATCGAAGGTATATTTTTTGAACATACTAACCAAGCGATTAGTCAGATCATCCTTTAAAGCTTTTGGCTGCTTGTTCCACATTGTGAAAATGGTGGGACGTAAGATCTCCAATGCCAAATCATTCTATTAGCACCGGGATTTTTGTCCCCCAAGGTCGAGTGGGGGGGAGGCTGCTCCCGCGAAATAGTAGAACCACTTTAGGCTACACCTCTGGCCCTGCACATTCAGAGAGGGCTCTCTTGTTCATCACTAGAGTAGCTCCACATAAGGTTGTCAGTCTTCTATGTCAGCAGAGTCTACTCCGCAAAGGATTTTTCAATCAGCATAAATCAGGGGGCTAGGATCCTGAATGGGGAAAAGTATGTTGAGGAAGGTGCATGGTGGGATTATTGGGGACAAGGAACCATGGGAAAATGGAGTTGAAACCTGCACAAGAAATGATTACAGATGGAAAGAATGATGAAAGGTAGCAAACAGAGGAAAGATAGCTACTGATTTCCCAATCAGGAGATTTTAGCAGGCGATTGAGAGGACAAGGAGGGACAGTCCATCACATGGAGCACCGGTGAGATGAATTCCATGCAAATTTAGAAGAACCATTGTTGAATGCCTGGAATAGCAGTCGAAGCATAAAAAGTATGAATTCTGAACCACTATACCCTATGTTGCAGACATGAAAAGAAATAAACAAAATGGACTGGAAACAAGAAACGGATTTACACGTAAAAGAAAGCACTTATTTGGAAAAACAACAACACAAGAATCTCTGCTGTGAATGACAGTCCTTCACTGCAATTTATTCATACACAGGTATCAAACTTTTACAAATGGGAGCCTCATCCTGGGATTGTTTCCCAATCCAATTCACTAACTCCTTTCCCCCTCTATTGGAAGTATTTTTATACAATCCTAATGCCAAGACTACCAAATAAAAATATGTTACAAGTTTCCATTAGGAACTAACAGTGCAAAGAGTGGACTATCGCCACGTTTTACAAAACATAAACAAACATTATGGCACTAGTGGCTTTATTCATCCTGGCTAACAGTTCGACACGTTCGGCTGCCACGACGAATGATGAGTATGATGCTTGCTTCTATACTTTGAGGTGTGTGCTTCCATCGCATTCAAATGCAGCTTTCCACATGGGCACACACTAGCGAGGTATTCAACATCTTTCTTCAGTCTAGTCACGTTTGCCACCTCCTTCCCCACCGGGTAACATTGTCATACATGGGATCTGGAAGAAGTGTCACATTGTTTCTAGCTGATATAGACCCATGGGGTGGCCCATCATTCTTATACTCCTCACCTCTAGTGAGGTGAATTCTCCCACAGGAAATAAGGTGTAGACGATCTACACCAACCCATCACCCTTGGAAAGTGGACTTCACAAACATGGCTGTTAGGGATTTAAACCCTTGATGCTCCCATCTGAATGAATATCTCCATAGAGAATAGCCGATGGCAGACCCTTTCTGTAGAGGCTTTGGTGGGCATGATGGTATCAAGGGTTCCTAGAAAAACACTTATGGGGAGTAAGTTTCTAGGTCTCACGTCATTGGAGATGCAGATATTATGTCTAGGCCCCGATGGCTGGTGTTACCATTGGCATGCAAATGCCAAAGCAACAAGTGAGTGTGGAACCTTCTCACCAACCATCAACACCCCTAGACAGACAAGCTTCTCGAACCAGATCTTCATTGTCAAGCTCTATCAGGATTCTGCAGCTTCATGGAGAATGCTAGCTCACCTTTGTTGAAGTGAGGGAAGTATTTATAGGGCTTTGGGATTGATATTTGCATAGGCTGGTCAACGTCCCTACACATTCTGTCATCGAGTATATCTGGTCTCAACATGTGCGAAGGCGCGAGCAGAGTGATTCATTACTTGATGGGGATCTAGTCATTCGGTTTCATAAGTCGTGGTGTCTCACTATTTGCTATGGGAGGTGGTAGTAGACGTCCTATGGTACAGTAGATCCATGCTGCATATTTCATGAAGTGTACACTCCCATGTTGCATTGGCCTCACCTCGTGTGAGTGGTGGATTCGACGGCTACTTTCCTCATTTTTGTAGGCCAGTTCACACAAAATCCACCTCACAGGGATGGTTCCCTTTGAAGTGAACACATGCCACACCCACGAACCGGGAAAACTGTGCCACTGGATGAGACTCCTACCTTAGGCGTATCTCGAATGGTGTCGGAGGAATCGAGCAATCTGCGAAAAGGAAGATTACACACGTGAATGCCTCCTTTGCTGTCATTTCTACATAGGATGGGAGATCTGCATTTTGGGAGTCTTCTTTAGCCATCTGATCAACAAAATATTTTATACCTGTCATCCATGTTCCGTTCACCCTACCTCCAACCTTTCTTTTATGAACACCATGGGAAGTTTGGATCGTGACATGTTCTGAGCGGTCGACCGAGATCGACCCTCATGCAGCCATCAATTAGAGTGGGCCCCGCCATTTTTCACAATGGAGAACTCATATATTCATCCATGCTAGTTCACCTTGCGAAATGAACCATAGCCATAGATCTGTCCTCTTCTTCATCATGGCCATTGATATTTGCGACCTCTACACCTTTTCGTGATTTGAGATTGCATTTTTATCTGCACAAGTAAGCTGTAGATTTTCCCCAGGACCCATCTCAACCGTTGAAAGCCATCGGTCTTTAACACGTTTCGCAACCTAGGATAGAAGCTTGGATCATGTAAGTTTGCTTGTGCGAAGCGATTCGGAACCATTGATCTTTCCCTGATTAATTGTAGCCCCTGAATATATATCCTGCCCAATGCTACAATACACCTACTGCTTTCCTTGTTGAAGGGTGGTCACATGAAATTTGAGGGGCTGGGACCCTTACCGAACTTCCGTCAGGACCTTAAATCAACTGTTAAAAATGTAGTGTTAACAACTGGATTCACGAGGGATGATATCCTCCCAACGAGGTAGCAAAGAACGCCCGTAGACCAAGTGTCGAAACCATTGGGCCACATTCAGTCTTTCTTTGACATCTCCATTCTGTTCCATGCTACTGCTTCAGCGAATTCATGCCACTCTTGCAAATCATGCTGGTGACTGTAAACCTGTGTTGGTAACTGAAAATGAAAACAAACTGAAAACAATAATGAAGGAAATGCTCGATAACAGCTGATCTTATTTTCTCCTACCTACTCTACCTAACTTTGTACACAAGTCCAACTAAGTGAAATCAGACTTCTAGTGAAGCCAATCAAGCAACTTGCCTAATATTCTTGTTCTTGCATGGTGCTTGATGGACAAAAATGAAACAGATAATGGGAGAAGGAAATGATAAGAAAATTGATCTTTAAGGAAGAGATGTGACCAATCATTTCCTTCACCCAGACCCTCTATGTATTCGGCCACGGGGTCATAGAAATCATGGAAACCTCCAGCAAGTTCTATCACCTACTCATGGGAAAGCTTCCTGGAGATTCCTGCTTCTAAGGAGTCGCCAGGATGACACTTGGAATATTGCAGACGAGGACCCACATAATATTTCTCTATTAGAATATCCACCTCTCCGCCCAAAATTTCTGTAACAAGGGTTTGATGTGCTTCGAGATGGAGGTCTTCAACTTCTCCAGCAGAACCGAGTAGGCATACTCCTTCCATGTGAGGTGGCATTACTGAAGGTGGAGTATTAGAAAAAGCGTTTATTTGTAAGCCGCTACATCCGTCTTCATTTTTGTATAGGTTTATGGCCTACACCACCTCTGTTTCTTTCTGCTTTTTCTTGGAAGCCTTAATTATACGCCGTATCAACTCAAAAGAGGCATAACATAAGGGTAAGATATCACCTCCAGTGCCCTCATCATCTTTTCTCACTTCAACTTCCTGATTTTGCATTGCGCTTTGATTTCTTTCATCAGAAGGCGTCGTTTCAACAGCTAGCTCGTCAGGTATATTCTGCAGGTATTCTTCTTCATATTCATCGTACATAGGCATACCAAACTCCTTCTCAAAATCATCCGTAGTTGACCAGGAGCAGGGCAGGTCACCATATTCAAAGAATAGTCTTGTAAGACCATTTATTTCAACCTCAGGCTAGTCATCTTTCTGCATATCATGAGAGATCTTTGACGGACCATAGGATTCCTTCTTCTACTCGTAGGGTCCAACCAATTTGTATGTACCTTTTATTGCACCACCACTATCCTGATCTGACAATTTCTTAGAAATCTTAAGGTTTTCCTCAACCTCCAAACAAGCAGTGAACATCTGCTGTAGGGTGGTTGATCTTCTCTCCAAAAGAATCAAGGACAGGTCAGGAGGAAAGGCGGTTGCATAATACATCTTACCAACATTATCAAGAGGTTGAACTTCCTTAGGCATGTTATAATAAGAGCTTGCGAATATTTTATTAAAATTGGATACGTCCTCACCTTCATGTTTCCTCAAAGAATAAAACTCTGAAAGTATTTTCTCCAATGGCCGGCTCCTCCCCCAAAACCTCATGAATGTGCAAGAAAGCTCTTCCCAAGTGTTGATGGACTTAGGATGCAAGTGTTTAAACCAGACTTTGGCATCCCCTAGCAAGGATAGAGTGAACATCCACATGTAGACATCGTGACGTTCTATCTTGAATAGATCAGAGAAATTCTGAAAGGCTTGTACATGTTTCTCAGCAGTCAAGTTTTCAGATTCTCCGTTGAACTTGGGGAGGTATTTGTAATATTTTGCAGGAAAATCATGGAGGATAGGAGGTAATTGCAGCAGTTTATATCAGCTTAGAGAAATGGGGGAGACAGTATTGGGTATGATAGGTAAACTATCGTTTGAGGTTTCCTGGATCTCATAGGGGTGTCCTTTGACATCGGGTTCCCCTGGATAAAGATCTAGGCCAAAATTAGATGTACAAGCTGATGCAATGCTTTCGGTTTGTAAAGAAGGATAAACAGGGACATATTCCTGGCTCTGCTCAGGATGAGTTGGGCCACATAAGGCTGTTTTGATAAATCTAAGAAAATACAAGAGCAAACTTACAAGATAGGATAAGGCATCCTAGAAGAAGTGCGGACTCGAGTGCCTGGACCTTCCGCCGTGCATTTCTGAGCTTTATGAGGGGTCCATTTTCTAGGCGGGATCGGCTAGCCTTCCTCGGTCATTATATTTTCTAGATCACATCACCAGTGGAGTCACTGAAGTCTGAATCCTTCAAGAGTGGAGTCGCTAGGTGAAAAGTACTCAACCTTCTTAATGTTTGACCGATTGTTCACCATCAACAACCATATCTAAATATTTGTTGTTCTTCCTAGGGAGGATCTTTAGGTTCATCCTCGGTAATGGTGCCAATTTGTTGGCACTGAGATTTTGGGCCACCAAGGTTGAATGGGGGGGAGGACGCTCCTTGAAAATAGCAGAACCACTTTAGGCTACGCCTCTGGCCCTGCGCAGTCAAAGAGGGATCTCTCATTCGTCACTGGAGTAGCTCCACATAGGGTTGTCAGTATTGTGTTTCACCAAAGTCTACTCCGCAAAGGATTTTTCAATCAGCATAAATTAGGGGGCTAGGATCCCGAATGGGGAAAAGTATGTTGAGGAAGGTGAATGGTGGGATTATCAGGGGCAAGGGACCATGGGAAAATGGAGTCGAAACCTACGCAAGAAATGATTATAGATGGAAAGAATGACGAAAGGTAGCAAACAGAGGCAAGACAGCTGTTGATTTCCCAATCAGGAGATTTTAGCTGGCGATTGAGAGGACAAGGAGGGACAGTCCATTGCATGGAGCACTAGTGAGATGAATTCCATGCAACTTTAGAAGAACCATTGTTGAATGCCTAGAACAACAGTAGGAGCATAACACGTATGAATTCTGAACCACTATACCCTATGTTGCAGACATGAAAAGCAATAAACAAAATGGAGTGGAAATAGGAAACACATTTACACGTAAAAGAAAGCACTTATTGGAAAAAACAACAACACAGGAATCTCTACTGTGAATGATAATTTCACTGCAATTTATTCATACACAGGTATCAAACTTTTACAAATGGTAGCCTCAGCCCAGGATTGTTTCCCAATCCAATTCACTAACTCCTTTCTCCCTCTATCAGGAGTGTTTTTATACAATCCTAATGCCAAGACTACCGAATAAAAAGATGTTACAAGTCACCGTCAGAAACTAGCAGTGAAAAAAGTGGAATATGGCCACATTTAACAAAACAGAAATAAACATTATGGCGCTAGTGGCGTTATTCGGCCTGGCTAATAGTTCGACACATTTGGCCGCCACGACGGATGATGAGTATGATGCCTGCTTCTATACTTTGAGGTTTGTGCTTCCATCGTGTTCAAATGCATATTTCTGCATGGGCACACACTGGTGAGGTATTCGACATCTTTCTCCAGTCTAGTCATGTCCGCCACCTCCTTCCCCGCTAGGTAACATTGTCATACGTGGGCTCTGGAAGAAGTGCCACATTGTTTCTGGTTGATATAGACCCTCGGGGTGGCCCATCATTCTTATACTCCTCACCTCTAGTGAGGTGAATTCTCCCGCAGGAAATAAGGTGTAGAAGATCTACACCAGCCCCATCACCTTTGGAAAGTGGACTTCACAAACAAGGTTGTTAGGGCTTTAAGCCCCTGACGCTCCCATCCGAATGAATATCTCTATAGAGAATAGCCAATGGCAGACCCTTTCTGTGAAGGATTTGGTGGGTGTGATGGTATCAGGGGTTCCTAGAAAAACACTTACGGGGAGTACGTGTCCAGGTGTCGCATCATTGGAGATGCAGATATCACCTCTAGGCCTCGATGGCTGGTGTCACCATTGGAATGCAAATGCCAAAGTGACAAGTGAGCGTGGAACCTACTCACCAACCATCAACACCCCCAGACGGACAAGATTCTCGAACCAGATCTTCATTTTCAAGCTCTACCAGGCTTCTACAACTTCATGGATAATGCTAGCTCACCTTTGTTGAATTGAGGGCAATATTTATAGGGCTTTGGGATTGATCTTTGCACAAGCTAGTCAACATCCCTGCACATTCTGTCATTAAGTATATATGGTCTCAACATGTGCGAAGGCACGAGCAGAGTGATCCGTTACTTGCTAGGGATCTAGTCATTCGGTTTCATCAACCGTGGCATCTCACTTTCTGCTGTGGGAGGTGGTAGTAGACGTCCTATGGTACAACATATCCATGCTGCATATTTCATGAAGTGTATGCTCCCACATTGCGTTGGCTCTGCCTCATGTGAGCAGTGGATTCAATGGATACTTTCCTCATTTTCATAGGCCAGTTCACACAAAATCCACCTCACAGGGATGGTTCCCTTTGAAGTGAACATGTGCCACACCTGCAAACTGGGAAAACTATGCCACTGGACAAGACTTCCACCTCAGGCGTATCTCAAATGGCATCAGAGGAATCGACCAATCTGCGACTAGGTAGATTACATGCGTGAATGCCTCCTCTGCTGTCATTTCTACATAGGATGGGAGATCTACATTTCGGGAGTCTTCTTCAACCGTTCGATCAATGAAATTTGTTATACCTACCATCCACATTCTATTCACCCTGCCTCCAACCTTTCTCTTCTAAACACCGTGGGAAGTTTGGACCATGACACGTTCTGAGCCATCGATCGAGATCGACCCTCATGCAACCGTCGATCAGAGTGGGCCTTGCCATTTTTTGCAATGGAGAACTCGGATATTCATTCGTGCTAGTTTTCCTTGTGAAATGAACTGTAGCCATAGATCTGTCCTCTTCTTCATCGTGGTTTTTGATCTTTGAAACCTCTACACCTTTTCACGATTTGAGATTGCGGTTTTATCTACATAAGTATGGGTCATGAAATCACTGTAAGCCATAGATCTGCCCCAAGCCCCATCTGAACCATTGAAATCCATCGGTCTTTAACACATTTCGCAACCCGAGACAGAAGCTTGGATCACACAAGTTTTCTCATGCGAAGTGATTCAGAACCGTTGATCTTTCCCTGAATAATCGCAGCCCCTGAATATGAATCATGCCCAATGCTACAATACACCTACTGCTTTCCTCATTGAAGGGTGGTCACATGAAATTTGAGGGGCAGGGACCCTTACTGAACTTTCGTCAAGCCCTTAAATCAACTGTTAAAAACATAGTTTTAACACATTCATATGTTTATAAAATATATCATTTCCTACAAAAAATTAATGCCATCATTAGTCAACATTAAAAAATATTATCGGTATATTAGACAAAAATTATAAAAACTAAATTGAACAATCTATAATGACCTGGAATCCCCTCTATCTTTATTGGAACCAGTTCTTCATTCACCAAAAATGTACACACTATTGAACCAGTGCTAGTCACACGAGAAGATCCATGAAATGCTTCCACATCTCTATCTAACCCTGCATCCACCCCTTCTTCTGCAGCATTTGTTGTGGGTGAGGCAACATCAGCTACACCCTCTGCTGGCCTCAGGGGTGTCGCAAAGCATGTTGCCGATTGTTCAGTGGACAATATGGGAGCAGTATGTGGTGTACGTGGAGTGGTTTGGTCACTGGGACCAACATTTGCTTGACCACCACTGATAATATCCATAGTGTGCTGTAAATTCAAACCATTATATTATAAGTTCAATAGCATATAAAATCAAATATTATAAAGTTTTTATAAATGAATTTACATTTTTATTCGATAACTTACGTCCACTTGTTTACGTTGCTATAAAAACAATTGAATCCTTTGTTCGAGCCCTTTTATTAGTGGAACTTCCAATGTCAGATGAATCACTTCCTCATTTTTTTTTCCCTTGTCCTTTGTAGCACCCTCAATAGGTCTGCAGACTCTCTAATTTCACTATCTCTCATCAACCGAGAGACCTCATTCTGTAAAGAGTTTTGAGATGTTGTTTCATAAATAGAATCCCCTGTTTGCAATTGAAATATATAAAAATTGCTTAGTCTTTGAAGAAATAGTGTGCAAAAATAATTATATTAGGGATTACATCTAAGATTACCTGACGCCTAGACGAGGGTGTGGTCTAATCAATAGATGGGGATTTACCTCGATCAACCACCTGCAAAAAAAGTAGAGAACACTATCATAATGAACACAATATGTAAAACCTAACAAATACAGAACACAAATAAACACTATGATACATGTTTTATATGTGTACATTTTTGAAGTATTTAGAATGTGGAATTACATTTAGGTTTACCGGTTGCCTTGAGGCTCCAGTTGTCTGATCAACAGCTGGGGACTTTCCCCGGTTAATCTGTAAAAAGGTAGACAACATTACCATAATGAATGCAACCATAAAACCGAAATAATACATAACAAAATAAACATTATGCATCACGATATACATGTTTATGATTTTAAGTATTTGAAATGGAGAATTACATTCATGTTTGACTATTGCTCTGATGCTGTAGTTGGATGATCAATAGCCGGTTGGCTTCCCTGATCAACACTCTGCATGGAAAATAGATAATATTATATAAAAAAACCTAATATACTAATGAAAATACATAAGAACATATATGTATGTCTGTCCTAAATTTAATATTACATTGGCAATATCGATGTATACCTGCTTCCTTGACTCGGGTAGACAAACATCTACGGAGATGGAGGTGCCCCTAAGAGAACCCATCATCAAAAACATACTAAAAGTTACGTAAGGAAACATGAAAAGTAGAAAATTTCAATTATATGCTAACAAAAGGTCCTATAGATGTTAAAATAATTAATAAAAGGGTGGTTAAAGTGTTTGTTGTACCACAACCATACTAACATTGTTTGTATCTACACGATTCAAATTGTAATCAATAAGCAGTTCTTCGCCAGTAGCTATTGATTTAATTGCACATACAAAGACATGGTTTCCTTCACATGACTCGAACATGCAGTTAGGTTTCTTTAGTGTAGACCTTGGTTTTGTACTGTTTATAAACCCCGAAATATTATTGGTTTTTTTTTCCTTCTGTCCATGTACAACGTTTCTACTTTATTTTGAGCTTTGTATTTCAATTGTATATTATTTGCTGACAACCCATATCTATGCATACTTTATGTATATTGGACCAGGCACATCCAATCACTGTAGTTGTAATAGGGTCCAACATACTCCATCAATTCTGTACATCTACCGTATCCAACCTTTATGCCGTCCATGAAAAACAACCCCAATCCATGCAATGACGACGGTGCAATTATATATATCCTCTCATTCACACAAAAATCAATGTTTACTTGAGGAATATCACTAGGCACCCATTTTTTCACTTGGTGTTGGTACCTTAAGGGCACTTCGATGTCTCCCACTGTCTCATCATCATAGGAACATGACCCCCCTCCTTGGAGAAAACAATTCATGCATTTGTTGAATTTTCTTCTGATCTTATGACATCTAGTTGATCTAGCCCTTGTAGACCTACTGGATGTCTCACTTTCCTCTAGCCTTCCCAAAGTCCCTTCACTGGAGGAAGACAGGTCTAACAAATACATGTTTGGTTCTACCTGCACCATGGCCAAATTTTTTTTTGGCATAAGCATAGCAAAATACCAGCAAAAAAACTTGGAAAGACTTGTAAGAAAAAAACTTGTTAAAGAAAAATATTGTCAAGAATGAGTTTGGTTAATAGGTGTGGGCATTTGGTAGCCCTAAAAATTCTAATGTATGCCCCTATTTTAGTTACATACAAGTCTCCATTCTCACATATTGCTTGCATTTCCTTTTCCTAACATGAATTGGGTAGGCTTCATAAGCTTCATATGTATGCTTATGGCCATTGCACTTTGGCATTTCAATGTTTTCAAGCTTGAGACGATCTGTTATGCATATGCATCAAATATAACACTACAATTTATGCCAATATATGTTTGTACAAAATCTGGAGGTTCTCCTTTAATGGACCATCTCCTTCAAAGAACATATCTTTGCATTCATCTACATTTACTTTGGATAGAAGTGATATGGAGTTGGTATGTTGGTCACTTCCATCAAAAAGCATCTTTGACATGAGTTCCTTTTTCAAGGAATCTTGATTAATCTCCTCTTCCAAACTTCTAGTTGGTCACTTTTCCACTCTACATTGGCCCGATTATTCATTTTCCTGGCCACTCCTCTCTCCTTACTCTACACTCGTTGTTGTTGTAACCCTCACTTTTGATGGTTGTAAGTGGTTTTTAGTTTTCCCATGAATGATGTTGTGATGTTTTAGATGATTATCCATTTTACCTACTATGTTTTATGATCGTTTCCATGTTTTCTAGGGTGCACATACTTGTTGTTTATGGCTTCTTTTACTTGAAAGTTGAAGGGCCTAAAAGTGCCCAGATCTCATCTAGGACCCTTTAAGAGTCATAATAACAACTATTGTTATAGGATTTTATTCTCCAAATGAAACAACAAAACCATACTTATCGGTTAATATTTGTGTAGGGATGTTTTTCTGATATCTCCCATAATTTATGGTACTAATGAGATTGTGACTATCAATTCAATGCCTTATTTGCATAGTGGCATTCCTACAACAGTACACTGGGAATTCTAAAAAATTATTATGTATGCCCCTCTTTTAGTTACATACAATTCTCCATTCTCACTTATTGCTTGCATTTCCTTTTCCTAACATTGCCTTTTCCTTTTCCTGGCCTACCCCCTTTTCAATAATAATAGTTGCATATTTAATCAAGTGTGTTTCTATATACAATATAGAAACATATATAAAACATATAGTTCT
>LPNX010829726.1:252408-265702 GCA_001517045.1 Pseudotsuga menziesii | reverse complement strand
CTTCTCCTAATCTAGGCATGCCATTGGAGAAGTTATCTTTGTAAGCCATATAGCCTTTCATAGTCTATAAAAGAAAGGCATGGAGAGAGTGTGAGACATTCATTTTTGAGCTATTGGTTTTGTAACTTCTTATCTGAGTAATAAAATTTATGTGTGATCTAGTGCTGATATCTACATGATGTTACAATTTCCAAAATTCTAATATTTATGCATATTAACACATAATGATCCATTGTTGGGAGTTTTTCAATTTAATGCAGTGTTTTCACTAGTGAGTATAGTCTAGGTTTCTGAGTCTAAACAATGCACTATTTTGAGAGGTGTTTAGTTAGTTTTAGTTATGGTTTTGCTCACTAGGATTGCAGAGTTGTGTATCATAAATTAAATTCCAACAACAAGTGTGTTTATGACACCAAAGTTTTTGTGCAAGATGGTAATGTGAGTTAGTGTTCAAATACCTACGTATATGCATCTTTTTCTAGTATACTTGATGTGATAAAAACTTGTCATCCTTCTTAGTGACCCATACATCCAGAAAAGACATGTAACTATATTCCTCAATTTCCCTAGTCGATTTCATGTATTTATATTTCCTATTGGGATCATCTTCTCTGATTAACTTAACTACTAAAGGGGATGTACAATAATGATCTCACAATAAATGGTATACCAATCTGACATCTTAGAAAAAATAAAGATAACCCTGCTTCAATGGGTGCTTGGTTGGTTAGTAAAGTAAGGGTGTTTCTATTCCCCCACCGTAAAGAAAATTTGAAGGGTGAAAAATATTTTGAAGATATTCAAGAAAATTATGTTCCTAATGTCAAAGATCATGTGCTTTCTATGTTTGTGACTAAATAAAATGAAGTTAGGGTGGTTCCAAACACTTCTTTGCATTAGAATTCCATTCTAAAGAAGAAAAGAAAGCTCTTGAATAAACATAATGCAAGGTTATCAACTCTACCAGAGAGATCAAATAAACAAATAAAGATAAATATATGCACGGAAGAAGAAAATGTTCTTGAATTATTATCTAGAGTAGATCATCGAAAGAAAATGACACAAATCAGAGGAAGGAAACTGTGTTTGCCACCAAAGGCTGATAAATATCGATTGTGAATTGAAAAAACATACGTTAATGAATACTATTCACATAAATATGGATCATGCAAGCTACTATGAATTTCAAAACCTATGTTAATGATTATTACTCACTTCCTTTGATGAATGTCGATGCTATATTAAAAAAAATGGTGCTAGAACCTGCACTGTAACAGGTGAATTAACTAGATATGGACATTCCCTTATGCCTCTGGAAATTTCCAAAGACCTTGAAAAAAGTTATATAAAGAACTAATCTATGTGGAACAGAGCCCCAACAAAGAAAAGAATTATGTGGCATTCTTAATCAGAGGATTAACCGCAAGAATACTTGGAGATGTAAGTACGATCAATGAAACTCTAACCTAGCATCACCACCGGAGCTCAGGAAAGAATATTGAATGCAACTGAATGTAGGACCTATGCTTGAGTCAAATGATTTGAATGTAGAGGAATTTTTTTAATCCCATATTTACCTAAAGAAAAAGAATTAGACCAGACAGTGTACCACTTGGAACCAGAAGGGACTACAGAGAATTCCATAAAAATACCAAATATATGTAGCAGTGGATAGTCAATAAAAAGATTATTAAGCCCCTTCATATAAGCTAAACGTATTTTTTAGCTAAACAAATGTTTTCATATCCCATGCATTTGCCTATTATAGAACTATTCCCTTCTGCCCCCACGGCCTCTTTTTATAATTTTTTTAACATAGGCACCTCGACCGAGGTCCATACCTCGAATGAGGTATTTCTTAACCCTCGGTCAAGGTTTTAATACCTCGACCGAGGTATTTCTTAACCCTCGGTCAAGGTTTTAATACCTCGACCGAGGGTTAAGAAATACCTCGGTCGAGGGCTGAAAAAAACCTCGGTTGAGGGCTTGATAAAAGCTCGGTCGAGATATTAAAACCTCGGTCGAGGGCTTGTTAAACCCTCGACCGAGGTACGTTTTTCTGTTTTTGCCGAAATGTGCTTGCCAAAAAGTGTTACCCAGGTCCGCGGATTCACCCAGAATAATCCTTGATCGATAAAAATATTACAATGAGCCTCGTGACTCGGCCTTTGAAACGATTCGAGTGAAAATTTTGGTACCGAACCAAGCAAATCAGGGTATGACTGAATGGATCAGTAACAAAATGGTTAGTTCGTCCCAATCTATACTAAATTGACCAAGTGAATGTGGGAATGCACAGGTCACACACATGACACTTAAATTCAAAAAAAAAAAAACCTAGAAATATAAACATCGAGACTCTAAACCTACTTCATTGTTGAGTCAATTAGATTTGTAGGATTCCTATACATCATAACACTATTTGGAGTAAAACACAACTTACTTGGCACATTCAGGAATGAAAAGAATGTTTTAAATACATTTATATCAGTCTGTAATATTTGATGATTTATTCCTTTTAGCTTGTCTTGATGAAGGCTTGTTTTCCCATATTAATTTTCAACCCTAAGGTAACGCTAACTTGTTTTCCCATACTAATTTTCAAGCCTAAGGAAACCCTAAGGCAATCCCATAGTAGAAAGAACCAAAAACGACTATTCACACAAATCAAAAGGCTCTTAAATTAACTATATCATGCCTTCCTCAATTATTTGATGAAACCAAGGGGATGGAAAAAGCGCAAGGAAACATCAAATATCACTCACACCAGGGAATAATTCTAAAGCTAATCAACTTTCTAAACCACAAAGGTCATCTTATCGTGTTAATTGTAAGAGGGAAAAAAAAAATCAGACACAGTGAAAATTGGCATAAAATGATCAAATAAAAAATGGAGGAGATCAAAATACCTAGTACTTGCTTCAAGACCCAAAGCATAAAACATAAGATTCATGATTTTCCATTAATGGCCAAGTATTATCTAACCCAATTTCCAGTCAACTAAGAAACTCACAGTCGAATCATGATATTGGGCCAAGTTTATTATAAATTCCAAGAAGCAACCGATAGAGGAACCAAACATCCACTCTACAGGATCTCCAAGAACTAACATCATTCTAGTGAAGGATGTATGCAGAATGCTGCATACATTATATCTCTACTCTTTCAATTTACTACAAAGTGTTGTAGCTTTCTTAGTGCTCCTCTCTGTTTATCATTTATGTTCAACTTCACCGTGAAATCAACAAGTCCAGGAAAATATTCTAGTACAATTCCTTTACAGTAATGGACAAATAATGATGTTGAGTTCTTGGAGATCCTGTAGAGTGGATGTTTTAACCTCTTCAATGCTACTCTATAGTGAATATATATATATATATATATATATATATATATATATATATATATATATAATCCATGGTGGTGAAGAGCGAACATTTCCAGATCTGCTATTTGGCACGTTCAAGAATGAAAAGAATGTTTTAAATACATTTATATCAGTCTGTAATATTTGTTGATTTATTCCTTTTAGCTTGTCATGACGATGCTTGTTTTCCCATATTAATATTCAACCCTAAGGCAATGCTAACTTGTTTTCCCATACTAATTTTCAGCCCTAAGGAAACCCTAAATTAATAATAGTAAAATATTTTAAATATTTTAATATTTAATAATAAAATATTTATGTATGTAATATTGTGTAAAATGGTAATTAATTTTAGATTTTTCTTATTTAAATTTAAACTTAATTTAATATTTTTCTTCTTCTTTTAGATTTGATCTTGAGGCCTATGTGAGCTTTCACATGAGCGTCTACCAATTGACGACCCTTGGGGTTAGCAACCATAAAACTATCATGACGTATCAATTAAGGAGGATCCTTGGGATTAGCAACCATAAAACTATCATCGTATCTAAAAAATTGAAGGTACCAATATCAACCTTAGGATGCCAATATCCACTATTTTTTCACCCATAACCTCACAAAAACTCCGTGAAAACAAAGAGTATGGAATTTGTAGGTTACTAGAAATGTGAAAAAATTGGAGTTACCAATAAGAGTGATGGTATATCAATTGATATTAGTGATCAAGTAACTAGTAAGTATTGGATGCATACACTATCAAATATGTGGTATAAACCTCAATACATCCCTAAACTAAGATCTATGGGTATATTTTTATTATTATTATTTCCCATTGATAGTTATTTCCATTCATTTATCAAATTACGCATGGATTATGGTGTGTTTTATTTCGTGAAATGATATTTCCAGAGTAGGGATTCTTTACTATTTATAGGCTATTGAAGCAATTCAAAGGTGAAACTATTTTTTATCATCACCATTAATGACTCATTTATAGGAATTATCTAGGTTATCCTTGTTAGGTACCACATGTACCTTATCTTATCCCCTATCTTTTGAAGGGTTGAAGGTATTACAAAAGGTACTGAATCACCGAATGGAAAAATATAGTATCCCAAACTGATATTCTATTGTTTTCATAGTATGTTTGTAGGTTCGGTGCTTTAGTTATGCTAGATTGACAAAATAAAAGTTGCATGCAAAACAATGCCGTGCCAAAAGGCCCTATAATATAGTTGTATTGGAGAATAAATAGGAAGAAGACTGTCAGTGAGAGAAGGTACACATACCAATAATAATAATAATTTTGATAGTACGTCGAGATAGGTGAGGCATGCAAGCAATGCATGTAGAGGAAGATGTAGGTACAATTATCAAAATAGTTTATTTAGTCAAAATTATTACCTTTCTTTTTGCATTGACTTAGACACTTTCAATTCACTAACTCTAAAATAGCTAATAAGTGTTTGCTAATAATGGTGACGATTCGTGGTATTATGTTTCATTAGGTTGCAACATCGCAAACTAGTGAAGCATAATACCACAAATCTTCACCGTTGCTTGGCTGAACACTTGTTATATTTTGTGAGATATAGTTCATGTGGACAGAGTTCTTGAACTCTGTCCTCATGGACAGTTTTGTTTGGTGATGATATTAACAAGTATGTAGAAAAAAATTAATATTTAAAAAAAATAGCTATTGTAAGTGGATTACTTCATTCAATCACCTAATGAAAATATATTGTATAGTCCAAGCTCTCATGCTGTTTAGAGATTGGGAATTACTGGGTTAGGTTCGAGTTTCTTTCTAATATAAGGTTTCTATAATAAAACACCTTAAAGAAGAAATCCATAACATTTGGCAGAATTCTGGCAAACCCCTGTTGTCGCTACAATTTGAAAAATACTGGGTTAGGTTCGAGTTTCTTTCTAATCTAGGGATTTTATAATGATCTTCAATGATCTAGGGGTTAGGTTCTAGTTTCTTGCTTATAAGAAAACATGTCTCGGCAATCCTACTTGGGGCAGTGACCGATTTTCATCCTTCTCCACCGGACCGAGAATACATGTGAGCAAAAAAACTCTATCGATCGTGGCTATGGTGGAACTCGAATCCTTCTCTAAACCTCCCTTAAGCATCTCATTTGGGTGGGGTCGGCTTAATAGCTTATTTAGGAACCAGTTGCTGAGATAAATCACATAAAAACAATTAAACCAATTTGAATGCGAACCAAAATGTGGTGGGTTCGTCCACTAATTTTAACGCTCAGACTGGCCATAATTCAGAATCCATATCAGCCAATATGGGTCAAATGCGGGTTAGCTGAAACTGTCAAATTGGGTCTGTCATTAGCTGATCAATGTAAATACATGCACAACGAAGAAAACCCATGTTTAAAAGCTGAGAAGGAAGGATTCAAGTTGGTGAAGAAGTAGGTAGTATAGACAGAGACCCTTTGGGTTGCTGGTAAAAGTAAAGTAATCAAGTTGGCAAGGTATATAAATGAGGTGTCTAATTTCTCACCCACACAAGATCCCGTTCACCATAACCAAGTTAGAAGGAAGACATCACCACTGGACGAGAGAGTGAGGACCATTCAACCTCATAAAAATGGGGGTTTTCTATATCCAAATCCTAAATTGAGAAGGCGGGATTGAAACATACCAACCCTGCACAACCTGGGTCTAAGCCTGCTCTAATAACCTCTGCCTTTCCTCTATTGGCTAAGAAACCCTGGATATTTGTAGGACTGTCTTAACAAATTAAAATTAGACATGAATTAGGGCACGATACTCACAATTTTGGGATCCATTGTCTCGACTGACAATTGGCCTCCTTGTCCGCTACGAAACCACAATTATCCACTCTCCTTACTCTTCGTGGCTGGTCCAAATTGTTGCTCCCACTATCCAAATCATTGCTCCCACTGATATTGTTCTCCGGCCAAGTTGCGCAGATCGACCCTTGATCATTGAACGACAAGCACCCGATGAGATGCACAACACAGAGGAAGAATCTTTCTCATGATCACTGAACACAAGCACCCGAAAATATGCACAGAAGAAGCTTTCTTGTGAAGCTGAAAGGAAAATAGCGCGGCACTGTTAGTGTTTTTTTGTGGTTTTATGTTTTTGTTATTTTATTTATATATATGTATTATAAATAATTGTTTTATTATTATTTATATATATTGTTTTATGATTTAATTAATTAATTAATTTATGGTTTATTTTATTTATTTATATATATATACTATGCTTTATTTATATATGTATACTATGTTTTATTTATTTTTATATACAAAGAGGGGGGTGTATCTATGTGAGTCTTTATGTGTGCAGTGAATCTATGATGATGAGGATGAGGATGAGGATGTCACTGATGATGATGATGTCGATGATGATCATGATGTTATCCATGATGTTGATCATTATGATGATGATGATGATGATGATGATGCTGATGAAGATGAGGATGTTGATTATGAGGATGAAGATGATGATGATGATGATGAAGAAAAAGATGATGATGATGAAGATGACGACAATGATGATGATGAAGAAGATGATGGTGATGATGATGGTGATGAACATCTTGATATCATATGAAATGATGAAAATGATAACGATGTTGATGATGATGATGATGATGTTGATGATGCTATCGATGGTGACGATGTTGTTGGTGATGATGACAATGACGACGACGATGACGACGATGATGATGGTGGATGATCATGATATTGATGGATGATTATGTTGGTGATGATGTTGATGATGATGTTGATGATGATGATGATGATGATGAAGATGATGATGATGATGAGGATGAAGATGATGACGAAGATGGTGATGATGATGATGAAGATGATGTTGATGATGATGAAGATGATGATGATGATGATGATGATGATGATCATGATGATGATGACGATGATGAACCACATGATGATGATGTTCATGAATATGATGATGATGATGATGAAGACGATGATGAAGATGATGGTGAAGATGATGATGATGATGATGAACATGATGTTGATGATGATGAACATGATGATTATTATGATGATGATGAGGATGGGGATGATGATGACGATGATGAACCACATGATGATGATGATGATGACGACAATGTGTGATGAAGATGATGATGTGTGATGATGATGATGATGATGTGTGATGATGACGATGTTGATGATGATGATGTTGATGATGATGAAGATGATCATGATGATGTTGATGAATATGATGATGAAGATGATGATGATGATGATGAAGATGATGTTGATGATTAAGATGATGATGATGATGATGATGTTCATGATGATAATGAGGATGGTGAGGATGATGAAAATGATGAACCACATGATGATGATGTTCATGAATATGATGATGATGATGATGAAGATGATGAAGATGATGATGATGATGATGATGATGATGATGAAGATGATGTTGATGATGATGAAGATGATGATGATGTTCATGATGACGATGAGGATGGTGAGGATGATGATGATGATGAACCACATGATGATGATGTTCATGAAGATGATGATGATGATGATGAAGATGATGATGATGATGATGATGAAGATGATGTTGATGATGATGATGATGATGTTCATGATGATGATGATGAGGATGGTGAGGATGATGACGATGATGAAACACATGATGATGATGATGATGACAACGATGTGTGATGAAGATGATGATGTGTGATGATGATGGTGATGAAGACGATGATGTGTGATGATGAAGATGATGATGTATAATGATGTGTGATGATGAAGACAATGATAATGAACATGATGATTATGATGATGATGACGATGTTGATGAATGGCCCAATTATTTTGTAATCATTATAATCTTATTTGTTCCCTTTTTGAGCTTGGATTAAATATAACAAAATATCATAAACCAATGTGGTAACATTGTTGTCATCATTGTCATCACCATCATAAAAAAAGTCATAAATTCCTAATAAAAGAAAGAAGAGAACAACGATTTATTATCACATACACTTTTACTAAGAACCTTGACATATATCTTATTTAATAGCTATAAGGCACAAATATGCTATTGAGGAGACTCAAGCTTTGGTGGGTGGAATGAAAACAATTAGGAGAGTCAAACTTTGGTGGGTGGAATGACAACATTTAAATGAATTAAGAAGCCATTGTTGTGGCAATTTAACAAAGTATAAATATCTAAAACGATTTTGATGTTTGTCACCAAGCTATAAAGTTGCGGTAAGATCAAAGATATATGAAAAAAATTGGAATCTGATATCTTTTTGTGAGCCATAAGGTATGTAAAATATTAAAAAAAACATTAATGTTATATTCTACATTCTTAACATCGAGATCTTTTTATTATAGCAATAAACTAAGTAAAAATTTTGGACATAAATTTTGCTAACTACATTCTTCTATATAAATATCTTATTTTAATTAAATACTTTTTAAAAATAAACTTAAAACATTCAAAAAAAAATTATAATGATAAATTCTAAAATTTCATATAAAATATTTTATGGAAATTAAATATTTTAAATATAAATAAAATTAAATATTTATAGCTATAATCACTTTATTTTTATTAGCAAATATCATGTCAAAAGAAAACCATGTGTGTTACTAACTACAATGTAGCTTATGTGCATTATCAAATGATAAAGGTTTAGGCGTAAATCACTTTAAAATAATATTTATTTATAGTATTTGGCAATATAATTAACTCACACTATTAAGATATTAGTGTTTTAAAACACTAATCCTCACACTATGATGATGATGACGACGATGATGAAGATGATGATGATGACGATGATGATGATGAAGATGATGATAATGATGATAATGATGATTTTGATGACAACAATGAAAATGATAATGATGATGACAATGATGATGGTCATTATGATGAAGACAACGATGATGACGTCGATGATGATGATGAAGATGATGATGAGGGTGATTATGATGATGATTATTATGATGATGATGATGATTATATATGATGAAGATGATGATGTTGAGGATGGTGTTCATGAGGATGGTGAGGATGATGATGGTGATGATCCACATGATGATGATGATGATGTCCGTAACTCTTTTTAAAAGAAATAAGATAAAAGAATAGGTCTAATTAAATATTTACCTTTCATTGTATTTCATCGTTGACGATGACGACGACGACAATGAAGACGATGATGATGCTACAGACGACGATGACGATGATATGAAGTAATTAATTTAATCTTTGTTTAATTTTAATGATGATGATGGAGATGAAGATGACGATGATGATGACGATGATGATAATTATGATTTTGATGATGACAAAGATGACGATGATGATGATAGTTATGATTTTGATGACGATGATGAAAATGATAATGATGATGACAATGATCATGAGGATAACGATGTCATCTTCATCAATTATGATGAAGATGATGATGCTGGTGATGATTATGTTGATGAGGATGACGATGATGAAGACGATACGATGATGACAATGACGATGATGAAGACGATATGAAGACTATATGATGACGACGATGATGAAGAAAATAATGATGCTACAGACAACGATGACGATGATATGAAGTAATTAATTTGATCTAGGTTTAATTTTAATGATGATGATGGCGATGAAGATGATCATGATGATGGCGACGATGATGACAATGATGATGAAGATGATGATGATAATTATTATTTTGATGACGATGAAGATGATGACGATGAAGATGATGACGATGACGACTATGATAATTATGATTTTGATGATGACGATGACAATATTGATAATGATGATGACAATGATCATGAGGATAAGTCATCATCTTCTTCATCTAAGGAATCATCTATATCATCAGATCCAGAGTCAACATTGTAAGGGTTGGACATATCATCATCGTCATCATCATCAGTTATGCTCATCATGTCATTGTCGGTATAACTTTCATTGACATTGTTTTCTACATCATTGAATTCAAATGTTTCTTGGAGTACATCTTCTGCTGGATCATCATCATCATATAACTCATGTTGATCATGCTCTGCGTCATTGTATCCTTCTTCCAGAGAACCCTCTTCATTAGCATCGTCTAGGTTATACTTTACCATCCTTCCCCTTGGATCATGTCTCACAACAAATGACCAGCCCGCTTTACCTGGAACCTTTGAGTAAAATACTTTTTCACATTGGCTTGGAAGAACATAGGGCTCTGTTCCTATCTTAAACAACCTTTTGTTTACCATGGTAAATCCATTATCATGTTCAATAATAATTTTATCGGGATCACGTTTATTTAATTGTAACCTATACCATTTGACAACGAATAGAACTACCTTAAAGGATTTAAATTCACACTGTATAATATCTTCCAAATACCCATAGTATTGATTTTCTAAGACTTTTGGATGTCTGTCAGTTCTAGATGAAACATTGGTAACCTCAAAGACAATCGATATCCCAAAATCTGATGTTTTCTTTGTTTCATCCAATTTTTTGATTCGATATCTACCTCCATTGTAGACCATAGCCTTATGGTGTTTTACCTGCAATAAGCAATACACAAAAAGATTACGCAACCATTTAGTCCTTATGCAGCAATACATGGAAAAGAAGAACATGTATGTCAAAATGTAATTTGCAAAATAAAATATTTATAGGGATTGATTAATTATATGCTTGCCATTTTATCTTTTACACCATATGCCAAATCGATTTCCCTTTCTATTAGATTGCTATCTCCATTGCGTTGTGCTACTTTTACTAATGAAGCCACACCTTCCCATGATATTCCATGACCCGATTGTTCGCATTGTTCAATCCATACCTTCATCCAGTTAATATTGTTTGTGATGTATAAATGAATTGCATCCCATTCTCAACCAAATGTTTAATGACAATAACCATTAAAATGAAAGAAAGGTGTAAATATCCTGAACAAAGTATATGCTCTTAATTGAAGCAATTATGACTATAAAATACAATTAGAATATGAAGGATATAATAAACATCCACTAGCTAATAATTACCTTTCAACTTCCTCAATCTACCTTTCCCCTTCAGTTGATCCCCTTCAAATTTGTTATTCGAGTCCGGATCACAAATGTGACGTAAATTGAGATTTGACGCTGAAATATATTCACTAACATACAACATGTTTTGGTATACCGTATATCCTTCCATCATAGAACCCTTAGCATGTGCTCGTTGTCTCACCAAACCCTTCATCAATTTCAAGTGCCTCTCAACCATCCACATGGACCTTGAGTGCATAGGTCCACACAACTCAATCTCCTCAACTTGGTGTATGAGGTAGTGTTCCTGTGCATTGAAAAATGCGATGGTAGATGCTTCTACATTTTACACATGAGGCGAGGAATTTCTCTCCTCCAATACTTTATATCCTATTTATGGATTTATTTAGATGTCAACCATCTACAATTAACGCAAACCAATAACGACATTTAACAAAAATAAACATTAAATTACAATATATGCTGAAATAGTGCACAAAAAAAACAAATATAAATTATACGAAGAGTTAAAGAAACACTAAGCACATGCAAGTAATCGCTAGTTACCTCATGTATTTACCAAGATTATATATAACTTGTTTGACATTATTGTCGAAGTTGTCTGGGGGAGAGAGAGGTAGAACATACTGTATCAATATACAAACTATGCCATTTATTAAACGAAGAGTATAAAAACAAGAAAAACATATACGCAGTAAATTGACAAAAACAAAATTATATGGACATAACAATAATAATTACCTTGATGAAGACATGCCAATCATGTGTTTTGACCCCCACAAAATCACCTTTTTTGGTTATGATATTCTTCATGTCCGCACAAAATCCAGTGGGAAATTTAATTCCCGGCATTACTTCTTTGACAACATTGCTTTGTTGCTCCATAAACATCCATAGAATTGAGTTTATATTAACTTGTTCTCTGTTGGTATGAAATTGGATGACGTCTTTCATTGCATGGTTTCTTTCTTGAATGTCTTTGCAAGCTTTCACAAATTTATCTTTCTCCTTCCTTAGATCTAGTAGTCTCTATAAGGTTTCAGTAACATTCTTTCCAATATGAATTTTATCAAACAAATGAGCAATTCATAGGTGCTCATAGTAGGGCAACCTGCTAAATTGAATAGAATAACTTTTCATTCCTCGTAGAATCCCATTATGCCTTCATGATCATGATTGACATCATGAATATTAGTTTATAAATAAATTACATCATAAATCAAATATGGCCACTACAGTAAACAACTCACAATAAAAATTAAAATACATAACAATTCATATACGATGATCAATACATACCATGATGACGATTTCTATTGTATTGCATCTTCCAAAGGTGAGGTGTCATTCTCCGTGGTTTTAATGCAGTCTCCTGCTTCCCATTGAAAACATTTTTTTTCAATTGTTCTATACCTGTGATTCTTAGAGAGGAGATTCCTATACTCATCAAACACCTCCTTTCTTAGGCTTTTTGAATGACGGGATTTTATCTTACAACCACAAACTGGACATGAAAATTTACCCTTTGTATGAAGACCTACATTATTTAGATATGGAATATCTATGTCAAATATATTCATATATAAACTATTCTAACTAGTCCATATCATTAAATGCAATTAAAGTGGAACTTAAAATTACAAACCACAAAATGAAGTTAACCCAGGGGCATCGTGTATTGTCCATACAACCATTGCATAGAGTTGAAATTTCCTTTGTCGTGTTGGTTTAGATACGGAATACATATTTATTCCATTCCATAACTTCAGTAGCTCATCTATAAGAGGTTCGATGTATACATTCATATCTTTTACTTGGAAATTTACCTAATTGATCTGAAGTACATATAAAATATATC
>LPNX010829726.1:141743-252112 GCA_001517045.1 Pseudotsuga menziesii | reverse complement strand
TATATATATATATGAAATTAAGAAACATAATACGAAAAATGAGATTCCAAAACTACATCATAAATAAAATAGTTTTCGACAAAAAAACCTGGAATAATCATTGACAGCATTATGTGCTCCCTCTTTATTGAAAACCATGGAGGAATGTTATTGTTGATAACAAAAATATACCACACTGTGTAAATGGATTTCATCTGTGAAAATGGATTAACACCATCTGCTGCCAAAGAAATACTAAGATTATGTGGTTCTTCTTTAAAGTGAAGCCACTTTTCCTTGATCTCTAAAAGCATAACCATTTGTAGGCATTTGGATAACATCATCTTGACTTCTGTTCCTAGCATGGTAATCCATAACTTGTGCTATGTGTTTGCACCTGAACAGTTGTTGAAAAGGTATAATGATGGGAATATAACGAAGAACCTTCTGAGGCACCTTTTTTGTTACTTTATCTGTACGATATCTACTTACATGACATTCCAGACATTCTGTTGCAAATTCATGCTGATTATAATATATAACATGGTCATCGGGGCATGCATGAATTGCTTCATAATGCATTCCAATCTCTTTCATGATGGAAGATAAATCTCTATATGTGCGAGGTAAAATATTTGATGGTGGTAACAAAAATTCAGCTATCAAGCTACAAAAAAAAAAAAATTGTTAATGTAATAAACAAATAATATTAACGAAACACGTTTCATCCATACGACGATCAATAATGAGTTAACAATACAATTATTAGAGGAATATAGATAAACTTTATCACGATCCTATATATGTGATGGATTATTTTACATACCTTAGAATCTGTGTGATTGCAGTGTTTGAAAGACCATTCATAACCTTCAAGTTCATTATCAACAATACAATAGAGAGAATATTTGTTTCGGAGCCTTCATAAAGGGGTTCATATGCCTTATCGAGAAGAGGTATATCGTGAACATCATCAAAGTCATCATCATTTTCATTATCAACGTCATCGTCATCATCCATTCTAACATTAAATGAATCATGGATCAATGTATTTGTACCATCATCTTCAATTATATTATCGGTATGATCATCTTGTTCAATATGATCATTCACTTGTTCTCCATTAAACATACACGCTCCATGATCCTGATCCTGAACTTTTTCTGAAAGCACTTCCTCTAGACGATATGCTGTAGGGTGTCTTTCCTTTAATATAAATACATGGAAACATAAATAGATATACATTAATATATGAAAAATAAAAATAATACATACAATTACAAAAAAAATGAATATAATAAACTTTATAATGCTAAACCTACAAATGGACGATATTCGTTCCCCCCCTCAGCGTATCCATGTTCCCTGCAATGTTTTGTGGCTGTTGAGATCAATATTATTCTCCTCTTAAATCCCCTGCATTGAGTACATGGACAATAACATTTGTCATCACCCCTTCGTTTCACTGTATCCCATAGTCTAGCAATCAATTGTCAGTTGTCTTCGTTTGGATACGGAATATTTCTATTTCAAATTTTGTCACAAACTTCGTTAATGAATATAACCGGTTGTCTTAAAAAATCAAGTTCCACGCATCAACATTTTGTCAAATGAGGAGAAGTTGAAGAATAAAAAATTCCCAGCAAACTGTCTATCGATGAAAAAAAAAATTCCCACAACTGCCCGTTGAAGAATAAAACAATTCCTGAAAACATCCGTCAAGGAACAAATAATTTTAGCAAATCGTCCGTCAAGGAACAAATAATTTCGCAAATCGCCCGTCGCTTCTACAACAAACATGTCGAAATGTTTAAAATAATTTATATTTATAATGGCAATGCGTCGTATATTCAACACCTTGAACATAGTTACCATTGAAAATATGGGACCATAAATTTAAAATCATGTAAACCTTGCATTTAAAAAAAAAAACCTACACATCCCATCGGATCTCTGACTCTAAGGGGTCAAAAATCCGACACTATTGGGTCCACATATCGTCGGATATCCAACACCATACCGTTGGAGATCCAACGCTTAGGGGTTAGATATGTGACACTCTGGGGGTCAGATATGTGACACCTAATGCATCAGATATTCGACAGCGCTATAATTTTTTTTTGATTGCCATCCTTTTCAGTGATTGCTGTCCTACACGTCCGTATGAAATGTCAGATGACGTCAGATTTTGACGTCAAATTTCGGGTTCAAATCCTGTTGTGATATTATGCAATTATGTTCTAATTGGATCCTGCTTTATGAGCAAATGAGTGGGTATTGCATTGTTATCATCTCAAACCTCTTAACGCCATCCCACTCTCTTAAGGAGTATAGTGGCTTCCCCATCCATTAAGTAATATCTTATGAGATTAACATTGAATGTAGCCCAATCCTTTTCTTTAACATCTCTAGGAGTAAGTTGGGAAACATGAGGTCTTATTACAAGCTGACCTGTTCATGATCATACCTTCTTATGGAATGACTTTATTAATATCTTGTCATCAGGCCAGGGTATTGGCTTGTAGCTGCTAAAACAATTGCAAGATGGGGGGTCTCATCAGAGCGAGCCCGCTCATTATCTGTAAGTTGGTGTGAATGACACTATCACTAAGTCAGGGCAGTGGTTTCCAGCTTCTTTCTAGTAACGCAAATATTTAACAAGGATTGATAAGCTTCACATATTTAACTAGTGGATGGGATAAAATTAACTTATTGGGTTAAAAGGTAACCCGAGCAAGGCTATAGACACCTACTGGTAGCAGGGCCATGCCTGTGGGATTAGGGGTAAAACATTAATATAACATCTTCTAGTCATCATGAATTGTTTGTTTAGAGCATGTTTCAATAAAGAACATATTTTGTTAGAAATCTAATCAATCAATGTTTGTCTTCACATTTTAAGTGATAGTTAGAAGGGAATTATTAAAATATCAATTACAGCTGGGTAAATCTTTAAAAGGTTGACTTGTTAATGTGGTATACATGTTTTAGGGGAAATTTTCTTCTTGGTAAACGTCTCATCTTTCACTCCTTTATACACATACAAATACTATCTTTCTTATTCACAGATAACTGCTTCGTCCCAATGTGTCGCCATTTTTTGTAGACACAACAGATCCCATGTTTTCAATAAAGCATGGGAGCCCCAATTTTACATGTAAGGTAATTCTTCTGAATTTATTAAGTCGTTTTGGGGTTTCCAAAATGTTTATCATAGTTTCTATGATCTGAGTTAGCTAAATTCTTTAGATTTATGATTTTTTTGCGTGTTTTTAGTGAGTTGCGGAAAATACTATTTTTCCCAAAATGTGTCCTTCCCGCAACCCACATCCCGCAACCCACAATGTAGATTACGGGATCTTGAAGTTTATTATTTGTGAGTTTTTCATCCTGCATCCCACATCCTGCAATGCGGAATGCGGGATGCAGAAACATTTTTATGATTTAGTCGATCAACCCGCATCTCGCAAGTTGTGGATTGCAGATTGTGAGAAGTATTTGATTTATGATTGTGTTGTGCATTTCCGCAACCCATAGTTGTGGGCTGCAGATTGCAGAAAGGGTGTGTATATTTATGAAATAAATGTCTGCAATTATTCTCCCACATTCTAGATCTTTGGTATTATTTGGATTGTTTCCTTTCTTATTGATCTCTAGCTTATATTTTCTCTTTTATCCATTTGAGTTTCTTCTATGATCTTGGTGTTTGGCTTACCATGTTATCTTTCACAGCCCACACCTAATCTTGGTCTTCACCGCACAAACTGATTATTTGAGATAACGGTTGGTTATTACCTTCGCTCTAGGATTCAGATTGATCTTATCATTTCTTCTCTCATGCTTTTGTGTTGCATTGGTTTGATATTTGGCCTTGATTGGGTTTTATTTTCCCTTTTGCATGCCTAGAATTGTCATGTAAATATTTAAATAATATTAGCCTTTGGGTTATTTGCTTATATTAGTTTAATGTTTGGTTTAAGCTTATTGAAATCTTTTAAATATTCAAGGTTATGTTTTGAATTTCATTAACTTAACTTGTGTATTTCATTAAATCCATATATTAATTGTATACACAATTGGATGTTATGAAAACTAAAAGAACACATGTTTTAGTTTGTTTGAATCCTAAATTCCCTAATTTCAATGAGATTTGGTTTTATCATTATTTCGAAATTTGTGGATTAAAATTCAACATTCACCAATGTGAAATTAGTTTGATCGTGGATAAGTCTTAGTTTCAATAATCTAATTTGAATTATAATTATTATTTTCTAGGTTTTCTATTCTTGGAAAATGATTATGTTAGAAACCTATTTGTGGAATTCATTGACTCTCGTATATTATAGGAGTGATTCTTTTCCTATATACGTAACTTGTTTCCAACATTTATTTTCTTAAGAATTAAATTCTAAATGGTTTTTATTTTTCTAGGTTTAGTGTTTTTAGATATAGGATTTTCTTCATAAATAATTTCTAGATTATTTTTATGCATTTTTGCAGATGCCAGACCTTTGATATTAATTGTTCAAATTTTAAATGTTCCCGCAACCCGCAACTTGCGGGATGCAGATTGTGGGTGGTAGAATTTTCATATTTTAATAAAACATTCCCTCAACCCACAACTTGCGGGATGTGGGATGTCAGAATCACCTTTTCACATTTTCATTCCCACATCTTTCTGGACCCTAGGTTTATCTTAGGTTATAACCTAATTTGATTTCGGGTGTGTAAAATTTTGTAGTTTTATTTTTTTCTCTTATGGTTTTAATTTGGTTTTGGGTTTCTCCCAATTTTTTATAAATGATTGTTTTAAACAAATTCGAATTTTCTTCCCTACATGTGATTTCCAATTTTGTTGGGAATATTAATTTTGGATCTTCTTGTTTTTGTTTGATTTAGTTTATTTGGAAAACTATCAACATGGATAATAGATTTAATTAAACGTTTGAAGAAATCAATAAAAGATTACATGATGCAATAGTACAAAATTATTGAATGATCATGCCATGAATCACAAGAAATTTATTAAGATCTCATGGAGTTCAAATGAAAACATTTTTATCCTTTTAATTAGTTTTACTTTTCTCTCAATCCATGATAAGCTTTTTTTATGTTAATTTATATGAATTACATTCTTTGATGTGTAGGGATAAAAATTAAAGGGATAGGAATGATTGCCAGATATGAAAGAGGAGATAGAAGGAAATAGAATTTCTTCCAGAATATCCAAGCCTCATAATCAAACAAAAAATGTGGGCAACTACAGAACTGTCAAGAAGATAACAAAACCTGGATCACGCATTAGTTAGAAGAGGCTAATTTCGGGCTCCATTTTCCATCAAACCATGGAGAATCTGACAAAATTGTTGAAAACCCACTTCACAAATGGGGTCTTTTACTCCATATTGCAATTCATTTGTGAGATCTCTCAACCGATTTGGAGAAATTCATGCCCAAACAGAGGAGTATTTTCAGAATTTGGTGGCGGCCGGTTTGGATGGGAGCTAAAAGAACCAGAGTTCTGGTGGGTCGATATGATCCTTCCATTGCTTGTCTCTTCTATAAAATTGACCCAAAGCTCTGAGTTAAAGGGGGGATGGGGCGTTCAGCTAAGGGATTTCTCTTTCAGAACATAAACGCTACTACCAGGAATAGCTTTTGGAATGGGAAGATTCCAGTAGGAGAATAAAGATACCTCTTTGTAATCGAAGGTTTATGTATTTTTACAGAACTGGATATTAATAAAGCACTGATATTTTCATATCTCTTGTTATGAGGTCCATTAAATTTCTTTAATATATCTCATGTTTTTCTTGTTTTAAAATGGATTAATGTCGTTGGTTACTCATTTGCAAATCATTAAATGTGTTTATTTATAACTCAGATTTTTCTCTATTGGAAATTTATACATTAATAATTCTTAAAGAATTTCTTCTTTCAAGAGTTTATCTATTTCTGCATGTGAATGAACAGTTAATTTTTTAAAGAAAATATGTTGGTTTTTCAACTAACATACGTATCCACAGGTTATCTTGAATGATTTAATCTTGAGTTGCTTTCATTTAAATTTTATTAAACGATTGTGATTTAAGCGAGAAGTTTACCATCTCATTTACATTTCTGTCAATGTGATTAAAATATTTGTCATTCAGATATCTCAGGATAATCAGTAAATCAATTCAACATTCTCTTTAAGTTACTTAGATTTAGATTAGGTTTACTTTCATAGTTAGATTTGATTTTCCTTTTATTTCTGTCACCCACCTTTGTTTTCCAATCTGGGAAATAGATCCTCTTTGGATCAAATCCAACCATAAGCTAGCAGAGGCTACAAAAGTATATGTGGAATATTACCATCCCAAATAGCTCAAGGATAGAACAATACATGCATGGGATTGTTTGAAGCCTTTGGTTGGGTTTTCTCCATGTGTTGTAAGCCTTAGACACCCTAATCATCCACATACATAGTTGGGGCTTCAACACACCTGTCTTCAACACAATTCAGGCGGTGCTAAAGAAGGTACCGCTCCGATGCTTAAGGGTAGAAGTGGTGCTAGGTTTTTATGTGCAAGTTTGACATTTGGATCAGGGTTTTCACTTCAAGATTTGGGAATGAGGGAAAACATAGATGATTAGGATCTTATCACATGTTTATGACGATATTTGGGTGTAACAGAATTCCCCCCAAATCACGATGCTAGAGGGATACGATAGACGAGAGCTTTGATAGAGCAAGTTATCACTTTCGAGGCAAGAATCGGATTGATCAAAGATCAACATCAACCATGAATCTGCAATACATCAATAGTTTTGACTCATGAGAAAATGTGTCTTCACCATGGCTGCATACCAATACAAGGAAGATCCATGGGAGAGATAAACAAACTTGGCTACTAGAATACAACGCAGATCCATGTGATAGAGGACTTAAACTTGGACATAGATACCAGACATACAATGTATATCTATGTCATACAAATGCTAATTTCAGGATATCCACAACCATACAAATGTGGATCCATGTTGGTACTTCATACAAATATTCCATTGCAACCTGGGGAAAGCAATGCACACTTAACAACTACCCAGGGTCTTCATCTTGTCTTTCACAAAGTACGATTCTGTTTATGTTATTACAATGATCAGAAGTCGAACATGGTAGAAATCACTTGATTACCAGTCAATGATGTGAACCATTAACAAGTGTGAGGGATATCACCATTAATGTCAATGATTCCCAAGGTACCCTAGTACAATCTACTGAGTGTGAATAGATGCTTTGATGTCGAACACCCAATAGAATCTATCGATCAAAGGTCAAAGATGTGAACCTTTGTTGAAAGTGAGAGAATCTGTCATTGAGGCATAAAGATCTCAAGGTACTAAATTTTTTTCTAAGACTATTTCCCAGATGATGAGTTGATCTCGACAGGAATAGTCTTGTCGAAGGAGGGCCATGATGAATCCCACATCAATGACACGAAACTCGAAACAAAGTTCTGGAATGTTGTAGATAATGTAACCATAGGACTGACTCAAAAGTACTCACACAAAGGTCATTTTAACTGTAGAGGTAAAGACTCTTACTTCCTTCAAACATTGGGTGGCACGATAATAGACTTGGCAGCATGACTGGATTAGACAGATACACAGTACAATAGTGGAAAATGCATTCTTTTGAAAGAATCAAAGGAGTGACATGACTCATGAAAGTGGATCGACTTGTAAGTTAGCTGAATACCCAATTGAATGAATGATATGCAGACAAGTGCCATGTTCAAAGGTGACAAAAAACTACCATTTATTTGCAAAATTAATTGTTTCCCTTCCCTTAATTCCCCCATCATGATTGATGAGTGCCTCTTTTCATTTTTATGAGTCCAAAGAGGGTAAAAAACACTCGTTTTATCTCATCCAAAGACAAGTCCATTCTCATATGTTTCATGAACCTAAGAAAGGAGGAGTTCGTTCCCTGGATGGGTCTCTCAGTGTTTAGTTTTAACGAGTCCAATGAAAGCAAACTTGGTATTGTTCATGTTTAGAGAGTCTGAACGAAGACGGAAGAAAAATCCAAAGGGTCTTTTTTCATATGATTTAGTCCGTAGGGCCTAAAAATGTATAAAATAACGCCCAAGAGAACTCTTCCAGTCATGATTGGCTAGAGTGTTCCTTTTTTGTAAATAGTCCATCCGAATTGAAAAAAAGACAACCTATCGTCGGAGAGACGACTCTTCAAATCCTTTTACGAGTATGAAAAAGACAAGTACTCGACAATCTTTTCATATTTAGGGAGTTTGAAAAGAGTTTAAAGGAGAATCCATTAGGTTTATTTTCACGACGAGAAGTTTTTACGAGCCCAAAAAGAATCAGAAAAAGATTTGGAACTTTGATGTTTAGTTCTAAGAGCATGACCAAAGTGTCGAAACAAACGCTTGGGCACTTTTTCCATTTTCTAGAAGTACGAAAAATTCAAAAACAAACTTCTCCATAGACATTACTATTTATCTTTTCATCCCTGCAAGACTTGGAAAAGTCCATTAGTCTCCTAGACACTTGAATAAATGGCTTATAAACTATATTAAAAGACATTTTCATATTAAAATGATTTTAAAATATTAATAATAATGTAAAAAATCTTAAAAACATATTTAAAATCCAATTTGAATAGTAAAAATAAGTCATTTTACTATTTACCAATTTGTGAGAGCCTTTTGGAGACGTTTGGAGCCAAATATTCAACCGGAGATTACAGGAGCATCCACCGTCCATTTCGGGTAGCGTCAGAGCCAGTTAGATGCTAGAACCTTGCTATTTCACTTTACTATTTCCATTTTTTCTTTGGCTAGGGTTTCAGGGGTCTTTGAACAAGCCCTAAACCCAAATTACGGGCACTACTCCTGCGCCTTGTGGGACAGGTGGTGCCCAATAAAAACCGCCCTTGTTCAACTTCACTCAGGTGGTGCCACCGCTCTATGTACACGGAGGAAAGGCGGTGTCGGATGTGAGGTTGGAAAACTAAGTGGGAAAGACAAAAGAAATTGTATTTGATGATTTTAATGGTTGAATATGGTTTTGACTAGCTCATTTATTTTTTTTGGCAGGTTTTATCTGGTAAAAAATGGTTATATGGAAAGAACGACAACATGACAATGATTATGCCCTGATTAAGGGAAATGTGGGGTGTATTGCTGCTTTGAGAGGTTGTGGCATCTTAATTTTTTTTTGCACTCTGAGTATGATATCCCATGAGTGCCTACTAGAGCATTTCCTACCCATGTGGAACCCTTAACAACAGTATTTTGAGGTTGGAGCCCATGTACTAACCATAGAGGTAGAGGAAATCTACTTTTTGACAGGATTGTCTAGACGGGGTGCTCAAGTTTCATTGACTAGTTCCCGAGGAGGGGATGTGACCACCTAGGAGTTGATAAACTGTCACTGTGTTCCTGGTACTAGGATGTCAGGGAAGAAGATCCCCATAAAGGAAATAGTGGATGATGCACTCTGCACTATTCATTTTACTATGCAGAGGCTAACAGGAATCCAAGGGCCTCACTAGGAATCTAGAGCGCATTTACTGTATGCCATAGAGGCCATGGCACCCACTGTCTTTAATTGGGAAGAGACATTACTTTCGATTTTAAAGGATTAGCTGACTAAATGTCGGTAAGGGGAGTTGAAACAATTTAGCTATGGATCCATCTTAGCTTGTTTATTTTTCAAGCGGGTGCCCCACATGAGGCCCCAAGTGGTATTTACAGAGCTGAGGCCTAGAGACCCCCATATGTTTAGGTGGGTAGAGCTTATGGCTCGCACTGGAGGCGGTAGGGAAAAGGTGAAATATGATGCTAGAGTTTTCTGGTGGTTGGAGGACCAAATCCTCATGGTTTAGGATTACGCATATGGGGGTACTGACTTCAGGGATGACCCTGATCTATCACTTCCACCTGGTGCATAGTGGGGAGACATTGGTAAGAAACAAGACTCTAAAATGTTGATTGTGTTTTTGTATTTTCGTGTTTTTATGTTTTTTATGAGCAGTAACAAGACCTTGATTTTCTCATGCATATGTTTGTTCCGCACGACCTGGGGGATCATCTCCAATGGACAGGCAGGAGGGAGCTCAGTTTTTTCATCGAGGTGTTGACTAGTTGGGAGAGTTAGACGAGAAACTAGAGAGGGTAACCCTAGACATACCAAATGCAAATACTCATGACCTCCTGATGAGGTACCAGAGGCACACTCTGGGAGTGTTAGGCCATTTTAGCCGGTTGCTACGTAGAGTAATATGGGAATTCATGTGTTATCATGATAATCACTAGATAGTGTCTTGCATGATATATTACTGAAAGCTGAGACAACTTCAGGAATTTGTATGATGTTGTATTTTCCNTATATATATATATATATATATATATATAGATAGATATATACAGACTTTGTTCCTAGTGTTTATATGTCTCAAATGGAAAATGTATTTACATGGGTTTTATGTGTTATTTATTGTTTATTTACAATATGATGAACAATGTTTGATTTTCAAGTTATGAATGAGCAATATACCAATCTAGGATATAATTTTTCAATGAATCAACAACTGCATTGTCCTCCCTAGGGATATGCCTATAAGTAATAACTTTAAATGACCTTTCCAATAGATGCACCCTTCGGAAGAGGCGGAGTAGAACAATATTTATGATGGTATAGACCTGGTTAAAATGAAAAACCACTAACTGCAAGTCCATGAATACTACCAAATCATGAATGTCCCGAGATGCAGATTGAGTCAATAGACCTAGACCTATAACCACCTGATACTCGGTGATGTTGTTGGTAGCTGGACCAATGCAAACTGCTCTTGAATTGACTAGATCATGTGCAAGGGAATACAAAACCCAAGCAGCTGAAGCAAGGTTTAGGGTATGATGACAAGCACCATCAGCAAAACCATAAAAGGCCATTCGATCTACATAACTGAAACATGGTATAAACATTCTGGGACACTAAACTCAAAACCATATTGAAAATACTAAAACGCACTAAAATTCAATAATGTACATATATACAAGGTACCATACACGAGCGATCTAAGCATAGTACCTCTTTAGGTATAACCCATTGAGAATTTTTCCGAAGGGGATTCTATCATAATCCACAATATCATAGGCCCCTTTCTCTAAAACCTTGGACACGATAAAAGGACCATACCACATCGATTCGAACTTCCCTTTTCCTAGTTTATCATGTTTTTGATCATAAGTCAGCACTAGGTCACCTTCGTTAAAAACACAAGGTTGGATGGATTTATCATACTGCGCCTTGATGAATTTCTTATGTGCCTAATTGACTAAGGAAATATCTCATCTAGTTTCGTCAAGATTGTTCAGGTATACAAATATTTCTTCCTCGGTGGAAGTATTGGGGAGAAGTTCAACGACAAGTTTCAAAGGCAAAATATGACACTGAATAGGTAGGAGGATTCTATTCCATATACTAGCTAAAAGGGTGTAAATTCAGTCATTGTTTTAATCGAAGTTCCATAATCCCAAAGAGTAGAAAAGAGAGTCTGGAGCCAGTTGGATTTGTGATCTCCAACCATCCGATGCAACATAGTTTTCAAGACTTTGTTAATGGCCTCGACCTGACCATTATCCTGCAGGTAATAGGGAGTTAAGTTTTCATCGAGAAAACCCAACTTAGCACTGGATTCTTCCATCATTTGATTCCAGAAATGTGATCCGTGATCAGTGACTATGGACTGAGGAACTCCAAACCTAGTTATTACATGATTAAAAAGAAAGAGGGAAACAATATTACCATCCTATGCATATGTAGGCATAGCCTCATCCCATTTAGTAAAATAATCCACGGCTACTATGATTTAACCATGCCCCCTGGCCGAGGTAGGCTTACAATGCATAAAATCTATCCCCTATTTGGAAAAATGCCAATGACAATGATGGGGTGTAACGAAGCAAGGTGGGTGCGCTTTTTTGGATAGAAATGTTGGTAAGGTGGGAATTTCTTGACATGATCGGAACAATATTTGAATATTGAGGGCTAGAAATAGCCAATGTGAAGGATTTTATGGGCTGTAGCCATCCCAGAAAGATGACCACCACATGCTCCAGAGTGGTAGTCATTGAGAACTTGTTCAACCTCTTCATGGGTGAGGCATCATCAGATAATGGAATCTATACAACGCCTGTACAATGTATCATTTAGGATAAGGTAATATTTTGCATGGTGACGGATATGGTGATGATCATCATGAAATATATTGGGATGAAATCTCTGTGTTTGGATATAAATGATTAAATCTTCATACCATGGGTCGGTAGTGCTTATCAGGAACATATATTCATCCGGGAATGAATCACTAGGCTCAGAATCCATCAAAGCATAGGGAAGGTCACAAATCAACTATGCAAAGACCAATGATTTCTTTGAAGTAGCTTTGTAAAACTCAAGGTCAAACTCCTGTAGGATGACAATCCAACGGGAGTGTTTTCCCCTAGAACTTGACAAGTCAGGATGTAGTACATAGGGTTTTGGTCTGCGAGTACGGTGGTGGTGCGAAGCAATATGTAATGACAGATTTTTCAGACAGTAGTGACTGTAGCCAATGCTAACTTCTCCACATGCGAGTATCATGTTTCAGAATCGAGAAGATTCTTACTGGTGTAGTATATCACGTGTTCTTGGCTGTTCTGATCCTCTTAGACTAGAACCATTCTAATGGTAGTAGTATAGGTAGCAACATATAAAAGAAAATCCTTTAAATAATCTGCGGGGTGTATCACGAGTGAACATGTCACAGCATGCTTAATATTATCAAAGGCTTGTTTGGCCTGGTCATCCTAGAAGAATGGAGTGTCCTTCTTGAGGAGATGCATATAATCGTGCATTTTCTCAACAAATTTACAAACAAAATGATGAAGAAAGTTTTCCTTCCCTTGCAAACTTTGGATTTCAAGGATGTTGGTTGGGGCAGGAAGGGCACATATAGTAATAATTTTTAATGGATTAATCTGGATACCATCCTTAGAAACCACGAAGCCTAAGAGACATTCCGTCTCAATGCAAAAAACACATTTGTGTGGATTCATCAATATTTTATAATGGCGACATCTAAGGAATATGTTTCTAAGATGCTGATGATGGTCTTCCCGTTGTCGTGAGTGTTCAAGGAGGTCATCCAGGTACAGACCCATGATGTTCTTAATGTTGTGAAGTACATAGGACATGGCGCACTACAATGTGGCTCTGACGTTCTTGAGGCCAAAGGGTAACTTCGTATAGGCGAAGGTTCCATACTATCATATAAATGTCACCTTGTGTTGATCGATGGGAAATATCTCAATCTGATTGTAGCTAGAAAATCCATCCATGAATGAGAAGATGATATTTGCGGCACTATTGTCAATAATTTGATCGATATGTGGAGTCAAACAATTGTCCTTAGGACAAGCTTTGTTCAGGTCTCGAAAATCGATGCAGACTCGAATGGTTCCCTACTTTTTGTTCACAGGAACGATGTTCGATGCCCATTCCGTCAGGGGTACATGAGAGATGAATCCTTCCTTCATATGTTTTCCGAATTTGGCTTTAATAGCCATAGCCTTCCTGGGATGGACTTGATGCAAATTTTTCCTAACCGGTCTAGCCACGGGATAGGTTTTGATTTCATGGACCATGATAGATGGGTCTATCCCATGCATTTCTTCATAATACTAGGAAAAAATATCTCAGAATTCCTTGAAAATTACTCTATATTCTTTAGTTTCTGCCATTGAATATTTCTTCCCTACATTAACATGTTCAATAGTTCCAGGCTTGATCGATATGTCGATCGGAGACGTTTTAGTAATGTTGCATAGATTTCCTTCAGACTCAGAATCTTGCAACAACACAAGCGTTTGCGGAATGTCAACAATATCAGTACTTGTAATGAACAAAGACATATATAATAAATAATCACTAAATAACTAGTATTATATAATTAATAATAACTATTAAATATCAATATTAATTATTAATATTAATATATATTGATATTAATAATTAATAATTAATATTAATAAATAGTTATTAGTAAACTATTCTAAAATGACTCATCCTTTCATGGATAGTATCCAAAGTGCCTTTACGATTAATATGTATATGGCACTCACTTTGTAATCTTTCATCATCATATCTATTTTATCAATCTTTATATATATTCATGGATTATTTGTATTTTTGAAAGTGGAAGTTCCAGAAGTTATAGTAAACGGTATTTTACCGTTACAGTGGTATGAGATCTATACGACCCTTGGACATTTTTTACACTTTGTGTAAATTTAGTTTTTTAGGGTTCCCTAAAATATTGGACATTGTCCAAAAAAAAACGTAAAAAAAAGAAAAAGAAAAAAAATGAAAGAAAAAAGTTAAAAAAGAAAAGGTAAAAGTTAAAAAAAAGGACAAAAGTGAAACCACTCATGGTTTCTTATAGTGGGTTTGGGTTTGAATATAAAAGTGCATAATAATTTCTAGTAAAAATAAAGTGAGATTTGAACTTAGGTGGGGAATGTAACACTCATTCCTCCCAACCACCCAATCTACTCACATTTTACAAAACTTAAGGGGAAAAAAATTAAAAAAAGTGCATAATAATTGCTACTATGAAGCAAGTGAGATTTGAACTTAGTTGGGGAAGGTAACACTCATTCCTCCCAATCACCCAATCTACTAGTGTTTTACAAAACTATTAGAAAAAAAATAAAATTTAAGGACTAGAATTTGGAAGGTGAAAATTTTAAAGCATATAAAGAAGTAAAGTCCAAAATAAATAAATAAAATTTCAACACAAACGAAAGAAAATAGAGTCTTATGGAAAAAAACAAGGAATATTTTCAAGCAATTTAAAAACTTATGTCTCAGTGTTATTTAAATAAAAGGAACTATTAGAGGGAAATCCATTACTATTTCTATTGCTCTCGGTGAACGTAATAATTATATTAGTGATGAATTTGAGAATGAGTTAGCGATTCTAAGGACAAATATAAGTGAAAGGTTAGACTTTTTGAATAAAAAAGAATATGCAATAAGCAATTTACAATGGAACATTGGAGATTATACTAGTGTTTCACAATTTATAGTTAAATCCTTGTGGAGTAGTAACGGTGACCTAGTTTTAGGATTACCGTGGCTAAAAACATTGGGAACTTTTATCTTAAATGCTGAAAAAAAGTTTCTGACATTCCCCTACAAAAAAAAAAATCACATTGTCAAACATTAACATGAAGACAGAATCATAGGTTGCATCATCTAAATATTTCAAAGAAATATTAAAGATGTTGTCACAGGGAAATGAGACATCAATACAGACGATACATAATGATTTCAACAAGGTTATTGCAAGTAAAGAAGAAGAGATCTCTTGTCTAAGGGATCATAACCAGAAATTACTTCTGCAAATCAAGAAGGCAAAGGATAAGTTTCAATGCAATCAATAGTTTGAAGAGGAGACTCAAGATATTCAAAAATAATTATCATGCAAAGACGAAGAAATCTCTTCCTTAAAATGGGTTTATTAGGAATTGTTAGAGTAAATAAAAAACTTAAAAGAAAGAGAACCCAAAAATCAAGAAAATCAATATGACATTGTCAACTCAAACTATAAAGAAGAGCTCTTACACTTAAAGAAAGTTAATTAGAACATGCTTATACAAGTTAGGAAGCTAAAGAAGGAGAATGAATATTTACAAGAAAAGATAGATTACAAGAGATTAAGTGTCGACAAAGGAACGATGACTAACACAATAGAGAAGACATCAAAGGCTCAAATTCAAACATAAAAAAAGGGAAGCAATGCAAATCTCATCAAAGTTCAAAAGAACAATCTTATTGTCACATCGCTACAAGCATCAATAGAAAATGGTTCCGAAAAACAATTACAAAAATCGTTAGAAGCACCAAAAGTTGAAGTTCCAGTAAACACTTCATAGGCGATTCGATTTCCTTATCGCCATCCAAATCCCAAGAGTCATTATGATAGATGAAAAAATCAAAAGGAAAATTACCAGTATTATTCCTACAAAGAGCAAAGACAAAATTGACAACTCTCAACAATCGATCCGCAAATAATTTTGTTAAGGGTATATCTCAGATGGACGACTTCACAAATGATGGAACATTTCCACACAATGTTTAAAAGAACGTATTGTCTTATTTCGTCACATGTTGCAACTAGCAACACACAATGCCATGAGACAGCATTACGAGCAAGAACAAGGGATAAAATCTTCCATAATTGTGCTTTGAGGACAAATCAATTCTAAGGGAGAGGCAATGTAATGAACAAAAATATATATAATAAATAATCACTAAATAAATAGTATTATATAATTAATAATAACTATTAAATATCAATATTAATTATTAATATTAATATATATTGATATTAATAATTAATAATTAATAAATAGTTATTAGTAAACTATTCTAAAATGATGCATCGTTTCATGGATAGTATCCAAAGTGCCTTTATGATTAATATATATATGGCTCTCACTTTGTAATCTTTCATTATCATATCTATTTTATCAATCTTTATATATATTCATGGATTATTTGTATTTTCGAAAGTGGAAGTTCTAGAAGTTACAGTAAACGGTATTTTATCGTTACAAATTGTCTTTTTATGAGTCACCCACCATCGTGCTGGAGTATCCTTCAGTGCTTCTTCCATCGCCAACAATTGCCGCAGTTCTGATACCTTCTCTTCAAATTCCATTAAGAACACCGAAAGTTCAAGTAGCCCTTCATAAACTGATCATTGTATAATCTCATTTGCAACATGACAACAACTACGTGATCGGACCACATGTCCTGAATGACACCTCATGCATGCAGTTTTTCCAGTTTTCTAATGCATACTCATCAAAGCAAGACGTAAATCTAGCACTGTGCCAACCGAGTTCTCCGTTAGTAGTGGGGTGGATGTAATTTTCAGATATTTTGTAAGCGTGATCCCATTCCCTGACAACTTCATCCTTTACTGGTTCAATATATTGTCGTCCTTCATTGGGATCCATAGGAGCGATAACTATGATATCTTAATTCTCGAATGTCATCATCCTCTTCTTAAAATTAATCACTGCCATACTGTCATTAGCCCATCCAATCCTTAGCAGTGCGGGATATGAGCCTTCACCATTAACAACTTCAATCACACAAAAGTCGACATAAGTTTTCACACCTTCAATGTCCACAACCAAGTTCGACACACGTCCAATTGGTTCCACTTTAGCTTGATTATCCAATCGCAATTGCATTGGGGACCAATCCAATGTCGTATTCCCCATCTTCTGCCAAGTATGATTTTTTAGGATATTCACATCAGATCCTAAATCTAGGATGACTGAATCGACTTCATAGTCCCCAATCTGAATGTTCGTGTGCATCTCCTTACCTGTCTTTTTTTTTTTTGTAAATAGTTCCCCACAAAATCCTTATGTTCCTTACCTAGGAGGTGAAAAAAAATTTCAATCTTGGCTAGAGCATCAGGATCTCTTTTTCAGTGATAAGAAACTCTCAAAGAAGTGTTGCAAGGTACCATGCTGCCATGATGGTCCTTCCTCCAGGGAAGAATCAAAAGCAGAAGGCATTTCATAGATAGGTGACTTACCAAGATTTCTTCTCATCGCATCCTAGGCTCCAAAAAATGTCTCCTTTTCTATTGTAATATCAAATGGTGCCTTCTTATATCCATCCAATCGAATCTATGGGAGGGTCCCATCCTCTCATGTTGTGGCCCCTGTGCAGGTGACAACAGCAACATCAACATCCGCTATTCTGGGCTCTGTTGAGATTGTCACAACCGTCGGCCCTTGATTCTGGTTCATCGGTATATTCTGAGTCAGTGGTAGATTCTGGTTCAATAGAGGGTTCATAGGTTGATTCACAGTTCCAGTTTGGAGTGGAACTTGATTTTGGGCTTGATTCTGCAATTGGTTCTGGGTTTGTAGCTTATTTTGAGTATGTAACTGGTTTTGATTCTACAACTGAGGAATGTTCCCGACCTTCCATCTTGCGATTAGTTGTAGGAAGTTTTGGATAGTATGATCGATATTCGTGCAGTATGTACACGAGAACTGTAAGTGAGGGAAGTCCCTCTGGTAATTCCCAAATACCCCACAATTGTAACACTAGACAGATCCATTAGCTTGTCCTCCTCCTCTTCCAAAACCTCCTCCTCTACCTGGGAATCCTACATAGAATCCTCCTTGCTGCTGATATTGTGGCTAGGCCATCTGTTCTAGTGGGGGTATTTGGTTTCTTTTGAACATAGTGCGCAACTTTAACATACTGCAGTTGTGGCTGAGGCATTTCCATTTGATTGTACTTTGGTTTCCATTCAAATTGTGGCTGTGACTGCAATGGTATAAATTGAATCTGCGGCAGTGGTGTATACTACGGTTGTGGTCGATAGTTTACCACCTGAGGTTGTACTTGTGGTCACTTTACTGCGCGATGATCCTCGCCCTTCACAAAGTATGAATCATATGTTCTTTCATGAAGGAGATCATATGCACGACAGTCTTTATCTTCATTCCCCACTAATATACAAAATGAACAATATAGTTTGGATGGATTTGACACTATCTTTTGCATGTAGCTACATTATTTGTGTCAGTGTCCATAGACTTGACATATATGACACCATGGTACATTTCCGCAACTTAGTGGGTTCGATGGCCCATATAATAGATAATTCTGGAATTCAAGGCAAGTACCTTTAGTGTGTCCATTTGCATGACAACGAGTGCACCAAATATCTTCATGATTCTCTTTCCCTTTCTTTATTTCTTACAATTGTAGCGTTAATTTTTCCAGTTGTGCCTGAATTTGGTTCATATCAGCTGCATTCTCCCCCACAAGTGAAGCTTCCAACTTCATTGTGATCTCTAGAGCCTCGCTCTGTGTCGCGATCTTCTACTGCATCAGTGGTTTCTATATATGAGGTACCAAAGCTGTGATAAACCACTCTTTATGTTGAACATCACTCATATCAAAGATGACTCATGCCATCAATGTCTTAAATATTTGATCAAAGTCCCAAACTGTTTCATTAGGAATCTGCTTAATCTCTTTGAACTCAGTAATGTATTGCGCCTCATATTTAGGCTTCTGGAATTCTTTGATTAGTCCCCTCCGAACTTCATCCAATGTTTTTGCAGAGGTCCCTGTAGGAACCTGTATAAATTTCATGTACCAATCTAGTGCATGACCCCACAGGTTAGTCACTAGTTGGCCCTTCTTGACATCATCATCTGTGTTCCATTAGAGGAAATTTCAACTCAAAATGGGCCTCCTAAAATGAATTAATAAAATAATAATTAAAATAATATTTATTAATTTTGGAGGAAGAAAAGAAAANCGATCGAAATTTGAGTAAAAACACAGGGAGATATGTCAAAAATACAAACAAAAAAGTAGTTTTTTTATGATACCTATCCCCAAATTTATATTAAAAAAGTGTTGAAGACCTATACGGTATTTCAAATTTAAAGCAATTTCATTGGCTAGAACATGATGACATGGAATTTGAATAAAATTTAAAAGGCCCATTTTGAGTTGAAATTTCCTCTAATGTGTCTAACAGTCCATACTGCATTGCAGAGAAACCAATACTGCTTGGGATTGTCAATCCCGTTCCCATGAAACAAAGGTAACTTTGTGTCATCGCCCACCATCCTGGGCCTTCTTCTTGCAGATGTTGACCTACTACTAGAATTATGTTGACACATTAGACAAGTTGACATGGAATTCTGAGTTTGAAGTAGTGTGCAGAGGCATGGGTACGTTGCTTCTAGGGTTTGATCTTACTATTGTCCTGGGCGTAGTTTGGATCTTGTCATCCTCTTCGTCATTGTAGTTTTTCTTTGTCCCATGTTGTTGTCCTTCACGGTTTTGTGTTTTGATTGTAGTGAGATCTTCCCATGTCCTTTGCCTCTTCTCTTGTCAAAACCTTGATCCTCCCCTTGTACAACAACTTTCTTCCTCAGCTTCCCTCACAATCTCGTCGAAAATTGTACCCATCTACCCCTTATCTTCCCATTCGTCTCCCTCCTTTAGTCATGGTATCCACTACCTCCGCACACAAGAGTTCTACTACTCTTGGTGCATCTTCAATATAACCTTTTCGCAAACAAGCATTTTAATTGACAGTTGTAGAGACAATAAGAACCTACCTCTGGGTCCCTTGAAAAATTCCCTTTTAGCTTCACTATAGGACTTGGTAGTGTCAACTACAAACTCAGTGATATATCCTTCTAGGATACTATCCATCTAGACCTCAACGGCTCATGATGCTCTATTGTTAGTTTCTTGTAGCTCCTGGATCAATTCAGGGGTCCAAAATGTTGGTTCTCCTCCTTGGAAATTTTTCTTCTTATATGTGAACTGCACCAACCACTGGTACAGTATGAAGGGAAACTCACTGAAAAAATACTCATGAGGACCGTCATGTATGTAATTATCCAACCACTTGTTTGTCATCAATCCACAATTCTGATTTTTTTCTTTAGCAAATTCTTGCAGCTTCTGATCAAACCAATCTTCAATTTCTAGCCATGTCAGATTCCACATCCACTCTTGAATTTTTGATCGTGTCGGATGCCACATACCCTCCTCTCAGTCGCAACAAGGTCCCAGAAATAGAACCATTTGTTGGCTCAAACCTCAACCAACAAAACCTAGTCGATAGGGATCCCACTCTGTCGACACTCAACTCATTGTGATCTCCCTAAGCATCGAGCCAGATAGGTTTTACCCTATCCACCAACACCCACAGAGTAGATGAAGTCTCACCTGAGATGTTCAAGGGAGGGCTGATGGAAACAAGTTTCCGTAGAGAGGAAGAGGGATATGGGAATCAACAATTCATTTGTCTATCTATCATATTTAACCATTTGTTTAATCATTCAGAGAACCATTCATCATTGATAGTCAACAGATCACATCATTTATTCATAACAGAAGCATCATATAACATAAATAACTATACTTTCACAGAACATATCTATGGATATAACTTCATTCATAAGCAATAAACATTGCATCATAGATCCATGTCACACATACTCATTAGTGGATTGCAGAAATAGTAAAAGACAGAAAAATATAACATTATTTCAGATCAACCTCATCTCTTCATATTACTTCTGTGCAGTAAATCACAGATTCAAACAGAGAACACTTTTAACTCTCAATCATAAATCAAAGATTTAGATTGATGATCATAACCAAGTGATTCTCTCACATAGATTGATTGATATCCCTTTGCATTCTTAATTATTCATCTATTCATAGGCTTGTGCCTTTACATTCATGGTCCACTTCTAACTAACTCCTAACTAATTCTACCAACTAATGACCAATATCCACAAAATATGGTCCAAAAGTACAAAAAGTGACACAAAACATTCAAAAAGTAGTCTATCTTCTACCTTGCGTGTTATCCTCATCTTGCGCAGTGTCTTCTGAGCTTGCGCAACATCTGCGATGTTGCACAACTTACCCCAACCCCTTCCCAACACCAGTTCCTTTTCCATAGAATTTCAGAAAGATGAGAGTACCATCCCCTTTTGGTTTAGTCCCTTATGGTTATATGAAGAGGTAATGCATGCCATTCAGGATGCATGCAAAATTTATTTCAAAGGATTTCCCTCTTTCATCTAGGACTTTAAGCTTAGGTGGGTTAAATGGGATTTAAAGAAATGGTCCAAAATCATATATCAACCCTAGGGAAAAATCATATGGAGTTACAAATAGAATTGGAGAATTCACTGTTAGAAAGGGAGATGTTAATGATTTAGAAAAAATATGACGATAATTGAAATTTAAAACTTTAATCCATAATAAAATTGCATATAGATCTCATCAATATTCCAAAGACATAAACAAAACCATAGAACACAAGATATACCCTAGGAAAACCCTCCACTGATTCGGAGGATAAAAAAATGAGCAAATTAGAATCTTAGAGTATGGTTGATAATTGGTGGAGAATGATTACGACACAATAGAAGATTGCTTTCATTGATATCACTCGAGAGTAGAGATCAAATGGAACAATGTATCTAACTTTTCATGTGCATAACACTTTAATAACAATTCAAATTAGGTTTTACAACTAAAAAATAATGGTTGCATGCATCAGTAACTTGATAACACTTAGAACAATGATCCTTCTTCAATCATGCACCCCCCATTTATCTGGTGCCAAGCTAACACTCCATAATTATCTCCCACTAGAAGATATGCACACTTACTGACTTGGTTCCAGGTTGGCATTCCATAATTATCTCCCACAAGATGATATGTGCCTTCCACTAATTAACTAACTCTAACTGAGTATACTGAGCTAAAATGAATGGAACTGCATGCAACTGAATGGATCTAAGTGTAACTACATACAATTGAGTGTAACTGAACTCAACTGAATAGAACTACATGAAACTGAATGTAACTACATGCAATTGAATGGATCTAAGTGTAACTACATACAATTGAGTGTAATTGAACTCAACTTAATGGAACAACATGAAACTAAATGTAACTAAACAAAATTGAATGTAACTGAACAAAACTAGTGCTTCTCCATCAATGTTTATTTCCAACAACCACTTGCATAAATGAAGGAGTTGATTCCTTAAGTAGTTGAAATTTTTTGACCATAATTAATGCTCAACTGATATCTTATCAATTCGAGTTCACTTGGTGGAAACATGGGAAATTCAAATTCTCTCTCCATCTATGTACTTATATTAAATATCTTTGCATGGTCAATATGTGTTTTCATTAGTTAATCATCTATATCATTTCATACTCATAAGATTATTTTCAAACCTATGATCATATGTATTTCCATGGGTCATATAGTCACATGCTAAAGTAAATAACTCTAGGGGTAGCTAATCCCTAAAGGAGACTTGTAGCACCTATTGACCATCACTATCAATACATCACATAGTATATCTAATTTACACGGTAAAGTACACCACCTCACAACATGGGGATATTTGTAGAATTTTATATTGATCACAAGTCTATTGTCTTGATATTACTCACAAGACATTACTTGATATTACACACAAGTTTACTAACTTGATATTACTCACAAGTTTTACTGACTTTATATTACTCACAAGTGTACTATCTTGATATTACTAACAAGACTAAGCTTGATATTACTCATAATATTTACAACATCACAACCTCAATCATATGAGGATGTTTGTAGGACTTGATATTACTCATAAGTCTACTGTCTTGATATTACTCACAAGACTGGAGAATGACTCCTGATGTTGTAATATCAACACTCCCTCTCAATGAGGGAGAGATTCTCTTCCATACAAATTTTATCTTGGAAGCGTTTAAACTTCGTCACAGATATAGGCTTATCACAAATTTGCAATATGCTCATGAGTACCTATGTACTGGAACTCATGACCATGAATTCAATGAAGTAAAACTTCATCTAGAATTTGTTTTTATCATAAAACACATATAGTGTTTTCGATAAATATTGACTATTAATACCTAATGACTGTAGGCTCAAGTACTTCACCCCAGTAGTTAGCTTCCTAAGCTACACTACTCCTCAGTATGTAGTACTATCTTCAAAACACTTTTTTCTTCTGTAGTACTCTCATATATACATCTTACATCTGTAGTATTAGACGCAATATACTTAGATTTTGTAGTACTAGCCTCAAACTACATTGCTTATCTCAAGCTAAAACAATAGCTGGGTAACACAATCAAATAATAGGTTTTCCATTTATCAAATACAATAAGAGCCTATTATAATGTACCTCAAAGGTACTCAAACATATGCTTAGTAGTAAGCATAAAATATAACAGGTCTACTCAAAGACCAACCAACTACTTACACAAAGTAGCATCATCTGGATCCAATCTAGAAGAAAGTCTCTCTAAACTAGGAACCAAGGATTTTAAATCCATCACATACAACATTATACAACAAATATGTAATAACATGCAGAAATAAAGTCTTGTCTTTTCTTTCACTCTTCAATATTTGTTGACTTGTTGATTCTTCTTCTATCTGGAGATGTTCTTTGTGATCTTTCCATTCTCTGTGATGTTCTTCAAGTCATGATGAATTTATTAGTGATCCTTCTCTTTATATTTGCAGAACCCCAACTACCTCTCTGAAAGGTTTTAACTTTTCTCTAACAATCCAGACTATAAATAGTCTCATAGAATTTTGACAATGTCTCTACTAATGTGGATTCTCTCCATAAGGTATCAGAACCCTTGGCATCCTAAGTCATTTACTATGACCAGATGGTGGGTACTTTATCTGCTTCTTCCTATCAAGACACATCATTACTCCCTCTTCAAATGGAGAGGTTTTTTTGTACTATACCAAGCTTGTCTCAGATGGAGGCTTAGTAAGAATGTTGGCAATGTTTCTCATCTGTGGATATGTACTAGGTCTCGGATATAACTAACTAGAACCCCAAAAATATTTATTTCTTTTCAACATGATCTATTTAGAGAAACACATGTGATCTTCATCAAGCACTATAATAGTCAGATTTCATATATCTTTGAAACTCTATTTTACTGATGAAGACATATCTGAGTCCACATACACTTGTACGTACCACAACACATGCTTTGTACATGTCTATGTACAAACTGCAAAGCACATAATAGATCCTGGGACCTCTGACTACCCAAATATGAAATAATAATTAGAAAATTTCATATTTACCTTCATATGTGTGTCCATGGATTTGTACTCCATCATCCTGAAACTCTTCAGGTTTTTTTACTGCACATTTTCCTTAACTAAGGAAAATATTTGTCTAGTGACTACCACACCATTAATCATAAAAAATCATAACAATATTCTTGAATATATTTCTCATATTCCTTCTTAATATGAGCATCATGCATATCTCCTTTTTACAGGAGGTACATGAACCAATTACATTAGTTCTTCAGGAGTTAGAGAGACTAGCAACTCCCTTTCACCATGTAAATGTGAGAATAATAATATGGGTCCTCCATCATGGATACTTATGATCATATATATATGAAGCTCTTATTTGAAACATGAATCTAAATAAGATAGAATATATTCAGGAGTCTTCACATCTATCATAATATAATTAATCCATCTATTTTGTCTGCTTCCCAAGAGACATAGGAACCTCTCGAACTATTTTTTTTTTCAGACTCAGCCATCGAAATGACTCCACATTCATGTCCTTCTTTACTTGTAGGTAATGGAATATCAATTTTCCATACAATACAAATTATTCTAATGGTTAGAACCATTTCATACTCATGAATTTTATTCACATGAAATACTCTCAATATACTGATAAATATTTACCTAGTTATGTACAGGTATTGACCAATCAAGCTATCATAACCCATTATAATATTATGTACTGATATGAATCCATATAAAAGTCCTATATGAGTACAAAAAAATCATTTTATAAAAGAAATATACAGCCCTATGTTCATATCTCATGAGGTAAGCATGAATCCCTCTATCAAGCCAATCATATAGTTTTATGTTCACAGTTTATGAAACAATCACACTGCCCTAAATCTCATGTCTTATGGAGGATTTTTTCAGCCTTATATCAGTCCTATATCATGTCACAAAATTTGGACTCATGAGATTGATAACATGCCAATAAAGATAATAATAAAAAACAATGTATATGCTAAACACAATTCCAAGTCTAGGAATACAGATATATATGACAATCATGAAACATAAAAAAAATTAGATCTGATTTATAACAGAAAATAAAAATTAGGTACTCATCTTTATTGTTTTTGTGGGATCCTTCTTGATCTCTGCACCTTTGCGGACATAGGTGGAGTCCTTTTTTATTCACTACAACTTTAAACATTGCAAAAAGCAAACTTCATGCATGTACTAGATAGTGTGTCTCCACATGGGAAAAAGGATCCCATGAAACCAAGAGTGAATTCTTTTCTTCACTAAAGGAAATATTCTTTTCGATCATCCTCTTCCTTGGATGATTTCTCTTGAGAAGGTTCAGATCCTTCTACAGTGGTGGAGGCATGAATTCTTCCTTCCTTTCTTTTCCTTGTATTGCAATCCCGTATGAAGTGACCTGCCTTTTTACAATAACAATATATTAGTTTTGATTTTTCCATAACTTTATGGATCTATTTCTTCTTTGCATGGAAAGTGTTATTAGGAGCAAAGGGTTTTCTTTCTTTCTTCTTTCTTGTCGCGAGGTAAAGATTCTCCTCCTTAGTTCTCACCATCTTGTTCTGGATGCACCCTTCTTCTTGGATGCAATCTGTTACCACCTAAGTTGTACTTGGTGGTTTTTTATCAAGTGAGCCTGGTGAACTGGAAAAAGATGATTTGTTTGGACTTCAGAAGACCTTCGGAAGTGCTTCTGGGAAGTGCTTGTTGTACTATATCACATGTTCATACACAGTGGGGGTGTTGTAATAAGATGTTCTAGCATGATAGTGTATGTAAAAGACTCAGTCTCTTAGACTTTATTTGTCAACATGATCATCCTAGGCTGTTTTTTCCCTTGGTTATTACTGGTTGTTGAATAAACGACTGATAATTTCTGAGTTTTTCACTCAATACCTCCAAAGTTGGGGTGGTTGGCTTGGAATTTAGGCCTATTGAGGTTATTAGAGTCTATGTTTCAATGTATAAACATGCTAGGAATCATGTTTGAGTCATATGAACATGTCTAAGTCCCCCTAGGTTTTTTCATTTTTTCAATTTTTTAAGTTTTTTAAATTTTAATTATTCCAAAAAAGGTTAGGCTATTTTTTAATAGTCTAATTGGAAAAAATGGTTTTGTAATAAAAGTGGGATAAATAATTAGTTTCATTCATGGGTGTGCTCATTTTCAAGCTAAGAGAACCATGTAAACCTATAGACCCACTATTTCCAAGATTTGAGTGATTTTCCATCACTCAGGTCAGAAAGCCCCAAAAAATCAATTATTGATAATTTTAATTAATAAATTGATGAATAATGGAGCAAATCCAAAATCCTAGAGCAATGGATTCTCAACCGATTTGATTGAAATCAGTCTCATAGGCACCATATTAACTAGATATTGCAATTCCTTGACTGAAGGGGCTAATCAGGGCAGATCCATAGTTGAACTTCAGCCTCCTTTATGGGGAATTGTGCCTTCTCTCTCTCCTCCACACATGTGGGCTCTTTTGGGAGCTCTGTGGTTGATGGTTCATTCAGCGGCTTGATGTGTTAGCTCAATCATCCCCCCGATTGACAGTTAGGCTCAGTTTAGCTTCAGATCAAGCATTGATCGACTCTCCTTCAGATTCATTTATCTATCTCCTTGGGATTTGCGCCCCCTCTAGGCTGAGGTTTCAATTTTTTGTATAAATAAAGCATGGCTACCTCCTTTCCAAGTTAGATAGAGTTGGATTGAGGAGCTATTGCTCTTGTAATACTGAGTAATATCTTTTGATATTGAAATAAAGTGAATCTTTGGAGGCCAAAACGATGTAATGCTCTTATGTGTGTGGAATTAACATTGTCTTGTAGCTTTTGTTGTTACCTGTGTCTTTCTCTCAATTTCTGCATCTGAAACTTGTCTGGCTTGAATGATTCAGCTGAATCAATAGGAGTATAGTTGGGCAAGTAAGATTACTTGTTTTTTCATTATCTCATAGCATATATGTTAAAATATTCATATTATACATGTTTAAATAAGTTTATTTGCATGTAATCCCTCTCTTTTTTTCATATATCTCTATCCAGATCTCATAAGGTTTTTGTGCAGGATTGTTTGTTAGTTTTCAGGTAGTAGGGGTTAGATGAACTGTGGATCTAGCTTGACTCCACTGGGCATCTGACTATTTTTTGAAGGCATTATCTCTCAGCATTCCACTAACTAGTCTGTTTTGTAGATCCATTCCGGCAACAAGCGCTCTTCTTTTCCTCTTCCTCCTTCAATCTTTTTAAAATCAGTCCGGTTACTTGTTTTGAAGCTTTAAAATTGTTTAGATCTATCAATTTCAGGATTCATTTTACATATATCTTTCTGCCTTAAATCTCATAAACTAGATCTCATTCCTAAAGAAATTTTACAAGCATTCTAGATCTAGTTTTAGGGAAACTTTTGTCATTTTTCAAAGCTGTGAAAGTAGATCTAAAGCTTGTCGAATGCATGGTTGTTTCCTTAGAATATAAAATTTTATATTTAGAAATTTAATTTATTCACATTGGCTTCCCAAAAATAATTCCAAGATAGCAAGGAAATCTTTCTTTCCTTGGTTCTTTTTCTGCTTCTTTAAAAACTAGTTTTAACTTAGAATTTTTGGGTAAAAAGTGTTTTCATCCAAATGTACTTTCAAAGTACTTTTGGGCATATTTAACTATGATAATATTGCTGTTTTTTAGCAGGTATAATATAAAAGAGGAGGAGGTGCTGTCCGAAAATAATTTTTTGACCATTTGAACCTCGCCAGGGGGTCTCTGTCTTCCCAAAATTTCACAATTTCGCAATTTGTAAACCTTTGGCATCATTTCGTATAAGGACCAAGTGGATTAATTTCAGTTTTATGATATTGTATTTTCTGCTAATAAAAATAAAAATCTCTTCGAATAGGATCTTTCAATCCTATTCACCATCCCCCCTGGGGGGATGCATGTCCGTGTCATTTTTACATTTTTTCATCTTTTTTCAATCTAGTGTAGTTCTAATCTGTAGGGGTAGTATAACTTGACTTATAATAATTGTCATATTCCATATCTGGTGGTTTCAAAGTAATTTTAATACTTACCCCACAAGCCTCCTTTTGAGCCAAAAGGTGAAGAGAGGGTCGTGGTAGTCCAATTAGAAAATTGTGGTTTGGTTATTTGTTTATGGTTCATCTACTATCATAAATTGTTTTAATAATAATAATAAAATCAACCCCTCCTTTATTCCCCGATTGAGGTCCACTTGGACCGAAAGAGGTTCCTAGAGGGTTTTTTTTTTAATAAGAACACCTCCTTTAAAATTTTCTAAAAATAACAAAGAATCCAGTGGGTATGATCTATACTTGGCTGCGGTTCATCCAATCAGTCAAGCTGCATCAAAAGCACTTGAGTGACTAGATTAATTAGTCTTCACCTCCCAAATTGACAAACCATCAGGCGAAAATCCAACACCTCGAACAAACTGTAAGCGGTGGCAAAATGCCCAAAGGAGTGGGAACAACTGGAAAGTGACCTTGAGGCATCGATCTCTATCACACCTTGATGGGTGTGATATGAACAATAGTCTCTGAGACTCCTTTCCAGCCCACAAACACCTTGCGGGTAGTCGTGAAAGTTCACTTTTGGACATACTCCAAGTACCCCTCGGGTATATTTGGAGTCCCCTTTTCACCTAATTTAATTCACTCACATTCCACATTAATTTAAAATCTACCAAGAGACATTTGCAAAAAATTATTTCAAGCGCATGCAAGAACATTATTTTCTCTGTTGACTCCATTTAAGGCACTGGTGATTTATTTGATCATTTATTTCGATTATATATATATTGAGTGTCATTACTGTGCTTATCTACTTTAAATATTGCATCTTGTTATCTTTTGTTTCCATTGGTTAATTTCAAAACTTCAAAACAACTTAATCAATATAACACCATCACACTAAGTAATTATCCTTAGTAATTTAATAGGGTCTACCCCCCTTGGCTTCGTTAGGAGTTAGCCTAAACAGAGGAGTCAAGAACAAGGTGACAGCCTTGACTTGAGACTTGACCCCAAGGACACACTGAGTGGCTTGAAGATTTCTTCCACGTCCCCCCCAGGTGTGTGAAAGGCGAAAACACTTTTGGCGTCATTGCCGTGGATAAATCCTTTTATTCCCGAGTATGGATTAGCTTAACTTTTTTCTAAAACAACTAAAAAGATAAAAAAAATTGATTGATATTGTCTTTAAAAAACATAAAAAGTAAAACTTGATCCATCTGGAAACTCCACTATTCAACATGCCTCCAAAAATTTCTACCCAAAGAAATTGCCATCAATTATTCAATCCTCTCCCTGATCCTGAAAGGTTTATTAGGGAAAGATTGAATATGCAAAATTCCTGTAGAAACCTTGAATATTTAGGAGACCAATCCCTCTCAGATATCCATCACATATTTGTAGAGAGTCACATCGACCAATCTTAAGAAATGACGGAATTTTACAAACCCCTTGACTTTTCTTAGATACTAGGTACTCCCCATGACATTCCAAATGATGTTATCAAGAAGATCCCCATATTTCAGGGTAATAATGCCATCACTGCCAAGTATCAACTTTGAAAGTTTGAAAAGCACCTGGTCATTTATTGCAATGATGCTGCCCATAACCATGAATATGTCAAAATGAAGCTCTTTACTTTATCCTTAGAGGATGATGCTGCAGAATGGTACTTCGACCTAGGTGATGATTCATATAAAAATATTAGTGAATTCCTATAGGGCTTTAGGAAGAAATTGGGAGAAAAGAAAGAACCAAGACATCTGCTTGATGCTCTCCATAACATAAAGAAGATGGAGAATGAAACCATGGATGAATTTAACACTAAGTTCAAGTGTGTGGTTGTGGAATTCCCTAAAGACACCAAGACAAAGGATGCATCCATCCTCATATCTTACATTGAAGCTTTCACCGATGACTTAAGGTACCAGTTGAGAGATAAGGAACCAATCGATCTAAAAACTGCTCAGGAATTAGCCGAGAAAATAGAAAAGAATATGCAGTCTTTAGGCAAGTCCAACATTCCAGGTTACACTAGGGGAAACACTTCATACAACAAAGAGAAGGGTAAAGCCACTAAATCAGAAGAAAAGGGAACCTCTAAAGATCCCATGGAAAAGGTAACATACATGATAAAAAACTTGGTTACTAGTCAAAACCAACTTATGGCAAATCATTTTGCACAAATGAATCATATGCAAAATAGAATAATCACAATAGAAAGAAATAATGGATCTAGGAACTTTCAGTCTAAAAAGAATCAAATGTATCAAAAGAAAGCTCCTCAACAAGAACATAGGATTCCGAACTAGTTAGACTCATCTAACATGGTAGAAGAAGTAATTCCATGGTGTAGACATTGTGATCAATTCCACCAAGAAAGCACTTGTTATATTGCAAACCAAGTTATAGAACATGGAATTCCCGAGGTCAGTAATCAAGAAACAACGTCAAGCGAGTCTGATCATGTGTACATGGCAGGCCAAACCTACCCTTTATCAAACCAGCATTGACAGTAGGCCACAGATTACAATTATGAGAAGGATCTCCTTTCCAACTTTTATGGTGCAATGCCTTCTCCGGAAAAAATTAGGAAATGAACTAGGCTAGATTCAAGGGTGTAGTTTATCAAAGAAAGGAGAATCCATCACCTTCTAAAAAGTACAAGCCAAAGGTAACCGCTCCTCCTCTCCCAGATCCCCCTGTTATCCCTGAATCAAATGTTGATATGGGAGAATGGATAAGTTGTGCTAAGATTCATGTTTATGCAACTGATGTCCTTAAAATTCCTAGTCAAAAATAAAAGTTGTTGAAAGCCATAGAGGATAGTCAAAGTAAAACTCATAATATTGTCAAAGAGGATCCTCTCCCTCATAATAATTCTATATTTTAAGTCAAACATATTGAACCTATGGATATGCCTATAGTCCTCAACAGTGTTGATCCGAAAAGAGAAGACCACCTACCTTTGTATGTCTCTCTCTCTTAGTTCATAAGCTTTTCCTTCATAACTGGATGTTAGATTCAGGTGCTTCATCAAATGTCATGACAAGAAAAGTAATGGAACAACTAAATCTAAGGGTTACCTAACCCTACCACAATGTTTGTGCAATGGATACAAGAGAAGTTGAAATGGTAGTGATAATCTTAAATTTAAAGGTTAAGTTGGCCAAGTATCTTGACATCAACATGTCGATGGATGTGGTAGTGATAGATGTTCCAGATAATTGGGGTATGTTGCTGTCCAGAAAGTGGGCTGCAACTCTTGGTGGGAACATTCAAATGGATTGGACATATGCTACTATACATGCATCAGAAAACACTAGGGTGATGCTCCATAGAGAGAATTTAAGGAAACAACATGTAGAAAAATCTAAGAAGCCTGGAAATGAATTTGTTCATTTCACTGATAACTTTGGAAACTATGCTATCTTGTCAAATTTCATGGACCCTATTAAGGAAAACATTAAAGATGAAAAGATAGATGAGGTTTGGGAAATGTACTTTGACGGGGTTTATTCCAAATTCGAAAAGGGTGCGGGCATCATGATCATCTCTCCTTCAGATAAAGTCTACAACTTTGCTTTTAGGTTATAGTTTGAAGCCTCAAATAATGTAGCTGAGTATGAGGCATTTCTCCTAGGGCTAGAAACCACTAAAGACATGGGCATAAATATGTTGAACATAAAAGGTGATTTAGACTTAGTTTTCCTCCAGATTAAGAATCAATATCAATGCAAAAAAGACATACTAAGGAAGTATAGAAATTCCACATGGGACACTATGGAATGGTTTGACACACTTAACATTCAAAAGATCCATAGGGAGATGAATGGGTTAGCAGATAAGTTGGAAGTAGCAACATCCACCCTCTAGCCATCAAATCAAATGATTAGTGGGAATGGAAAAAAGAAAATTAATTTCAGACCTTCAATTTCGGATAATGTAGATCATTGGTAGGTGTTTAAATATGATGAGCAACTCTTGAGATTCATCCACAATCTCCAAGAGTTTGAAGGTTGCAAGATCAGTTATCAGCAAGAGGCTAAAGAGTATCAGGAATGAAAGGATAATGAAAGGAATCACATCCCAAGTAGCCTTATAGCTTTCGAAAATATTTTTGATCGACAGGATCATCATAAAAAACAAAAAGAAGAAATAAAAATTGGGGATTATATGGAAATAAACATAGGAATTGATAAGGACCCCAAGTTAATAAAAATTGGAAACGCTACTTCGAAAAAGGAAAGGAACAATTTGATCAAATTAATCAAAGAGTATAGAGATGTGTTGGCCTTTAGTTATGATGAACTTAAATCCTATCGGGAAGATGTGTTTCAACACACTATTCCCCTCACAGAAGAGGCTAAGGAGGTCAATCCTTTTCGACAAAAACTTAGGCGAATAAATCCTAAGTTGGTCCCCATTGTGTAGAAGGAACTTTAGAAGATGTTAGCAGCAGGGATCATAGAACCTACAAGACATTCATCATGGTGCTCCAACTTAGTTGTTTTCAAAAAGAAGAATGGGTCAATTAGAATATGTATAGATTTCAGAAATCTGAATACATCATGCCTTAAAAATAATTACCCATTGCCCGACATGGAAACATTGCTTCAAAGAGTAATGGGATCAGGAATGATGTCCATGTTGGATGGCTTTTCCAGTTATAACCAAGTGTTGGTAAATAAAGAGGATCAACATAAGACTACATTCACCACACCTAGGGGTACCTATAAATTTTTAAGAATTCCTTTTGGCTTATTGAATGCTGGTGCCACCTTCCAAAGAGCCATGGATTTTTCCTTCAAAGAAATTATAGGAAAAATAATTGAAATATATCAAGATGACTTTACTATTTTTTCAAAAGAAAGATCTGACCACATAAGTCATCTTAGGCAGGTTTTCATAAGATGTCGGAAATATGGTATTTCCTTAAACCCTGCCAAGTCAATATTTGGGGTTGATGAAGGAAAGTTGCTGTGACACATCATTTCTAAGGATGGTGTCAAAGTTGATTGAGAGAGAGTTGAATCCATTAAGAAATTCCCCTTGCCTCAGAATCTTAAAGCTCTCCAATCTTTCAATGGTCAGATTAATTTCATAATGAGATTCATCCCAAATTTAGCAGAATTAATGAAGCCTCTACAAAAGTTGTTAAAGAAAGATGCTAAATTTGAGTGGACAGATGAAGGGAAATATGCTTTCAAGTATATCAAAGATGCCATATCCAAGTCCCTGGTCTTGATCAGTCTAGATTATTCCAAGGAATTTCAGATATTTTCCTTTTCCTCGGAGGACACAATTGCTGGTATTTTGCTTCAAAAGAATAAGGAAGGACAAGAGCAACCTATAGCGTTTATGAGTAGAGCCTTGCAACATTCAGAGTTGAAGTATACCACTATGGATAAATAGGATTATGCCCTTGTCAAGTCCCTTAAACATTTCAAAAATTATGTAGGTTACTCCAAAATCATTGGGTATGTACCCCATGCAGCTGTTAAGGATATCATGCCTCAACAAGATTGTCTAGGAATCAGGGGTAAGTGGGTTTCAAAGATTCAAGAATATGATTTAGAGATAAAACCTAGTAAGTTAATTAAGGGACAAGGTCTTGCAAAGATGTTGACCCAAGGAAATGAAAAAGCCTTAGGAATAATTTGTTAGAATAGTGACTCAAAACAAAGTGTATCAGACGAGCTTCAAAGATTAGAACAACACCTTGGTATACCGACATCATATTTTTCCTCCGCAACCTTACATGCCCTGATCACTTACTTGTCCATAAAAGAAGAACATTAAGGTTAAAAGCAAATAAGTATTGTTTAACAAAATATGGTTTGTGTTGGAGAAACCCCGATGGTTTAATACTTAAATGTGTCGACGAACTCGAGTGCAAAAAACTCATGGTTGAGTTCCATTCAGGATTTTGTGGTGGACATTTTGCAGCAAGAACAACCACCCATAAAATCCATAGAGCATGCTACTATTGGCTGAACCTTTTCTTAGATGTGCACAAGTCTGTTAGAGTTTAACCCCAGTATCAGTTGTTCACCGGAAAGCAACAAATGAAATCCTTTCCTTTAAATCCAATAGTAGTCCAAGCCCCTTTCCAGCAGTGGGGGATTGATTTCATTGGTAAGTTCAAAGATAACTTGAGAAATGGTTATTCTTGGATACTTACCACCACTGATTATTTCTCGAAGTGGGTAGAGGCGATACCCACCAAGAAGGAAACCGATACCATAGTCATGGATTTCTTAGAAGATAAGATTATCACAAGATTCGGTGTGTGAGCCAGAATCATCACAAACAATGGCCCGTGTTTTGTTTCCTCTGAGATGTCATCATTTTGTTTTCAAGTACGGCATTGTCCTATCCCATTCATCCAACTATTATCCCCAAGGAAATCATCTAGCTGAGTCAAGTAACAAAAAATTAATGACCATAATCAAGAAAACTGTTGGTGATAATAAAAAGGCTTGGGAGCAGCAAGATCAAGTTTGCATTATGGGCTGATAGAATCACAAAGAAAAGTTTAACCGGGAGGATCCCTTTTGAACTTGTTTATGGCCTAGATGTAACCTTACCTGTGCATTTAAAGCTTCCAGTGTATTAGCTTCTCCATACCTTTATCTCAGATTAGGATGGCATTCATAATATAATCAACCAGTTGATCGAGTTAGATGAGAGTAGATGAAATTCCCTTGACCAAAGTATCAAAAATTCTGACAAATTCAAGAGAACCTTTGATAGATCTACCCGGCCTGGATCCTTTCAAGTAGGTGACACAGTATTGCGTTGGGACAAACGGCGGGAGAAACTTGGAAAACATGGAAAGTTTGACAGCTTATGGTTGGGGCCATATATCATTGATGAAGTAGCAGGAACAAATTCTTTCTATCTAAATGACCTAGAAGGAGAAAGATTAAGCCTACCAGTGAATGGATTTCTCCTCAAGATGTTCTTTGTCGAGATGGTTTGATGCCTTTATTGGCATCGATGGTTTCAGGGCTAATTTCTAAACCTTTCCCTGCATGTATTTTTAAATTCTATGTATCATATTATTGTATTATAGATGTTTTGTACCATAGTACTAACCTTGAAAGTTTTCTATTGTATATTAGTCTTGTAAAATATTTCCTTTTTGTACATCATAGACTAATTATGTACATTAATCTGCTTTTATAGCTGATTTCTTTTATATACATGTTACTGACAAACTTTAATTGCTATGCAGGACCCAAAGATTCCAGAGTTCTCACATTCTCTTCTTTGATTATAAAATTATTCAAAGCATGTGTCCCTAGATGGATCTAGATGTTACCACCTAAGTTGTACTTAGTGGTTTTTTATCAAGTGAGCCTAGTGAACCAGACAAAGATGATTTGTTCAGACTTCAGAAGACCTTCATAAGTGCTTCTGGGAAGTTCTTGTTGTACTATATCACATGTTCATACCCCATGGGGGAGTTGTAATAAGATGTTATAGCATGATAGTGTTTGTAAAAGACTCAGTATCTTAGAATTTATTTGTCAATATGATCAGCCCATGGTGTTTTTTCCCTTGGTTATTATTGGTTGTTGAATAAACTACTAATAATTTATGAGTTTTTCACTCAATACCTCCAAAGTTGGGGTGGTCGGCCTTACATTTAGGCCTATTGAGGTTATTAGAGTATATGTGTTAATGTATAAACATGCTAGGCATCATGGTCAAGTCATATGAACATGTCTAAGTCCCCCTAGGTTTTTTAATTTTTTTAATTTTTTAATTTTTTTAAATTTTAATTTTTCCACAAAAACTTAGGCTATTTTTTAATAGTCTAATTGGAAAAATTGGTTTTGTAATAAAAGTGGGATAAATAATCAGTTTAAATCATGGGTGTGCTCATTTTCAAGCTAAGAGAACCATGTAAACATATAGACCCACTATTTCCAAGTTTTGAGTGATTTTCCATCACTCAGGTCAGAAAGCCCCAAAAAATCAGTTATTGATTATTTAAATTAATAAATTGATGAGTAATGGAGCAAAACCAAAATCCTAGATCAATGGATTCTCAACCAATTTGATTGAAATTAGTATCATCGGCACCAGATTAACCAGATATTGCAATTCCTTTATTTAAGGGGCTAATCGGGGCAGATCAATAGTTGAACTTTAGCCTCCTTTATGGGGAATGGCACCCTCTCTCTCTCCTCCACACACGTGGGCTCTTCTGGGAGCTCTGTGGTTGATGATTCAGCCAGCAGCTTGATGTGTCAGCTCAATCAGCCCCCTGATTGATAGTTAGGCTCAACTCAAATTCAGATCAGCCATTGATGGACTCTCCTTCAGCTACAGTTGTCTATCTCCTTGGGATTTGCACCCCCACTGGGCCGGGGTTTCAATTTTTTGTATAAATAAAGAATGGCTTCCTCCTTTCCAAGTTAGCTAGAGTCAGATTGAGGAGCTATTGCTTTTGTAATACTATGTAATATATTTTGCTATTGGAATAAAGTGAAGCTTTGGAGGCCAAAACGGTGTAATGCTCTTATGTGTGTGGAATTAACATTGTCTTGCAACTTTTGTTGTTATCGGTGTCTTTCTCTAAATTTCTGCATCTGAAACTTGTCTGGCCTGAATGATTCAGCTGAATCAATAAGAGTATAGTTGGGCAAGTAACATTATTTGTTTTTTCAATATCTCATAGCATATATGTTAAAATGTTCAGATTATACATGTTTAAATAAGTTCATTTGCATGTAATCCCTCTCTTTTTTTCATATATCTCTATCGAGATCTCATAAGGTTTTTGTACAGGATTGTTTGTTAGTTTTCAGGTAGAAGGGGTTGGACGAACTGTGGATCTAGCTTGAATCCATTGGGAATATTACTATTTTGTGAAGGCATTATCCCTTGGCATTCCACTAACTAGTCTCTTTTTCAGATCCATTCCGGCAACAAGCGCTCTTCTTTTCCTCTTCCTCCTTCAATCTTTTTAAAATTACTCCGGTTACCTATTTTGTAGCTTTAAAATTGATTAGATATATAAATTTCAGGATTCATTTTACATATATCTTTCTTCCTTAAATATCATAAACTAGATCTCATTCCTAAAGAAATTTTACAAGCATTCTAGATCTAGTTTTAGGGAAAATTGTCATTTTTCAAGGCTGTGAAGGTAGATCTAAAGCTTGTTGAATGCATGGTTGTTTCCTTAGAATATAAAAATTTATATTTAGAAATTTAATTTCTCCATATTGGATTCCCAAAAATAAGCCCAATATCCAAAGGAAATCTTGCTTTCCTTGGTTCTTTTTCCGCTTCTTTAAAAACTAGTTTTAACTTAGAATTTTTGGGTAAAACGTTTTTTCATCCAAAAGTACTTTCAAAGTACTTTTGGGAATATTTAACTTTGATAATATTGTTGGTTTTTATCAGGTATAACATAAAATAGGAGGAGGTGCTTTCTGGAAAGAATTTTTGGACCATTCGAAACCCCCCAGGGGGTCTCCGTCTTCCCAAAATTTCAAAATTTTGCAATTTGTAAACTTTTGGTCTCATTCCATATAAGGACCAATATGATTAATTTCAGTTTTCTGATATTGTATTTTATGCTAATAAAAAGAAAAATCTCTTTGAATAAGCTCTTTCGATCCTATTCACCATCCCCCCTAGGGGGATTCGCGTCTGTGTCATTTTTTACATTTTTTCATCTGTTTTCAATATAGTGTAGCTATAATATGCAAGGGTAGTATACTTTGACTTATAATAATTTTCATATTCCATATATGGTGGTTTCAAAGTAATTTTAATAATTACCCCACGAGCCTCCTTTTGAACCGAAAGGTGAAGGGTCGTGGTAGTCTAATTAGAAAATTGTGGTTTGCTTATTTGTTTATGATTCATCTACTATAATTAATTGTTTTAATAATCATAATAAAATCAACCCCTCCTTGATTCCCCAATTGAGGTCCACTTGGACCGAAAGAGGTTCTTGGAGGGTTTTTCTTTTTAATAAGAACACCTCGTTTAAAATTTTCTAAAAATAACAAAGACTCCAGTGTGTATGCTCTATACTTGGTTGTGGTTCATTTTATCAGTCAATCTGCATCAAAATAACTTGAGCGACTAGATTAATTAGTCTTCACATCCCAAATTGACAAACCATCAGGCTAAAATCCAACACCTTAAACAAACTGTAAGCGGTGGCAAAATACCCAAAGGAGTGGGAACAACTGAAAAGTGACCTTGAGGCACCGATATTTGTCACACCCTGATGGATGCATTATGAAAAATAGTCTCCGAGACTCCATTCTAGCCCACAAACACCTTGTGTGTAGCCATGAAAGTTCACATTTGGACATACTCCAAGTACCCCTTGGGTATATCTGGAGTCCCCTTTTCGCCTAATTTAATTCACTCATATTCCACATTAATTTAAAATCTACCAAGAGACATTTGCAAAACATTATTTCAAGTGCATGCAAGCACATTATTTTCTCTGTTGACTCCATTTAAGGCACTGGTGATTTATTTGATGATTTCTTTCGATTATAGATATATTGAGTGTCATTACTGTGCTTATCTACTTTAAATCTTGCATTTTGTTATCTTTTGTTTCCACTGGTTAATTTCAAAACTCCTAAACAACTTAATCAATATAACACCATCACACTAAGTAATTAGCCTTAGTAATTTAATAGGGTCTACCCCCTTGGCTCCGTTAGGAGTTAACCTGAACAGAGGAGTCAAGAACAAGGTGACAACCTTGACTTGAGACTTGCACCCAAGGACACACCAAGTGGCTTTAAGATTTCTGCCATGACCCCCCCAGGTGTGTGAAAGGAAGAAACACAATCATGCCAAAGTATTTTGTAATTGGGATGCCCTTCTCTTCAGTTTACTGCAGCAAGAAAGGTCTCCCATGAGGAGGGAATCTATTGATGGTGGTTTGTAGAAGATCATGCTCATCCATATTCACATTGATTCTTACTAGTTGATCCTTCACTTATGAAATATTTGTGAAGAATTATGCTACGGTCCCATCCTTCTCCATATTCATGTTGCACAACTTGTTCTTCAAAACCCTCTTTTGAGTAGGGGCCTTATTTTCATAAATATTTGTGAGTGTTTCAAAACACTCCTTTGCCATCTTTAATGGTGTGATAACTGTCATGAGGTTGTACTTCACGGAGTAATATATGACCCTCTTTTCCTTTTCTTGATTCTCCTTGCAATTGTAGTGGGCTCTTCGACCACAGAGGTCACAAAAGAATCAAGGTCATGCTCCTCAACAATATTGATCACCCTCTCCTTCCATGTACTAAATTCAAATGTTCCTTTGAGTCTATCTTTCGTTCAGATGAATATAGAAGCCATTGCTTAAATCTCTTTATCAATGCTTCAAGATCTACAGAGTCTTAGAGTGTTTGCAAAAAACTAAGCTTTTGCATGCCCCTACTCTGATACCATGTTAGTGATTGAGAAAAAATATGAAGATAAGTAAACTTTAAAAGTTTAATCCATAATAACAGTGCATGTAGATCTCGTTAATGTTCCAAAGACATAAATCAAACCATAGAACACATGATATACCATAATAAAATCCTCCACTAATTTGGAGGATACAAAACCTAGCAAACAATCTTAGAGTATGATTGATAATTGGAATAGAATGATTACCACACAATAGCATATTTCTTTCACCAAGAGCACTAGAGAGTAGAGATCAAATGTAACATTGTATCTAACTTTCCAAGTGGATAACACTTTAATAACAAGTCAGATTAGGTTTAAAAAAAATAAAAGAATGGTTGCATGCATCAATAAATTATTAACACTTAGAACACTAATCCTTCTTCAATCATGCACCCCCCATCAATTTGGTTCCAAGCTGGCACTCAATAATTATCTCCCACTACAATATATGTACCCTTACTGACTTGGTGCAAAGTTGGCACTCCATAATTATTTCCCACATGTTGTAAAGGAGAGTTTCCTATGGCTAGGGTTTAAGAGGCCATCAATGTACTAGGGTTGAAAGGTGGATGCAAATGGTTCTGCAAGAAAATATAAACAAGATTCAAAGGTTAGAATGGTTCATGCCTTAGGAAAACAATGGTTGATCCAAGTAGCCCTTCAATCCTCTTCTTGCTCCTCTTGCTCCTATTGCTCCAAGAGACCTACAAAATGAATTATACCTTCCTCAAACCAATATGACCACATATAAATCAATGATAATCAAATAAATATGAGATAATAATCTGATTAACATGATAATATGATCATAAAATGAGATTCAATCACACATTGAACAATTATTTGGGAAGAATAAGGACATCACATCTTTATTAATCTTGAAAACAAGTACAAATATACCTTCTCTTCAAGTTGGGCACTTCACGAAACCTTGATCTGGTTCTGCTGCTTCTCTTCTCCAAGGAATTCAGCCTCCAAGCTTTGCAACATAAGGGGACGATCACTAGGGAAAAGGTGTGGGAAAAGACAGTCCCAATTCCTCCAGCATGACAATGCAAAATTTCAAGTCTCCTCTCATGGAACTCCTGACCTCTATTTATATGCTTCATGAAGATTTAGGGTTGAAGAAAAAATAGTTACAACTAAAGGAGTCAATTGCATAACTACCCAAACTACCCGAATTTCAAAATACGTATTTTTTTAACATCTTTGGGAGGAATATGTGGGTTGTAGAGACAACAGTCGTGTATGCATAAAGTATACACAGGTTGCAATGAAAAAAGTCGTGTATTTAAGGAATACATGAGTATTATATATAGCAAGTCACGTACGTACATGGGTTTCCTTAAGTCAACTCACTTATGCATAAAAAAATCTCATTTTTAGGGTACTTCTAAGCATTTTTAGACTTTAGTGTATTTTGGAAAGTTTTAGCTAACTAAAGAATATTTCCATTGGTGTAAAGATGAGGTCAAACAAAGTTACAAAACTCAAGATATGGGTCCTCCAAGTTAGGTGTTTTTTCAGTGTCTTTCAATGACTTTCATGAAGTGTCATCATGGAAGTGTCGACATGCGACATAATCATGGGAAAGTGGTCACAGGAAGAGATGTGTCATTTTGAGCTATAATAGATTCCCCCTAATGTATGAGGTTAGAGGGGAAGACTATAGCTGAAATACATTATAAAGGAAGCAGCTGAGTATGGAGAGAGCATAGAATCCAAGATCAAAAGGCTTGAACAAAGGTACCTGAAAGAGAGATAAATGTCAGACAAAAACTGATCTCTGGGATGTACAAGTCCATATATAAATCATCGCCATAAAGATACAGGTGGATCCAACATATGTATAACTGATGAAACTATCATGGTCGCTCAATATGCAAAAAGGCGCCATATCAAATATAAAGGAGTCATGGCCACAAATGAACAAGGTGGATTCATGCTCAACAATTGATCATAGCCACAAAAATATAAGGTGGATCTATGTCTCAGCAAAATGTCATATAAAGTGTAATAAGGTCTTGTGCAACTCAGGTAATAGCAAAAAATGACAATGCTACTGTCAGCCCAAGGTCTTCAATCCAAACCTCCCAAAAGGTATAAATCCTAACCATGCGAATAAACGAGTTGAAGTTGAGCATGGAGGAAACCATTTGATTATCAGTCAATGATGAGAACCATTAACAAATGCGAGGGAAACCACTGTTAATGAAAATGGTCCCCAAGGTACCTAGTACATTCTAACAAGTGTGAATACAAGGACTTGAAGTTGAACACTTGAAGAATCCATCGAGTAGGAAACATTAAGGTATTCCCACTACCCAATAGCGAGGGAAATTGCCACTGAGGACTCCAATCCCTAAGGTACTATCATAAAACTCTAAATCTCATTCCCAGAGCAAGATGTGTTGCAGTCGATTGGAAGAGATCTATTGGAAGGAAGGCATTAAGGTATCCTTCATCATCCAACATGAGGTAAGTCAAAGACTAAATGGATCTAGAATTGGTACTAAATTTCACGACAAGGACCGCCAAAGACATGATTTAATGAAATAATACTAGGGAATGGCCGACACAAAAGGTCAAGGCAACTGCAGAATGGATGACAAAGGTTTAATCCTTGAACAGTGAGCATGACACAAAATTGACTTAGGAACCTTTTGACACAAAAAATACCAATGACACAAATCTACAATGTATGAGACATTGACAGATTCCCCATATAATTGGAAAAGAGACCAATTGGAGGAGTAAAAAACTTTGAATCGGGATAAGGTCAAAAACTAGGACCCAACTGTTGATAGACTCAAAACTGGTGCTTTGTTCAAGGAAACAAGACTTGCTGCCATGATGTAAAAAACATATGAATGAACTTCCCTTCCCCTCTTTCTTGTAAAGGTTTAATGAGTCCAAGAAATCCAACTCAGGACCTTCTTCATTTTTGGAAAGCTTGAAGAAGAGACAGAAGAATGCTTGATAAAGCACTGATTCGTGGATTTTATGAGCCCGAACTAGTACATGCTCGATGGTGTTTTCATAGTTTAGAGAGTCTCAAAACTCCAAAGAAGACTCCAGGGGGGTGCTTTTTCATACAATTTAGTCTCTTGAGGCCGAAAAAGTATAAAACATATGAAAGAAGAACTCTCTTAACTTTCGAAGAAGAAAAGGTGCACGTTTTCTGTACTTAGTCAGGGAGGTCCGAAAAAGGTTAAATTACCACCTACCCAATGCTCCTTCAAAAGCAACATATAACCTGAGTTTTACGAGTGTGAAGGAAGGAAAGATCACTCAAAAAGATCCATTTGATTACAAGAAATGGGGCTTACAATAGTTTACTTGATGCTTTGTTCTTTAGGGTTTAATGAGCATCACAAAGACATAAAGTACACTTGAAATATTTTTCATGTTTAGGTCCAGAGCATGAAAAAGAGAAAACTAAGCTCATACTGGGGGTTACTTGTCCATAATTTTAGTCCCTCAGGTCTGGAAAAGTGATAAACCTATGCCTGAGAATACTCTTCTCAATTCCAAAGAAAAGAGAGTGCTCATTTCTCATACTATTCCACATGGTTCGAGAAAGTGATAATGTACCACCAATGTGGATGCCCATTCACATATTCTTAACGAGCCTGAACAGACAAGTTTAATCGACAGTCAAGTCTATTTTGAGGAGTCAGACCTGGGCCTAAAGAAACTGAATATATTTCCCGTGAATTTTTAACTGTTAATGTAATTGTAACTTCAGAATGTATTCACTTGTATTTCTTATCTTTTGTAACCCGATTTTTATTCCGGGATGTTCTTGTGTCATGTCATGCCTCTATGTTCCTATCTGGAGGATGTATAATGTAAATAAGTCATGTCAATTCATTGTGGGTAACCATCCTATTGTCTAAGGGTTAAAATCCCCACAGTTCCGGGGCACTAGGGTTATTAGACTCACCTAGTGAAGTCGTCCCTAGTAGGGTTTTAGTCATGTCGGGAATTAGTATAAATAGAGAGGTGACCTCTCTATTTAACACAAACTCATCCGCACTCAGTTGTAGCACATATCTGAGGAAGAGAAAGACACCGTTGCAAGAGGAAAGAGTTTACTGCTGTTGGGAGATTGTCTTACTATTTTTGGGTTTCAATTTGGTGTGGATTCTATCTCTAAGGAAGTTGCGGGGTTTTCTCTATTTATGGTTTCCCCGAGGAAAAACACTGTGTCCATTTTATCTTGTGTTTGATTTCTGTGCTTTTTGTTCTCTCAATTTAAAGATCCTAATGTTATGCTAGCTTAATGTTAAAAATATAACCTGGAATAAGAGCTAACCTGAGAAGAAGACACTGTGCAGTTGTGGGAACTAGGGCTTCCTATTTTGTGGATCTCTCTCCACATATTTTCAGCAAAAGTAGGGTGGAATAACTCTCCTCCCTAGGGCACATCTTTCTATTGAAGCAGAATCCAATTATGAGGTTTTTCAGTTTTGGACCTGACACTACTGCCGAAAATTAGGGCTTTTCACAGAAGTGGAATTTTTCAGTGAGCCCAGGTCTGGATTGATATCCTCCTGAAAATCGAAGTTAGGGATAAAATTCAAAGCATTTGGTTGGACAAAACTCTGGAAATGTAAAACCCTAATCTGCTCCTGAACTAGCACTACAGGATTTCAGCTCCAAAATCCAGATCCAACATCTTGACCTGATAAGATCTAAATATTTTGTATTTCCATTTGAGGTTCTCAGTTAAGATGTCTCATCATACCAAGCTTGATGAAATGCTTGAGGGAGCTGATAACTTTCGAGCTTGGAATTATAGGATCTCCTTGGTCTTGGAAAAAAATGATTTGGACTCCTATATTCATGAGGAGGTTCCAGTACTAGAGGGAGATGAGGCCAAGGCCTTACATAAGAAGAAGTTGGTTATGGCAAAGAGGATCATTGCAGATTCTATCAAGGATCACCTCATTCCATAGGTGTCCTCCCTCAAGACACCTAAATCCATGTTTGATGCCCTAACCAAACTATTTGAAGGGAAGAAGATCAATTGGAAGATGACTCTAAGAAACTAGTTGAAGAATGTCAAGATCCAGAATGAGGAGACCATCCAGTCATACTTCACAAGGGTCTTGTAGATCAAAGAACAACTAGAAGTTGTAGATGAAGAAGTGCATAATGCATAAATTGTGATGACAGCATTGAATGGCCTCCATAGGTCATGGGATTCTTTCTTCCAAGGAATCTGTGCTAGGAAGAAGTTGGTCAAGTTCAATAGACTGTGGGAAGAATTATCTCAAGAAGAAGCTCGAATAGTAGCTCGAGAAGAAAAGATGGAAAATGAAGATCAATCTCTCATAGTACACTCCAAGAAAGGAAGAAGGGAAAAGCATCATCACCAAGGTAAGCATTCTCATCAGAAAGGTTCATCTAAACTCAAATGTTATACATGCGATGAAATAGGACACTTTGCTATAAAATGTCCCATGAATAAGAATGGATCCAAGAAGAAAAGGAAATCCAAAAGAAAACATCATGCTCACACTGCTAAGGATGATGATCCTCCAAGGAAGAGAGTAAAACAAGAAAGTGAAGACTCTTCAAGTGAAGATGAATATGTTTTGATCTCTGCACTCATGGGAACTGTCACTCATGGAAGCAAAGATTGGCTTATTGACAGTGGGGCTTCCAAACACATGACAGGTTTCAAGGAACCGTTTAAGAAACTATCCGAACATAATTCACCCCATATGGTGAAACTTGGGGATGACTACCAATATCCCATAAAAGGTGGTGGTGAATCCTCCTACAAGAGAGACTCTGGAAAGCCTATAAAAATGAAGGATGTCTTGTTTGTACTAGGATTGAAGAAGAGTCTTGTATCCATATCAGCATTGGATGCAAAAGGTATGAGGGTTGCATTTGTAGATGGCCAAGTCATCATGTGACCAAGAGGAAAGACTATTGATGATGCAATAGTGATTGGAGAACAAGAAGGAGGCTTATACAAGCTGAAGGGCCATCCAGAACAATCTATGGTCCATGAAATAGTAGAGCCAAATGAATTATGGCATAGAAGGATTGCACATGTGCATTACAGAGCACTACCACTTGCAAGCAAAGTTGTTGAAGCTCTTCCAGAAATTCAAGAAAAACATGAAGGGTTCTGCAAAGGATGTGTGAAAGGAAAGAATACAAAGAAGACATTTCCAAGTAGCGATAGCAAGGAAAAAGGAATCTTGGAAATCATCCACTCTGATGTATGTGGATTGATGTCATCAAGTTCACTAAGCGGGTATGTATACTATGTTTCTTTCATTGATGAATTTTCTAGGAAGACATGTATTTACTTCATGAAGAACAAAGATGAATTGTTCAACAAGTTCAAGGAATTCAATTCCTTGATCGAGAACCACACAGAAAAGAAGATCAAGACCTTTCGATCAGATAATTGCGGAGAATTCACATCAAATGAATTCAATCATTTATGCAAAGAATCAAGGATTAAGAAGGAGTTGTCCACTCCTTACAATCCACAACATAACGGGGTTGCAGAAAGGAAGAATAGAACTATCATGGAAGCTAGCAGAGCAATGCTTCATGATCAAGATATTCCTATGCATCTATGGGCAGAAGTAGCTAGAACAGTGGTGTATGTACAAAAATATACTCCACACAGAGTACTCAAGAACAAGACTCCTAAAGAAGTCTTCTCCGGAAAGAAACTAGAAGTCAGCCATCTCAGAATATTCAGTTGTCCAGTGTACATACATATACCAAAATAAAAGAGAACAAAACTAGATCCTTTAGGAAAGAAGGGTATATTTATGGGATACTTTGAAAGATCGAAGGCTTAAAGAATATACTTCCCAGGATACAAGAAGATTGACATCAGCAGGGATGTAACATTTGACAAAGACACAGCTTATAGCAAATCCAGAAAGAGACCTGCTGAAGAACCTGAAGAATCAGAAGCTCCCAGAATTCATGATACAACCATGAATGAAGAAATTCAAGAAGAAGATTGAGAATTTGAAGAACCACAAAGACCTCTAGATCCACCTCAGGAGAAGAACCCTCACAAGAGGAAACATGCTTGGGTATGAGAAATTATCCAAGGTGCAGAAAGATATGGGGCTCCAGAAGAGAATCACAAAGAAAGAAAGAGAACCAGATCTTGCTTCGGATATGTAGCCTTACTATGTGACTTTATTAATGAAGAACCTTATAGTTATGAAGAAGCAACAGAACGGAAAGAATGGAAGGATGCTATGATCGAAGAATGTCAATTAATCATGAAGAAAAATGTTTGGGATGTTGTCCCAAGACCAGAAGGGAAGTTAGTTGTAAATTCCAAATGGATCTACAAGATCAAGCATGCTGCAGTTGGTAGCATAGAAAAATATAAGGCAAGATTTGTGGCTCATGGCTTCTCATAGAAGGAAGGAATAGATTATGAAGAAACCTTTGCTCCTATAGCCAGATACACTTCCATTAGATCAGTACTTTCTTTGGTCGCAGTAATGAAATGGAGGATACACAAAATGGATGAGAAGACTGCTTTCTTGAATGGTGTAGTAGAAGAGGAAGTGTATGTAGAACAACCACTCGGTTTTGAGACACATGATAGGGAGTCTCATGTGTGAAGACTAAATAAAGACTTGTATGGTTTGAAAGAGGCACCCAGGACATGGTAGGGTAGAATTGACAGATTTCTATGTAGTTTGGGCTTTACCAAGAGTAAATCAGATTCCAACCTTTATTAAAAGGTTGAATATGGCTAGCCAATGATACTTCTACTGTATGTAGATGATCTATTTGTAATAGGTATGGATGGGTTGATTGTTGATACGAAGAGAAAGCTTGCTTCCGAGTTTGAAATAAAGGACTTGGGTATGATGCATTATTTTCTACGCATGGAGGAGTGGCAGAATGCGGATGGAATCTCCCTCGGATAAGGGAAGTATGTAGTAGAGATCCTGAAGAGTTTTGGGATGATGGACTGCAAGGCTATGGCCACACCTATGGCATCGAACCTGAAGCTATTGAGTGATGCTTCATCAAATACAGTTGATGCTACGATGTATTGTCAGATGATTGGGTCCTTGATGTATCTGACGAACACGAGACCAAATATTTGCTTTGCTATGAACACCTTGAGCTAGTTCTTGATAGATCCAATACATGTTCACTTGATTGCTGCAAATCATATTCTAAAGTAACTGAGGGGTACAATTGATTATCAGCTCAAGCATGAGGCAAATCATAAGATTAACCTAGAGGGTTATGTTGATTCATATTGGGCAGGTAGTGCCATCGATAGGAAGAGCATTTCAGGTTGTTACTTTAGTATGGGATCAGGTGTGATCTCTTGATTTAGCAAGAAGCAATCTTGTGTGGCACTGAGTACAACTGAAGTAGAGTATGTCACAGCTTGTTTAGCTAGTTGTGAGGTAGTATGGCTGTGGAAGCTACTGTCTGATTTATTTGATCTCCAGATGGATGCTACTTGTATACATTGTGACAACCAGAGTTGTGTCAAGTTATGAGAGAATATAGTGTTCCATGACAAGTCGAAGCATATTGAGATCAAGTATCACTATATCAGGGATATGGTGGAGAGGGGAGCAGTGAAGCTCCAATATGTTGCGATAGAGGAACAGATAACTAATGTGTTGACGAAGCCATTGTCTAGGGTGAAGTTTGAGTACTTCAGGGAGAAGCTTGGTGTTATCCAGATCGAGGTTTCCTCCAAGGGGAAGTGATGAGACCCATAGCCATTCTGACATGGTGAGAGGATTGGTTCCTTCCATGGTCAGATGTAAGGGCTGAGCCATTCTGACATCGTGAGAGGATTGGTTCCTTCCATGGTCAGATGTAAGGGCTGAGCCATTCTGACATGGTGAGAGGATTGGTTCCTTCCATGTCAGATATTAGTGGTGAATCCATGAGCCATTCTGACGAGTAGGTCAAATGTAACAGCTGAGACATTCTGTCATGGTGAGGATTTGTTCCTCCCCTGTAAGATATGAGTGTTGATCCATTTTGAGGTGACTATAGGATTTCCTCCTACATGATCAGAAGTAAGTGTTGGTCACCCAATATGCAAGTTAATTACAGCCAATGTACAGAGTGTGCAATATTTACTGGCAACCTAGGGAAGTCTTCTATTTCAAGGATAAAACACACTATATATTCTTAAACACTCAGTTGATATAAGTAAAAAATCCTATCCTCTGTTTAGCTATGCTCATCCCAAAGATCCACTTAATCCCATTTACCTTCTAAAGAGTACAATCACAATTACCTTCTACTATTCCTGATCTAGAATTGAAAGATTCATGAAACCATAGCTAGATTACTTTTGCAGAGAATAAAATCCTATTTATCAAACCATCTAATGATTTACACAACCCTCTTAATTTGATTATTATAGAAATTCAAAAGATAGAAGTTGAGTTCAGATATTCTAGAAATTCAAGGTACAGGAATTGAGTTCAACTAATCTAGAAATTCAAAGTACAGGAATGGAATTCTGCAATCATGAAAGCAAAGGAACAACTTGCAAGAATCTATGGAAACAACAATCAAGAGATCTGGGGATGAACATAGTTGTTCGGCTACCACGCAATTGCATAAGAAATAATTACCTACACAGTCGATTGTCTTACCATGCCACTACAGCTTTCCAAGAGATGCACTTAATAACACATTGTAAATCCACAACTGTTACAGCTTCCTATGAAGAAATAGAATTAACATAACATCACACAACAGAATAATGAAAATTCCTAATTTAACTCAACAATCCCTGTGGGAAGGCGGGCCCAACCTTCACATAGAGATGCTAGATACAACACATGTTGAAACCCTTAGATCTGAAGTAACTCCTTGTATTAAAAAGGCAGATCCATTACACAAATCTCAGTCACAGCTAATACAATGAATTGGTTAGGGGTTCAAACCTAGGCTCGGAACAGTTCCTCATATTTATACAATGTAAATCATAACATCCTATCCCTATTATTGGGAAGCCATGAAGATATCTGATCTTCAGGCGCCCTAAATTACAACAATTGTTACAACCGTGGTAGGATGAAAGTAGGAAATATAGGGAAACTATTAGTTGACCCAGAAATAGTGATATCCTCAGATCACAGCCATACACGAGTAGTAGAACATTGTTGACTTCCAAATCTATCACCTTCTATTACAGCTATCCTTGTACAGCCTTACCTAGAGTAATATACTGAGAGCACATTCTTTGGGAAATGGTGTGATGGGTGGTGATAAGCTTACGTGATGAGTGTCCATCCCCTCCTTGGCATGCCTAGCCTTCTATATATGCATTCTTTATATCTCATAATACCTTTATAAACCATCATATGTCAGCATATTTAAAGATATAAAGCCTTAATTACCACAATCATAAGTACTAATCAAATAAAACAATAACCAACCATACCTTAGTGACTTGAGGAGTAGAGTGAGGGAAAAAAATCTATTTAGCGTGCTCAATAAGGTAGGATAAGGCAAAAAGGAGTGGATAAAGATGGTCAAAAGGAGGCCATTTCTAGGCCCAACATCTCCCCCCAACTTTCCTCTTGCATGTCCTCATGCAACAACCTCCATTACTTCGAATCTGAATCTTGCACTATGCTCTGTTCATGGAGAGAAGAGAAGTAGTAGGGGAACTCAGACATTCCTTCTTTTTCTATGAACCCTCTATGGGTGACCCAATATCTCCAAAATTGCTTCTCCTTTCTCTTGGTCAGTGAGAAATCCATCTTGTATGGTTTTGTTGGCCACCTTATGAGGCGAAATTTAAATTTCAGGCCCATCCAATTAGCCCCACACTCCCTGATACATCCAACATAACCCTCAACCCTGGAAAGTGCCTATTCAAAATTTCTAAAATAATAGGGGTCTCTGTTCCTGAGGGTAGGAGAGGAAACCTACCATCTATGCTTACTTCCTTCCAATGCTGCTTGTTGGTGTATAGAAATATGGTTGGTACAGGTAGAAACAACCCCTTCCTGTAGCTCCATTATATGTCGAGTTTGGATGGGGGATGAAAGTAGAACCTAGTGTCGAGTAAGGAACACCCGAGGATTTTCAGGTTCACTCTGAATCCACAGGTTAGAGTGGGATTCATTGTGGGAAAAAGTTTGGAAGGACCTTTCCCACTGAGCATGATTTCTCACAAAAGAGGCAAAAGCCCTCAACTCAACATCTCCTGAAAAAGGAACAGGGTTCGAATGGCAGTCCAAAGGACAAGCCATTTCATGCAAATATAGCTCGCACAACAAATTCTGTTCTTCAAAATTACTTCTCAAAAATTTCTCTAAGAATTTTACTGAGGTTGCTATGTCGTATGTTCTTCCTTCTTTCACAGCCCTTAATTTAAACCACACAAATTGTTCAAATAAAAAGATAGGGTAAGAAGAAGAGGGTATTCTAGTGCCCAGGAGTTCTTGAGAGAGAGCATACATCTGATCCTTTTCCTTTTGCATAGACTTGAACTTTTTCAGCTCCCTTAGTTCCTTTTGTAGTTCTTCCTCTCAAAGTCTCTGGGTCATGCATTCTTCTACCCATTTCTCCTCCAGTCTCCTGATGGTGTTTTTGTGTTCGGTGAGGGAAACCATCCCTCCTTGATATTATTCCACTTGGTTCTTCCACTTTCTTACCTCCATTCTCAAAATTGAGATCTCTTCTATGGGGTTCAGGGTTTCTTCTTCTTTAGGATACCCCTCCTTGTCAGAATCCAGGTCAATAAAATTTTGAAGAGATTCAGTCCAAACTTTGTCACCTGATGTGTCACATTGGACATTCTTCACATCTAAAGTTATTTCTGGGGGTGCTGGTTCTTGTGTAATAGCAACCCCTCCTGAAATTTCTTTAGCAACAACTTCCACCACTTCTAGAGATGCTAGTTCTTGTGTAATAGCATCTTCTTTCTGAGGTTCTCCTTTGGCAACTTTGGCGGCTAACTATGAGGATGTTCGTTCTTGTGGAGAAACTTCCTCATGCATTTTAATTTCATTCTCTACCTAATCATCAGATGCTATCTCAGTTAAAGAATGTGAGGATACTAGTTCTTGTGTGACAGAGCCCTGTTCTTATTTTTCCTCATGTTGCTGAGATTGGATGTCTTCTTCAGTATGCAGTTGTTCCTCAAGGATTTCAGTATCACCTGAGGGTTGTGATTGAACTTGTTCATCTTCACCCAAATCCATATCAGGAATGACATCCACTTCAGTTTTGGCCCCTTGTTGCATCCCAGGAGTCTCTTGTGCAATTTTCAAGGATGTTGGTGCTTGTGTGACAACATCCTGATTTACTTCTTCATTTCCTTGTTGTTGTGATTCCAATTCCAGTATTTATGTGTCTTGAGATAGTTTTGGGGTCATAGTACAAATTTCTTCATTAAATTCCAGAGTTCCTTCAGTCCTTGGTTCTTCTTCTCTCACTTGGATAGCCACTTGGATAAAGAACATTCAAGGATGTCGGTTCTTGTGTGATAGCATCCCGTTCAACCTCATCATTATTTTTTTGTTGTAGTTCTATGTCTATTATTTCCGTTTCATGAGAGGATTGCAGGGTCTCAGTGCAATCTTCATCCATAAAATCAGGAATAACTTCATCCTCTGATTCTTCTATCCCAGGGTTAGTGGGAATTTTGATAGGAATATTCAAGGATGTTGATTCTTGTGTGACAGCATCCTGCTCATATGAAACTTCCTTCTCGTGAGGTTTCTCTTGGGGAATTTCACCACTTCTCATATTGGTAACTTCATTAGGAATATTTAAATATGTTGGTTCTTGTGTGATAGCATCATGTTCATCTGCAATTTCCTTCTCATGGAGTTCCTCTTTGGGAGTCCCATCATCTCTCAAACCAGGTTGTCCCTATCCTTCCACAGTTGTAGGTGCAGATTACTGTGTTGTAAAGGAACGAATTATAAACTTATAAACTGACTCATCAAATATTTCTCGACATGTAGGACAGACCACTCTTTCTTCCTCATTGCCATCCTTGGTAGGATTTGATCCTTCCAATTGATCTGCAGCTTCAACCATGTGTGCAGCTTTCTTTCACCCTGTTTTCTGCACACTTCTTTCCAATTTTCCAATTTTTTTTTGAGTGCATGGAATTCATCTTTTAATAGCCTATTTTCGAACAGAAGTCCTTCAATTTGAGATTCTTCTTCGACTGGCCCCTTTGGGGCATCAATTGGTTTGGGTTTAAGAATGGGGAACTCAATTTGTGCTTCTAAGGTTGCCCATCTTTCCCTTGCTTCTTCTGTTGCTACAACTAACCTGGTTCTTTTCCTTCTTATTGGTGGAGATACCTTAATTTCATCCTTTTTTCATCCTTTGATCTCCTCATTTTTCTCTATGGTGCTTGAGTTTCTAGATTTACAGCTGAAGTGGAAGGGATATCCCCAGTTCCAGCATTTTCTTGTTCTTCGGGATGTTCTTCCTCAATCAAGGTTGCTACCCATTCAGGTGAGGATTCAATGTTCACCATCTCAGTGTTCTCTTATATTTCCATGGCTCTATCATCTTCAGGTTCAACTGTCGCAGCATCTAATGCTGCTCTAGTTTCACCCTCTGTTGTCAAAGCTTCCCTACTACTTTGTTCCTCCACCAGGTTTTCATGTACATCTTCTCCTGAATGTTCTGCTTGTTCCCCTGACTGATCCTCTGATCCAGTCTCATCTCCCCCCCCCCAAATAAATTGGAGGGTCTCTGAACCTTCTATTGCTCTACATTTCCCCCCAACTATGGATATACCGGCTCTTCTTGATTTTTATCCTCTTCTATTGGAACACCGGGAAAAGGAGCGGGTTCTTGAACTTGGGCTGCAAATTGCTCCCAGGTTAGATTGTGTTGGGAAAGGGTCCTTAATATTATTAATTTAATGAGGCCATGGTGGGTCAATGCGGAGAGTGGATGTTTGGGAATTCGAACAAAACCCACCATATGATGTAAATCATTGAGCAAATAATATGGAATAATTAATAGAGCCCTATGATGAAGATGAGATAGTAAAGGGAATTCAGAATGATAGATTGTTTGGTACCTATCTTCGCAGGTGATGAATTTCTTGAGAAAACCAGTGACTTGATTCTAGGGCTATGGCAATGACTGTAATACTATTCCCTTTTGTTTCGTTTGAACCTGCTCCCCTTCCATTAGAAAATCCTATACTACTGCAGTAGTGGGGATTCGATGTCCGAACCAAGATCTTCCCACTTGAGGAAGACTAGTGACCTCAGCCATTATGGCTTCAGAGAATTCAATACGCAATCCCCAAACCTCTGAGTGGGTTTCTGTAAGATTCAAAGAAAACTGTAAAGCTGCTTCACAATGAAATCCATTCAGTCATTTGAAAATTTTTGTCCAACTGGTAGCTTGAAAGATGGTGAAAACTTCATCATTTCGTCTGAGTTCTCGCATGTTTGAAGGCTCATACCGAGCTGGAATACCCATGGTTTCCTACCTTCAGAAGTATGTTACAGCTCGACAAATTACAGATTCCAAAAATGGAGGTTACAGCATAGAGTATGCATGAACAACTGAGAGTAGAGTTGGGTAAATTTGGAAAGTTTCAGCATATCGGGTTTGTTTGAAATTGATCCCAAATTGGGAAAGGTGGTGGTTATTAGGTAACATAATTAGTCATTTACATCGCACGAGCAGAGATTAATGATGCAATAATGAGCACAAAAAGGGAAGGTACGGTTGATATTGTCATATCCAATTAAGACTTAATCAAGTAGTTAATCAAAGCCATACCTTCGAAAATGCATGATGGATGATGTCCTTGGAGACTAGTAGAACGTGTGAGGCATAGTCATTAAATATAGTCATTATCACAGGTTTGTTGTAATGACGTTTTTTCCGTCGGCGAACCTTCGTGTACAAATGGGTCAGAAATATGATGAATGCTGGAGGATAAGTCAAATCACCAGCGTCAAGAATCAGAGCCATATCTGGAGGAGTTGTTATCTTGCAAAAACAATTCTGCCGATAACATACGAGTCACAGCCATAGGCCATAGAGGAATCAAACAATTTAGCATAGGCGTGGCGTTGAATGATAGAAAAATCAGCCAAATGTAGTGGAATTGTAGCTGCCGGGAATGGTGTTGCATTTACTAGGAAAAGGGTGTGCAAGTTAATTACAGCCAACATACAGAGTGTGCAATATTTATTGTCAAACTAGGGAAGTATTATATTTAAATGTAAAATGAACTATATATGCTTAAAAACTGAGTTTCTATAAGTAAACAATCCTATCCTCTGTTCAGCTATGCTCATCCCAAAGATCCACCTAATCCCATTTACCTTCTAAAGAGTACAGTCACAATTACCTTCTACTATTCCTGATCTAGAATTGAAAGATTCATGAAACCACAGCTAGATTACTTTTGCAGAGAATAAAATCATATTTATCAAACCATCTAATGATTCACACAACCCTCTTAATCTAATTATTCTAGAAATTTAAAAGATAGAAGTTGAGTTTAGATATTTTAGAAATTCAAGGTACAGGAATTGATTTCAACTAATCTAGAAATTCAAAGTAGAGGAATGGAATTCTGAAATCATGAAAGCAAAGGAACAACTTGCAAGAATCTATGGAAACAACAATCAAGAGATCTAGGGATGAACAAAGTTGTTTGGCTACCACACAATTGCATAAGAAATAATTACCTACACAGTCGGCTGTCTTACCATGCCACTACAGCTTTCCAGGAGATGCAATTAATAGCACACTGTAAATCCACAACTGTTACAGCTTCCTATGAAGAAATGGAATTAACATAACATCACACAACATAATAATGAAAATTCCTAATTTAACTCAGCAATCCCTGTGGGAAGGCGGGCCTAGCCTTCACACAGAGATGTTGGATATAACACACGTTGAAAACCTTAGATCTGAAGTAACTACTTGTATTAAAAAGGCATATCAATTACACAACTCTCAGTCATAGCTAATACAATGAATTGGTTAGTGGTTCAACCCCAGGCTCAGAACAGTTGTCCATATTTATACAATGTAAATCATAACATCCTATTTCTATTATTGGGTAGCCATGAATATCTCTGATCTTCAGGCACCCTAAATTACAACAATTGTTACAACCGTGGTAGGATGAAAGTAGGAAATATAGGGAAACTATTAATTGACCCAGAAATAGTGATATCCTCATATCACAGCCATACAAAAGCAGCAACACATTGTTGACTTCCAAATCTGTCACCTTCTGTTACATCTATCCTTTTACAGCCTTGCCTGGAGTAATATACTGAGAGCGCATTCTTTGGGCAATGGTAGGATGGGTGGCGATCAACTTACGGGATGAGTGTCCATCCCCTCCTTGGAATGTCCAGCCTACTATATCTACATTCTCTATATCTCATAATACCTTTATAAACCATCATATGTTAGCATATTTAAAGATATAAAGCCTTAATTACCACAATCATAAGTACTAATAAAATAAAACAATAACCAACCATACCTTTGTGACTTGAGGAGTAGAGTGAGGGAAAAAAATATATTTAGCGGGCTCAATAGGGTAGGATAAGGAAAAAAGGAGTGGATAAAGATGGTAAAAAAGGGGCCATTTCTAGGCCCAATAGTAAGCGTTGAATGCCATTCTGGGAATGGAGGCACGTGGTCAGTTACCAGGTAGCTCAGTCTGGGACTATGGGTCATTCTGATATGACTGTAGGATTGGTTCCTACTTGATCAGATGTGAGTGCACACCCTTTGGAACATGCATGTTGGATTGGTTCCTCGCATGTGTCGAATGTAAGTGCAGAGCCTTTTCGAACATGCATGTTGGATTGGTTCCTCACATGTGTTGGATGTAAGTGCAGAGCCTTTTCGAACATGCATGTTGGATTGGTTCCTCACATGTGTTGGATGTAAGTGTAGAGCCTTTTTTAACATGTATGTTGGATTGGTTCCTGACATGTGTCAAATAGAAGTGCTGAGCCTTTTTGAACATGCATGTTGGATTGGTTCCTCGCATGTGTCGAATGTGAGTGCTGGGCTTCTGACAGGGTTGTGGGATTGGTTCCCACATGGTAAGATGTGAGTGCTGGGCATGCCTTTCTGATATGATTATAGGATTGGTTCTTATATGATTATATGTAAGTGTTGGATGGGCCATTCTGACTTAGGGTTAGATATAAGCGCTGAAGAAGACCTACATGGAGGCTAGGCCTACATCCAGCATGAAAAAGAGTTGGCTCTGTATAACTTCCTATGACGAGAAGAATCATGAGATATCACCCATGAATATTTAGTGTTTATGATCCAGAAGAAATGATCTAGAACAAGCGAAGATCCAGATCCAGAGATGATGCTCCAGAGATGATCCAAATTGAGGGATGATCCAAATCCAGTGATGATGATCCAGATCGAGTGTTGATCCAGATCTGAAGATGAAGATGACGTGAAGACAGAGATGCCTTGAAGATGAAGATGACTTGAAGATACATATGATGAGATGATCCAAAGAAGAAGACCAGTGATGAAAATTGTGTTGAGGGAATACCTTCCTAGTTAAGAGGGAGTGTTAATGTAATTGTAACTTCAGAATGTATTCACTTGTATTTCTTATCTGTTGTAACCTGATGTTTATTTCGGGATGTTCTTGTTTCATGTCATGCCTCGATGTTCCTATCGGGAGGACCTATAATGTAAACAAGTCATGTCAAGTCATTGTGGGTAACCCTCCTATTGTCTAAGGGTTAAAGTCCCTGCAGTTCCGGGGCACTAGGGTTATTAGACTCACCTAGTGAAATCGGCCCTAGTAGGATTTTAGTCATGTCGAGAATTAGTATAAATAGAAAGGTGACCTCTCTATTTAACACACACTCATCCACACTTAGTTGTAGCACATAGCTGAGGAAGAGAAAGACATTGGGGCAAGAGGAAAGAGCTTACTGCTATTGGGAGATTATCTTACTGTTTTTGGGTTTCACTTTGGTGCTGATTCTATCTCTGAGGAAGTTGCACGGTTTTCTCTATTTATGGTTTCCCCAAGGAAAAACACTGTGTTCATTGTCTCTTGTGTTTTTTGTTCTCTCAATTTAAAGATCGTAATGTTATGCTAGCTTAATGTTAAAAATATAACATTAACAAAGCCAAAAAAGTCAACTTGCGGCCTCCTTATTGTTTTTAAAAAGATCAAAGGAGAGCAGAAAGAATTCTCTAAATGTGAGGAGACGAGTGTCAGGGGAAAGCAAAACTAGTTCCAAGTGCAAGGAACAAACCTTTGCATAATGCAAGGAACATGAGCAGGATAAAGAAACTCAGGGAACGTCTCCTCAAGGGGTGTCAAGTTGCAAAGGAAAAACGATACAAGGCTTAGCAATAATGAGAAAAAACATGAGGGATTATACAACGAGCTAAAAGCGTGGAAGCCAGCATCAGGCTCATAAGCATGAGCAGAACACATGCAAATGCAGTTATAGCTTGAACAACAAGACAAGGCCAATAAATAGTTGTGAATCCAACTAAGAATCCTATCTCCAAGAAACAACAACATTAGGATCGTATTCAGAAGAAAAGATCCTATGCGGGTCACTTCGGCAGAAACACATGTGACTTTGCTATCTTCTATAAAAGGTAAAGTCAAGGTAGAATCAACTGAAGAAGATTCTATAGCACCAAGGCTTGAGGATTTATAATCAGTAATATCAACCTCAGAAGGAGAGAAAAAATCAACAAGAGAGATAGAGTCTGTAGGAACAAATTCAGTATCACAAGAGTTGAAAAATTCATAAGAAAAATAAAACTCATCAGGATCACTGACTTGCTATTCGAAGGGAGAGTCCAAAAAATCAAAAAGTCCAACATAAGAAGACCGATCCATGGAAAGATTAGGCTTACTAAGAAAATCAGGGTTAGAGTTAGTCACAACTGAACCAACATCTAATAGAAGGTCAGACTGTATCAAAGAATTTAGGAAGACTTCATCCAAAGGAAGGAGATCGTATGAGATAGGACACGTGTCTAAAATTTCAAATGGATTGACAGAGTGGAGAGTAAGCTCCATAGTCTGTATGGAATGAATCAACTAGTCAACTGCTGGGACCAAGTCCCGGGAAGGTAAGCATGAAAACAGAGGCTGCTTCTCAGTAGAAATTGAATGCAAAGGAAATGAGGCCACATATCTCACCTGTGGCGGGGTAGTGTCTATAGAAACACTGATAATCAATAAAGGAAATACTTGGTCTCTAGTTAGGTTAGGATATGGATCAAGAAAATCCAACTGATTGATAGTGACAATTTCTTCACCATGAATAAAAGTACATCACATGAGAGAATGTTGACACCACAACTTGCATGGAATAGACATAATCACATCCAAGGAGCATATTGAAGTCCAAGGGGTCTTCTATCACCATGAAGTCAACTAAGACGGTCTTTTAACCCAAAGTAACAGGTGTTTGAGCAAGAATTCCCAAGGCTATACAAGTTATTCTATCAAATGCTAGTAATCGACTAGCAGTTCACACAAGTCTGGGAGATTCCATGCCTCGCCAAGCACAAGAAGACAAGATACTAATTGAAGCTCCTTCATCAACATTACAACGAGCAATAATGTATGGTTCAACTTTGACCTTTATTTGGAAAGGTGCATTAGAAGGAAGGCACGGCTCAAGTAGGCTATCCCAATCAAAGGAATCAATCTTAGAGCTTGTGGGGGTTGATCCGAAGCGAGTTAAGTGCCCCCTTGTTCAGTAAGTACTAAACTAGAAGTGAAGAAAACATGACTAGCAGACACTTCACTCTCCAAAGGAAGAGTGGGAGTGATCGACAATGGAATCAATTCAACTGCTTCATGAAATTCACTCTCTAAAAGAAGAGTGGGATTGACCAAAGATGACATTGGTTAAATCACATAAGGATCAATATCTAAAAGAAGAGTGGGATCAAGCAAAGTTGAGATTGGTTTGACCACTTAATCAACCAAAGGTTCAGTAGGTTGTTGAGAAACTATAGTTTGTTTAGGAGAAGGAAATTCTTGAGTCTTGGACCACACTCTTCGTACCTCTATGATAGCAGGGCACTGGTGAGTAAGATGATATCCCTCACATAGCTTATAAGGGAACTTAAGTTTGCACTTTGAAAGAACATTTTTCTCAATGGTGTCAACATGACTAGTAGTGGCTGACTATTTTCTCTCACCATGACCTATAGAGGCTAATATTTCCCCCCAGCATGACCACTAGAGGCTGGGTGACTGGGTCCAACCTGACTAAGAGAGGATGGTTGTTGAAAATCTTCAGAATGTTCAAAAATAGGATTACCATGAAACCAAACTCTTCGCACCTCTACGATAGAAGAGCATTTATAAGTAAGGTGATCTCCCTCACAAAGCTTACAAGGAAACTTGGGCTTGTGTTTTGAACGGGTAGTCTTTTCAACAGTGTCAACATGACTTACAGTGGCTGACAGATTGTCTTCAGCATGAACCATAGAGGTTGAGAGACTTCCCCCATCATGACTTGTAGAGGCTGAGAGACTAGGTCCAACATGACCTACAAGGGTTGGATGGGCACCACCAGCATGAATAACAGAGGTTGAATGGTTAGGATCGACATGCTTTGTAGCAGTTGAGTTTGTGCCCCCAGCATGGAATTCAGAGGCTTGGTGAATGGATCCAACATGACTTGCAGAGTTTGGATGGGGGGGTTCAACTTGAACATCAAAGGTTGAATGGGTGCCCTCAGCATAAACTATAGAGGTTGAGTGACTGGATCCAACATGACCTGGAAAGGTTGGAAGGATCTCAACAGCATCATCAACAGATCTTGGATGGTGAAGATCAACTTGAATTGAAGAGGTTGAGTGCTTAGATCCAACATGACCTGTAGAGGTCGGATAGGTGCCCCCAGTATGAACTACAGAGGCTGGCTGGTGAGGTTCAACTTGAATTTCAGAGGTTGAACTGGTGCCCCCTTTCTTATGTGCCTTCTTCCTATTCCTCCTTCTTTTACTCCTTTTAGGCTGTCGGTTACTAGTAACAGTACTTTCACCGCATGAGGTAGAAGGAGTAGGAGAATCAACTAAAGGTGAAGGGGAATCAATTTTTTGATTCCCTTGATATAAGGAGATTACTTGAGAAGCATTAGGGACATTCAAGATAGTTGGAGTGGAAAAAAACCACGCCGATAGCCCTAGGGTGAATCTAGGTAGATTCAAGGTGGCCATCAAAGGAACACCACCATTCCCTATGAGAGGAATAGTACAAGGAGTTCCCAGCATGGGGATCTCTTGGTTGGTGTTCAAAGGGGGGCTATCCATAGCTTCAAACAAGGAGACAAATTCTGAGGTTGAAAGGAAACCAAAAGTGCAAAGCACACACCTAAAGGAAAACTAAGTACATAAAAACCATAGAGCACTCACTATAATTCCTAAATCCAAACAGACAAACAGGTATAAGATATGCTTTCCATAAGAAAGCTGATATACAATTACTTAGTGTCCATGTAGATTTTCTTAGGCACAAGCGAAGGAATCACCCACTGCCCTCCCACACCTTCTACCAGGGTTACCTTCCAAGCCTGTCCAAGGTCAACTAGAAATAGCCTTCCGGTGTACCTGTGTATGAACCCTAGATGTCAAAGAGACTAAATACTACCTTAACTATATTGACAGTCTGGGGGGACAGTTGTAAGCCTGGTTCGTATGCATGGGCGGGGTATCAAAGCCCGAAATTCTGTCTAAGACAGAATCCCTAGATGTGCAAAAACCTTGGTCTACGCTTTGACAAGGAATCAGAGGGTTATCTCCTCAGTCTAAGTCTCTATGCGGCCTCGTGCTTAACTCTCATTTGAGAGGAGCTTCCTAGATACAATCAACATAGAAAAGGGTTTACCTAATGATTGTCCAACTACATCTAAAATTTTAACACTTGTGGGTAGTTTAAACTCCCTATCGCACAAGTCTAGTCTGATCTAGTTGGTGTATGACCCTATAAAATAAAACTTACTAATAATTTTTAAATTATATCATTCATTGGAAAAAGGATTTTTTTTTAGTCAGAGGGTAAATGGCATGAAACTTATGTGGTGTTTTGACTCAAAGTTGAAACAAAATGACTAAGCAAATAGAAATGAAATGCAAAACGAAAAAACTATTCTCTTTTTCTTTTTCAAATAGAAACTTGAAAGAAACAAAAGAACAAATTCTTTTTATTTATTTTTTTCAAAAACAATGATATGCCATGCAATCTAGACTAAAACACTAATCTACATGCATATAAAGCAAACATGTGTTTTTTTTATTTTTATTTTATAAATGCAAAAGAAAAAGTAGCCTATCAACTAATGCAATCAAGTACTGTAAGCAAAGCAAATAGACAACTACTCTACACCCCACAAACAAACCCTAGGTTTCCCTAAAGTTGGATATCAACCTCTCTTGAAAGGAAGGCTCACAAAGCTAAACAAGACAACAAATTTGGAATGAAGAGACTGAGCAATAAGACTAACATAAACAAAGGTCAAGAAGTCCCAAGTATCAATCTAAACCTACAATTGCTCAGTACCTTGTCCAACAAGGTCAAGCCAAAGAAGGAGGTCGGGGGGAACGCAGCAAAAAGAAGTTCAAATACTAGAAAGAGACTTACAAGATAGAAAATATCACCAAACAGAGATAAAAACAAGCTCTCAAGAGTCATGCACATGCAGAGGACCCTTGAAGACCCTACAAACAGCCCTCAAATCACCCAAAAACCCTAAAAATGATGAAAGAACACAAATTCAGGTGCATACGCGGGTTGCCTTAAGGCAGGTTACGTATGACACACGGGTTGCAAGTAGTGCAAGTTGTGTATACAACATAGACACGTGACTGTTTAGCCTAAAAGTCATGTATGGATGACAAAAAGCACAAAAAGGGTCAAAACCTGACCTAGGAAGGCAGGAAAGGTGTTCCTAACTTGTAAGAAGGACCTGAAGCCTTACAAAATACTGAAAGAAATACTAAGAAACCCCAAATAGACAAGGATATCCCCAATGGAGTATCCAATTCTGTTGTAAAGGAAAGCTTCCTATGGCTGGGGTTTAAGAGGCCATCAACATACTAGGGTTGAAAGGTGGATGCAAATGGTTATGCAGGAAAATATAAACAAGACTCAAAGGTTAGAATGGTTCATACCTTAGCCAAACAAAGGTTGATCCAAGCAGCCCTTCAATCCTCTTCTTTCTCCTCTTTCTCCTCTTGCTCCAAGAGACCTGCAAAACGGATTATTGATCTAGTTCTACTACTTCTCTTCTCCAAGGAACTCAGCCTCCAAGCTCTGCAACACAAGGGGATGATAACTAAGGAAAAGGTGTGGGCAAAGAGAGTCCCAATTCCTCCAGCATGACAATGCAAAAGTTTAAGTCTCCTCTCATGGACCTCCCTACCTCTATTTGTATGCTTCATGAAGAGTTAGGATCGAAGACAAAGTAGTTACAACTGAAGGAGTCAGTTGCATAACTACCCAAACTACCTGAATTTCAAAATACGTATTTTTTTGACATTTTTGGGAGGAGTACACGGGTTGCAGAGACAACAGTTGCGTATGCAGCAAGTATACGTAGGTTTCAATGCAAAAATTCACATATTTAATGCGTATGCGAGTATTATATATAGCAAGTCGCGTATGTACGTGGGTTTCCTTAAGGAAACTCGCATATGCATAAAAAAAATATCATTTGTAAGGTACTTCTAGGCATTTTCAGACTTTGGTGTCTTCTAGAAAGTTTTATCTAACTAAAATATCTTTCCAATGGTGTAGAGATGAGGTCAAATGGAGTTACAAAAATCAATATATGGGTCCTCCAAATTAGGTGTTTTTTCAGTGAATTTCATGAAGTGTCATCATGGAAGTGTCAACATGCAATGGAATCATGGGAAAGTGGTCAGAGGTAGAGATGTGTCATTTTGAGCTATAACACCACAAGAAGACATGCACCTTCCATTAATTAACTAACTGTAACTTAGTTGTTAACTCAGTGTACTGAGAAGAACTAAATGGAACTGCATGCAGCTGAATGTAACTGCATACAACTGAGTGTAATTGAACTAAATTGAATGGAACTGCATGCAAATGAATGGATCTAAGTGTAATTGCATACAACTGAGTGTAACTAAATAGAACTAAATGAACTACATGCAGCTGAATGTAACTGAACATAACTTAACATAACTGAATGCAATTAGAACTATTGCTTCTCCATCAGTGTTTATTTCCAACAACCGCTTGCATAAATTAAGGAGTTGATTCCTTAATTAATTGAACTTTGTTTATCATAACTAATACTCAACTAAAATCTTATCAATTCGAGTTCACTTGGTGGAAACAAGGGGCAATTTGAATTCTTTCTCCATCTTCATGCTTATATTAAATATCTATGCATGGGACATATGTGTTTTCATTAATTAATCATCTATATCATATCATATCATAATCATAATATTGTTTCCAAACCTATGATCATATGTATTACCTTGGGTCATAGAGTCACATGCTAAAATAAATCACTCTAGGGGTGGCTAATCTCTAAAGGATACTTGTAGCACATGTTGACCATGACTAGTCATACATCACATAGTATATCTACTTTACACGGTAAATTATACTGCATCACAACACGAGAATATTTGTAGAACCTGATATTACTTACAATTCTACTGTCTTGATATTACTCACAAGAATTTACTTGATGTTACACACAAGTCTACTGACTTGATATTAATCACAAGTCTACTGTCTTGATATTACTCACAAGACTCATCTTGATATTACTCAAAAGATTTACTGACTTGATATTACTCACAAGTATATTGTATTGATATTACTCACAAGACTCAGTTTGATATTACTCACAAGATTTACAACATCACCACCTCAATCATATGAGGATATTTGTAGGGCTTGGCATTGCTTAGAAGTATATTGTCTTGATATTACTTACAAGATTGGAGAATGACTCTTGATGTCGTAATCTCAATAGGAGAGGCTAGTGATAACCAAGGAGATTCTACAAACGGAAACAGGATTTAAATTTGGCTATATGGGTCGTAAGCTAATAGGAAGAGGACGTTTTGCATATTAAACCCATAATCTTATAACTAAAAGAAAGGGATATGAACAACACATTTTTCCATAATCAATCCAAATAGAGATTGAAGAAGGAAATGATTAAGGATATAAATGACTATGAGGGGGGGAAGTTGAATGTATTTTGTAACTATGAGGGATGAAGAATAAATTACTCAACATTTTATATAGAGAGGTGTAAATTTCAAACATCAATGCAAAATATCAAATGTTGCAGAACATTCCAAGGTTGATGCATGCCGAATTTTTTTTATTTGGAAAGTTCAATCTTTGAGGTAGAAGTTAAGGGAAATGCAGTGGGGATTTCTCCCATGCTACGTGAAAAAGTACCTACCCTAGATCATACAGATCATAGGGTAGAGTTCATGGTGCAAAGGATTGCTCAACTTTGACTAACAATAATAAACGATGCAAACAATAAAAATAATTTTTATTTTTCAGATATATTCTATAGACTAATGCAAAACAAGAACAAAAAATACCTTTCTTATGGAGTAGGGCCATTGAAGCCATCCGAGGAAATGGTCATGTGGCTCCATGTTTTTGGTATCCAGTCTACTCCACTAGTGGTTGTTAAATGGGGGGAGTATATCCAAATGGGTATGGAGCAAGCTCAACATACACCATGGGAATGATATGCCAAAGTGTGATGATAATGGAGAAAGGTTTTAGTGAAAATGAAAATTGTGACAAAAAGTGTTTTTGGGGAGACCTTGACAATGTATTTATAGGATGGTCCAAGGTTTCTTAACCTATGGTAATGACCCATGGTATTTTATTGTGCATGGTACTTATTTATGGTATTTTGACCCATTCTCATTTTTAGGGTTTTTTGGTCCTTTTGGAGAGAGTGGGGATAAATCACAATAAATGCTCAACTTCCCTTCATTTATGGGGAAGGACTAATAATGTTTTGGACCATATTTTGTCAATTTTTAGTTGTGAAGGTCAAAAATGGAGGAAAAAATGGTGGGAATATGATGTATCACTATGGTTTATACCATGGAGATCTAGGTGCACATTTTTTGGTGTTAACAGAAACAAATTGGAGTCTAGATTTAGATAAGGCCCTTGGTCTTGATGGTTTTATGATTAGTTTTTATAAAGTGTGTTGGGATATAATAAAGGAAATTATATGTAAAATGTTTAATTAAATGAGAGGAAAATACAAGGTTGGAGGGAGAACAAAATTCTCATTTATAGCATTGGTTTTCGAGGAATCTAAGATCTCCTCTCTTGCAAGCTTCAAACTGATCTAAGTGTGTAATGTGGAATATAAAATATTAACCAAAATTTGGATGGATTGAGCAAATAGAGTTATCCATAAGATTATATATGAAAATCAAGATGGATTTCAAGTTAATAAGTAGATGTAATTCAAAATCATTTTAATCTAGGAATCCATCCATTCTAGCTTCAGGAGGGGAGACAAGGGTATGGTGATAAAAACTAATTTAGCCATAGCCTTTGATAGGGTTAGTATTCTCCCCCATGTTTATAAAATGGGTCGAGGTATGGATTGGTCAACCATGGATAGTGCCCATGGTCCATGAGAGGCCATCCTCTTTTTCTTCAAAGTTTGCGTGGGATCCATCAGGGCTTCTCCCTTTCTCCTTTTTTGGATATCATTATTGCATAATCTCTTAGGATTAAATTGGAAAATGAATGTGGTGATGGAAATCTGTATGGTATCCTTATTTCTCAATGAGTAAAACTTGTTAACTATGCTCAGTTTGCATATGACATCATTTTTATGGAATAACTTCCTCTATTAATTCTTAGAGATTTAAATCCATCCTGAACATGTTCATTGAGGCTTGAAATTGGATGGTTAATGGTATAAAAATCATGGTATACAGTAGGAATATATATCCTATATTTTTGTAGAGAATTTCCCTCATCTTTGGATTTGTACGGCAGTATAAAGGGTCTTTTTTCAAATATTTGGGCACACTAGTCTCCTTGAAAATTGCAAAAGTAGCAAATTGGGATTATATCATTAAAAAATCAAAGCCAAAAACCACACATGGGGAGCACGATGGATAAATCCAACAGGTAAAATTGTTTATATTGTGTCAATCATATCCTCAGTTTTGTTGATTTTTCAATGCTCTTCCTTGCTTGCTCCTATTAGTATTATGATTATTAAGGAAATCCACATTATTCTTTGGAAATACGGGAAATCAAATGAAAATAATTTTCACTTAATTAATTGAGAAAAAGTAAGAGATCCTATTTCCTATGGGGGTGTTGGAATCAAATATTCACAACTAATGAATGTTTCCCTGGGATCCAAATTTTTGTGGAGGTTTATTACAAGAGAGTTGACGTGGTGGAAATAAATTAAGAAAAAATACATAGGAGGCCGAAGAAATAGCTATTTGGAACATTGCAATTGGGAAGGCAATGGATCTGGAATTTGGTACTTATGTAGAGCATCCGATAAGTTGATTGATTATGGGGTCTATTGGATCTTGTTAATGGAAAAATAATCCATATTTGATGCAGTAAAATCCTAGGGAGAACTCCACTGGAATACAAAGAAGGTTTGTGGGACCTTAAGGATTGGATTCTCAACCAAGGTATAAGGACTTTGTATGATATCTTAGATTGGGACCAATATGGAATATGTTGCAACTAGAAGTAGCTTAGTGTCCCATGTCATATTAGATAAATGTTTATTCCTTTCTTTCTCTTATTTAAGGTGTTTATCACGTTAATAACTAAGCCAAATGTAATAGAGGTTGGGGAATGAATGGAAGTTACATAGTGAAGGAAGGTTATGATAGGATTATTCATTCCTTACCTCTTCCTCTATCGTCTGAAATGTGGAAAAAGATATGTCTCTTTGGTGGATTTCCTTAAATCAATACTTTTTGATTGGGTCCATTCATGAGCAAACCCTGATTGTTGCCAACTTGAAAAGTAGACAAATTAGAGGACCTTCAAGCTGTATTCTTTGTCAAAAAGAAGAGTAAATAACCAAACACCTATTGTTTGAATGTGATTTGCAAAAGTGGTTTGGGAAGAATATCTATCAAGGATTGATCCTAGAATTGTTCTCCATTCACATTGGAGGGGCCTTTTTATTAATTGGAAATATTTTTTCCTAGGCTCTTTGTTTCAGAAACATAGTTCTTAGAGGAATATGGATGGTCATACCTAAATTCATACAATGGAAGATATGGACAAAAAGGAATAAGACCAATTTTGAAATGAAGATTATTCCTCCAACCTTAACTTCCATAAGACCTATATCACTTATACTAGATTCCATGCTATCCCTTGTTTCCCTTGGGATGCATAAAGAACTTTTGATAACCCTAGAGAGAGAACGGGTTGGTGATTTTCTTATTGGGAGTTCCCTTTAGTCCACAGTCTTTTGGTTTAGGTTTTATAACCTCCATATTTGGTGTTTAGCCAAATTTATCTTCCTAATTTCACGATTAGATGAATTTTCAAAGGTTTTGTAAAGTGTTCTCTGATGGAGATTCGAAAGGGAATATTAGGATGATAGGTGCAAGGGGATTCCTGTCGGATTGTAATGTAAAAGAGTGTCTACCTTCTATGGGGGTATCAACAAGGAAACTAATAATTAAGCTGAATTGTATACATTGTACATGGGGTTGGAGATCATGCATAATCTTCAAATCTAAAAACACTTAATTTTGAGCGAATATCTCTTGGTAATCAAGAAGGTAAGAAATAAAATTGTTAAAGAGGGCTCAATTTTATCAAGAACCTTCAACATGATCAATTGGAATTTTAAGCAAGTTCAAGAAGAAAATATTCTACATATCCAAAGGTATAATAATACTCTTCTCAGTTAGTTATCCAATGAAGCAATACATATAGATAATGGGGTTTTCATTCAAAATGGGTGACAACCTAATCATAGGTGTATCCCCTAGATGGTACCTTATGAAGGTTGGTAGATTTCCCATTTCATTGCACCATAATTTAATGAACAAAAGAATTGGAAGCATTGATTTCAATTATCATTTCCTTCCCCATGTGATCAATTACTTGATTTTCATGGAATGTGAGGGAGCTATAGCAATTCCTCGTTCTCTTCGCTCCATCCTTTTGATTGTTTTTATTATTAAATGTTGTTTCCTCTATTGCCCTTTTTTGTTGGCTGGATAGTTGTCGGGCCTAAGGAAATGAAAATGAGGGTTGTATATTTTCGGATAGATAGTATCTTGGAGGGATACATTACTAAGTTTTTTCTTGACACAATAACCTCATATAGTGAGGTGGAGAGGAATTTTTTTCAAGGACCACGTGGTAGATATTTGTCATCTTTAAAGTTATGGATAAAGATACTTGTATGTGAAAAAGGCATTCTACGAATGTGACATGATGAAGACTGTTTACAAAAGAGTGGGTATGTTGCAGCAAAACTCTATGAAAAATCATGCAAACTAAGTTGAAATGTTCCTAGGAGATAGTGAACTAAATTAGAATCTGGTTTTTTAAGAAGCGAAAGAAGATTTAGTTCCAGAAAGAGAAGAAAGACTCTCTGAGAAAGATAAGGTTGCAGTACAACCAGAAAAGAAAATGACTATGATCTTGCATTGTACGTTGACAAAGGATCTTGCGACGAAGAAGAAGAATACCAGTGGATATCTGAAGGAGACGAAGAATCAAAAGATTCGATTGAAGCTCCAGTTCCGAGGCATGGGAACAACACACTAGAATCATCGTGTGCATCACCATAGGTAAGATATAGAGACTTATCTCCAAGTACATATTTAAATACAGTAGCACTAACATTGTAAATAGAGGACAAGGGAGTCTGGTTAGCCAAAAATTTGTTCTCAACACACCAATAGTTAAAAGAATAGCTCGTGTTGATATTAAATTACCGATATTCAATAGAAATGGGTTGGAAGTCCCAGAACAACATTGGTTTCTTTTTTAATTTGTTTGGACTGTGCAGCAGATCTAGGATGAAAACATAAAGAGAGCACAAATGATCACGAATCTGTGAGGTCGTGTGCTCAACTGGTACATGAAATTCTCCATAGTTCCAGTAGGAGTTTCCCAAAAAATGCTCGACCATATACGAGTGGGCATGATAGATGAGTTCAGGAAACCAAATTTTGAGTCATGGTGTATTATTGAGATCAAATAAATTAAGGAGATTTCTATAGAATCAATGGATAAAGTAAGCTTCCAAATGTCATATGTGCAACATAAAGAATGGTTCATTGTCTCCTTTGTTAGGATTATATAATCCTCCCTTATCCATATATAGTCTATTAGATCATTTTTCCTAACTTAGGAGTCACTTTCTAGAGTTTGGTGCCACCATGATATTTGTGCCACTAGTGCCATTGGTGCCACCGGTGCCATTTGGTGCCACCAATTCCATTCCCTACATTTTAGGAGACACTCCAAGTGCCACCAATAGCCTCTATCAGTTGGTTGTGGTAGGTAGGTAGTTATGCTAAGTTAACCTCCATTTACATTTAGTTAAATGTCTTCCAGTTTAGTTAGAGCTAGTCTTGCAAGGTTGCATGGGAGTAGGCACCATTTCTCACCTACCTCATCAGTTTAACTAGTTTAACTAATTGATAGACTGAATTAGACATGCATAGTTAGAATAGTGAGCTCTGATAGTGATTTAGACACTTCTAGTTATCCATTCAGTCAGGATTGAGTTGGTAGATTCGAATCTTATCCACATGATTTGAATTCTCCTTATTGTAACACTGTTGTATACTACTGAGATTAATGAAGATTAATGTTGTAATTTACTAATCAATTCTTATCAATTTTATATGAAATTTTCCTTTTTCAGTGTACATTGTTCTTACTATTCCACTGAAAAATTATACCTTTCAATTGCGCTCATTTTCTATAGATCAATGGTTCAATAATTCAAACATGGTATCAGATCCTTATTCAGGCTAGTAGAAATTCTATTTGATCTCCATTGTACACCAGAAGCAATCGATTTTCCATATAAATCATGAAACTTGTGCCTTGTTAACTCTATATTCGTCTAGAGACGTCTCTACAGGTGTGATGGGCCCGAATAAAGTGTACATGTCGAGGTGGAAGGCTTGAAACTGAGATGATTACAAATTGATGTTGGTTTTTGCAGTGTTACTTGTAGGTACCTACGTAGCTTATGGAAAAATTGAATGATCAGAAGAAATACTGATGGATTATTTAGCTCGTGTACCCTGCATCCTTACACACTTAAACTATGTTTATTGTAGGGAATATATGTAGGTATCCTTACGCAATCTTGTCCTGTTTAGGATGAAAATGGGTAGAGAGGCAGATCCCCATCAACCTACTGAGAAAGATAAGTTATTGTATTGATTGGGTGAGGCCTTTGGCTTCCTATGCACTCACATCTCTTGGGATCTTCTCTTCCACCTTGAGGGATTGAATACTCTTAAGGAAGCGTTGGAAAATATTGAAATATTGTTTGGAAAAAAATATGAGGTTTGAGAGAACATATTGGAGAATGATCTCATTGCATTGCAGCCCAATAGTTTCGAAATTATCCGGTATTTTTTCAAAAAAATAAAGTCACTAGCACTGCAATGTAAACAATGTAGAATAGAGAGGAAATATGAGAAACTAGTTCTATCAGTACTGAGAAATATTGTCTCAAAGCACTCTGTATTTGTCTCTACCTTCCATTCTGGAAGAGATTCCATTCCTAATTGGAAGATGCCTTATCTAGATGGGTTTGTTGAGTCATAAATATAGGAGCAGGATAAGTTGGTTCAAATGGGATTGCTTCAAACTTCCAAGAATCAAGCTCTTCTAATGTCACACTCAACCAATGTGCAAGACAAAGGGAAGCACGAGGGGAAGGATCCCAAAGCCTCTGATTTGAAGACAAAAGAGAATCAAAAATATTCTGAAAAAGCCTCGAGCTCCAAGAAAAAGAAGAAGTTCAAAAATAATAGATGTCCATATTGTATGAGAGGATTTCATTCTGAAATCCAGTGCATGGAGAAGAAGATCGACCAACTGTCAACCCTCCTTGAACATAACAATATTTTCCTTCGACAAGGAGCAAAGAAGTCTGATGTTGTATGATCAACAAAAGATCATGAGAGATTGCATGCCTTTAAGGTAGGATTTACTCAATCAAAAGATTACTTGATTGATTCTAGACAATCCAACCACATGGTTTCCTCCAAGGAATCCTTCTCCACTCTCACTCTATCAGGAGGACCTAACATTCACATGGGAGATAACTCCAAAATCCCAATTGTAGGGAGAGGTTCAGTTAAAATACAGCAGGGTGAGTTCAAGAATGTTCTCTATGTGCCCGCTCTTGCAAAAAATGTGTTGTTTGTTTATCAAATGACCCATACGAGCTCTCCCAAGAGAGTTACATTCGATTTTGACTCAGTTGAAATCAAAGAAAAATCTACTAGAAATATCATAGTGAAAGGGTTTGATAACCATGCCTCAAAGGCTTATGAGTTCTCTCATTTTTTGCCATTTCACATCCTATAGCTCCATTGACTCATGCTAACAACACCACCAAGATATGGCATTAGAGATTTCAGTATCTCAATTTCAAATATCTCCAGAAACTCCAAAATGAAAAAATGGTTGAAGGATTGCCTCTCATCCAAACATCAGATGGAGTATGTCCTGCTTGCTTGGTAGGTAAGCATCCAAAGAAGAGGTATGAAGTTGGAAACGAAACTAGGGATGCCTCTACACTTGATTTGATACACAATGATGTGTCAAGACCAATTCCTACAACATCAATTAATGGTTCCAGGAATTCCCTTACTTTTATTAATGAATGTTGTAGGTTCTGTTGGGTATATTTTATGAAACAGAAATCAGAGGTGTTTGGAATTTCTAAAGTTTTTAAAGCTTTGATTGAGAATAGTTTCAGGAAAAATATCAATTCCATAAGATCATATAATGGAGGTGAATACATTAAAATATATTTTCAACATTATTGTGAATTAGAGGGGATTTGAGTGGAACACTCGGTTCCATACAGACCACAGGAGAATGTTGTGGCTGAGAGGAAAAATAGATCATTGAATCATATGGAAACCTGTCTTCTCCAAGCCAAGAATATTCATCCTTCTCTTTGGGAAGAAGCTGTAAACTATGCTTCATACATACATAATAGAGTGCCTCATAAATCAGTCGTTTGGGCCACTCCATTTGAGGCATTGCATGGGAACGATCCTAATGTTTCTCACTTGAGATTTTTTGGTTCCAAAGCTTGGGCCAGAATACCCATTGATGAGAGAAAGGCATTCCAAGACCAGAGTAGTGAATGCATACTGCTGGGATATGTTGAGGATGAAAAATCATATATGTTGATGGAACTTGCAACTAGGAAATTATTCATTAAGCACAGTGTTCAATTTGAAGAAGATTAGTTGTTTGATCTATTGCCATCTGAAGCAAAAGAATGTATAAACACTATTAAACTACCTTTTGATGATGATATTTTGTCACATGTTTCAGATTTAGATGAAGAGGAACAAGATTAGCATGATCTTTATATTGAGGCTAAACCTCATAAGAATATAGATCCAGATCCAACTCCCATCCCAAATCAATGACCTAAGTGTAAATTGCCCGAAAAGCTCATTGTTGCAGCTGGGGATGGTGCTAAGAATCGAGAAGAGAGAAGGAGAACAAGGTCTAAGTATCAAAATGAGCATGTTTCTCTCTCACACATAGATTGTCTCTCTAAATAGTGGTGCAACAAGGTTCTTGGAAAGTTCTACTTGATGATAGTGAATGATCAACCATTTGGCCCACAGAAGAATAAAATTGATCATTCCTTTCCTCCTCCAGAAGGAAGAAACACATACAACATCCATCAGATTAGAATAACAATGAGAGGTTCACATGCGTAGCTTCAATATGATGTTGCATAGAAGAACCATGTTGTTGCATAGTGTTGTGAATTGCAGCAGAGTTTTTGAAAGTTATTTCCCAAAGAGGAAGATTTTTCTCCTAAGAATAACTTGTATTTCGTGTTCCTACTTATTTTGAGGGGGGGTTTTCCCATGAGGTTTTCCCCATTTTCCTTGATTTATTAAGCATCTTTTAATTCTTTTAGATTGTAATGGGTGACTTATGGCCTAGTTTCCATGGCCCAAAGTTGTCCAAGTTAGGATTAAGGGGGAGTGTTAGGATTATATAATCCTACCTTGTCCATATATATTATATTAGATAATTTTTCCTAAAGTTAGGAGTCATTTTATAGAGTTTGGTGCCACCATGATACTTGTGCCACAGGAGCCACTTAGTGTTCCATTTGGTGCCACCAGTGCCATTCCCTACATTTTAGGAGCCACTTCGAGTGCCACCAACAGCCTCCATCAGTTGTTTGTGGTAGGTAGGTAGTTATTCTAGGTTAAAATCCATTTACAATGAATTAGCTCCAATCTTGCATGGATGCATGGGAGTAGGAACCATTCCTCACATACCTCATTAGTTTAACTAGTTTAACTGATTGATAGACTGAATTGGACATGTGGAGTTAGACTAGTGAGCTCCGATAGCGATTTAGACACTTCTAGTTAGGCAGTCACTCAGGTTTGAGTTTGTAGATTCAAATCTTATTTACATGATTCAAATTATTCTTATTGTAACACTATTTTATACTGTTGGGATTAATGAATATCAATGTTGTAATTTACTGATCAATTCTTATCATTTTTATCTGAAATTTCTCTTGTCCAGTGTACATTGTTCTTACTATTCCACTACAAAATTATACCTTTCAATTGCACTCATTTCTTATAGATAATGTAGAATACGATCTTGCATTGTACATAGACGAAGGATATTGTGACGAAGAAGAAGAATACCAGTCGATATCTGAAAGAGATGAAGAATCACAAGAGTCGACTGAAGCTGCAGTTTCGGAATGCGGGAACAATGCACCAGAATCGCTGTGTGCATCACCATAGGCAAGATCTAGAGACTTATCTCCAAGTGCATATGTAAATACAAGTAGCACTAATGTTGTAAAAAGAAGACAAGGGAGTCGGGCTATACAAATGGTTCTTCCCAACATGCCAAAAGTTAACACAATGGTGGGTGTTGATATTGAATTACCGATATTCAATGGAAATGGGTTGGAAGACCCATAACAACATTGGTTTCTTTGTGAAGTCATCTGAACTGTGTGACAGATCCAAGATGAAAACATAAAGAGAGCACAAATGATCATGACTCTGTGAGGTCATGCACTTGACTGGTACATAAAATTCTCCATAGTTCTAGTAGGAGTTTCCCAGAAAATACTTGACCAGATGCGAGTGGCATGATAAATGAGTTCAGGAATCCAAAGTCTGAATCATAGTGCATTACTGAGATCAAAGAAGTTAAGCAGCTTCCTATAGAATTTGTCTAGGAATTCGACCATAGATTCAATACATTAATGGATAAAGTAAGCGCCCAAATTTCATATGTGCAACATAAGGAATGGTTCATTGTTTCCTTGTTGCCACACATCTGAATACCGTTGATGCAACAGAAGCTTGTGTTGCAAATAGAAGTTCTTGAAATAGCAATGAAGCTAGGATCCTTACCGATTGGAGAAAATAACATAGGGATGATGAAAGTTCAGTCACAGCTAACCAACCTTACAGTCCAATTCCAGGATATTAAGAAGGGAAAAGAGGTTCAATATGAACTATGGTGTACAATATGTAGGACAGATGGACACCATAAATACAATTTCCCAACACTCATGAATTATGTCATAGTAGGATCGACGAACTCGATAAATACCAAAGGGATTCCTTGGTGTAGGATATGTCGGACTAGGGGCCATAAGTTCGAAGAATGTCTGTACTTGCAGAAGATTGTAAGTACCTCAGATAGTCTGTATTGTAATATTTTCAAATTAGTAGGACATGAAGAGAAAGGTTGCAGAGCACTTCAACTGTAGTAGGAAAATATGGTGGATACCTACTTGATGAAAATTGATGAGAATATGCAAGTTGAACAAGTGCAACCCCAATACCATCCTACTCAATATTCACCACCACAATACCAACAACTGAAATAATCTCATCCATAGTATCAACAGAACCAGTATCCACTACAACAGCAATACCCTCATCAAAGGGGGATGGACATTTTTGAGGATGAGGACAACAACAAGGGGAAGGAGGATTTGGTCAAAGAAGAGGCCAAGTCATATGTTATAATTGTGGGCAACCAGGACACTTTTCCCAATATTGTCAAAGGCCTATGAAAACATGTACATGTTGTAAATCATCGATCATATTTTTGAATAGTGTCCGCGGTTAATTGCAAAATGGAAGGCTCGAACTATTGGAAATCCCAAACCTGTGCAGAATTAGAATCTGAACCCCAACCAAAATATCCAAATGATATTTGTTGATCTGATAGAACTTAGCATCGTTGTTCTTAGAAGAGGGGGTAGTGCAACAGGAGAATACCATAACACACAACATGGACAACCGCAGGTGCGCCCGATGGTACAAAAGAAAGATTTGTTAATTGTATAGAAGGAGGAGGACACCTTCTTGTATGTATGAACATATTTTCTAAAGAAAATCAACTATCGACATATGGACAAGTCAAGACTATGCCTGAAATATTTGAACATCTACTCCAGAAGAATCCAATCAAAAAGGTTAGTAAGCTCAAATAATTTTTTAGAAGTTGTTTAGCACTAATCAATGATAGATATGTTGTCACAGAATCGACATCACTCATAGAGGAAACTATAGAATACCTCCGACCTGAAAAAAGAGTAAACCATATCAGGAGGATATTAAAAATAGGTTGAGAACTACGAATGACTATGTAGATAGGAGATTATGATATGGATTATATCATATTACACCTCAGCTTAGATGTCAACATATTGAAAAGACAAACATGGGAGAGCATGAATAAGCCATGATTGGATTGGTTTCCCATCAAGCTCATACTTGCGAACCAGTTAAAGGTTCTACCAATTGGTAGACTAACTCAAGTACCTGTTGAAGTCGAAGGCTTGAGGACATATGCATACTTTGAAGTAATTGACATTGTTGATGAATCCAATCCTTATCCTGCACTTCTAAGAATCGACTGGGAGATAGAAAACCATTCCATCATTAATTTTAAGAAAATAATCTTATCATTTGAATATTCTAAATGAAGGGTCATTGCACCAATAGATCCACTTGAAGGGCAGAGATATGTGGAGCTAGTCAATAGCGAAGAACAAGGCAATTACTCGAATCAGTTGTATAATGTCATATATTCAAGGGAATATTATATAAATCCAATAGTTGATGGGAATATGAGTTGGTGGAGTGTAATATCTTCCACGCCTGATTCAAGTGATTCCCTAGAAAATTGGAAGAACAGACTGCATGAGGTCTCCATGAGAAGATACAAAAGAATCACAGGATCATTGCGACATGTAGGAGATCAGACAAAAGAGATACCTAAATTTGAATTATTACCTAACCTTATGTATTTTTTGATGGAGTTTAAATAAAAAGTTACGGAATCGCAGCGACTTCCCGCTTTGGAATTTTTACTGAAAGCTATGCCCGCTAGATGTTGGGGTACACATAAACAATCTATCTCTGAATGGACACAGTTTAGAATCTTAATGGATATCAGATTCAAAGACGAGATTAGTTACATTGTTCATAAATATACAAGATTGAAAAATCTTGCTGAGCATATTGAGCATTGTTGCATGAAATGGAAAATATCTATGACAATAATGGGCTCACTAGTTGGTACACACTTTGGAGATGATACTAAGAAACCGGTATACATTAGTAGAGATACAAAGAGGAAATGTTGAATGGGAAAAATTAGCCATGAGATTCACCCAGAAATTTGAGTTCACAAGTGAACATCCAACAGTCAATGTCGTGCTACAAATAATGAAGGAAAATATATTCAAAGAAATCCCAGTCACAACCACCAATTAACATCAATATAGCACAACATTCCACCATTGGATGGAGTGTTACAATGTTATAGGAGAACTAGATGACAATGATCCACTTTATATAAACAGACCAGAGTCAGAAGGTATGTGTGCAGTGGAAGGAGCTTCCATTCCTAGTGACCAGTTCCTCAGTCCACTCAAGATTAAGAAAATAAATATTGCCTTGTCTGAGAATCCAAAATTTGCCAATATTGGGGTTATTGGGACAAAGAGACTGTGGGGATCATAACTGATTTATTGCATGAATTTTAGGATCTGTTCCCTAATAATTTTTCCAAGATGAAAGGAATAGTTGGTGACCTTTGGGAAATGAATATACTCTTGAGGCCTGATGCAAAACCGATCAAGCAACGACCATACATATTAAACCCGCACTACAAAGAAAACACTAAAGCTGAATTGGACCGAATGATAGAAGAAGGTGTCATAGAAATTGTTGAAGAATTGGAGTGATCAATTCAATCATAGTGCAAGACAATAATACCTCGGGTGAAGTACATATTTGTGTTGAGCTGAGGAAGCTACATGATGCATGTTTTAATGATCCCTTTCTGACTCCATTCATAAATGAGGTGCTAGAGAATGTCGGAGGACAATAAATGTATTCTTTCATTGAATGGATTTTCGTGCTACCATCATATTAGAATAAAAAATGAGGACCGACACAAGACTACCTTTACAATGGAATGGGGTTGTTTCTAGTACACAGTAATTCCCTTTGGACTCAAGAATGCACCTGCAATTTTTTCTAGAATTGTAGTTGCTGCTTTTAAATATTTTATGCATAAATTTCTTAAAGTCTATTTTGATGACTGGATGGTATTTGGTCTTGTAAAATACCATATTGAGAGCCTAAGAATGATGATGGAATGGTGTCGCCAGTATCAAATTTCCTTAAATTTGAAAAAGTGTGTATTATGTGCACCTTTCGGAGTTTTGTTGAGCCATGTGGTCTGTCATGATAGAATTTTGGTTGATCCAACAAAGGTTGTGATCATCCTCGAATTATGACCACCAACCACTCTTAAACAATTGAGATCAACATTAGGACATATTGGATACTACAAAAATTTTATCAAGGCATATGCGGAGGTGACTGCTCCAATGGAGAAACTGTTGAAAAAAGACACTAAGTTTCATTGGAAAAAGGCTATCTAGGAAGTCTGGACAAGTTGAAGAACAATATGGCTACAACATCAATACTTGTATTTCCATACTAGAAAAAATAATTCCATGTTCATGTCAACACATTGTCTGTTGCGCTTGATGTTGTAATAATGCAGTCGGGTGAAGGAGAGATTAATCACCCCATCGCTTTCGCTAACAGAAACTTATCAAATACACAGAAAAATTACACCACAGCGGAGAGAGAAGGAATAGTGATGGTGTATGTATTGCATAAATTTAGACATTATTTGATGGGTGGACATTTCAATATGTACATTGACCATTCTACGTTGAAGTATTTGGTCAACAAGCCAACGTTAGGGGGAAGATCTGTTGGTGGCTCCTCCTCTTCCAGGAATTTAATTTTGAGATAATTGTTAAACCAGGTAGGTATAATTTAGGACCAAACCATTTGTCAAGGATTGAAATTGGAGAAGAAACTATTAGTCTGGAAGATAATATGCCTGATGTAGAAATTTTTTCCATAACCATGTTTGATGATCAATATAAGGATATCATCCACTTTCTGAGTACGGGGTATGAGCCAAATGAATTTACCACTGCACAAAATAAAGAGTTAGTAGTGTGAGTCGTAGATTTCCAGTTGATTGTTGGATATCTTTATATAATGGGCCTTGATGAGATACTCCGATGATGTGTTTTGGAGCATGAGCACCTGATGATATTAAGTGAAGAACACGTTGGTGTCGCAGGAGGACACTATGCAGGAAAAGCAGCGGTGCGAAAGATTTTGTAAGCAGGTCAATGGTGGCCCACCATGCATGAGGACGCTTGAGATTATTGTTGAAGCAATGATTAATGCCAAAGAAATAGGAAGTCATCTCGAAGGGGTGAAATGCCATTGGTACCACATATTTCACTCCAGGCACTTGATAAATGGGTTGTTGAATTTGTAGGACCTATCTGTCTGGAAAGAAAGTGCACAGGAGCACGCTATATTATGACTGCGATTGATTACCTAACTAAATGTCCAGAAGCTGTGCCAGTAAAGGATTTTATGTTGTGATTGATGCAAAGTTTGTATTTAAAAATGTTGTCACAAGGTTTAGATGCCCAAAAATTCTAATCAGCGACCAAGGTACACATTTTGTAAATCAAATGATTGAAGAGTTTATTGACAAATTTTAGATACAACATAGAAGAACAACTCCTTATCATTCTCAAGCGAATAGAGTTGTTGAACCATTCAACAATATTTTGGAAAATGCATTGACAAAGTTCTATAATGCTCGAAGAGATGACTAGGATCATAAGTTCTCCACAATGTTATGTGCCTATCACACAACATGTAAAAATTTGACAGGTCAGATCCCATTTAGGTTGGTGTATGGACAAGAAAATGTCATTCCTATGGAATATATTGTGCCAAGTTTGAGATTTGCTACGATCATGGAAATGACATATGTTTATGTTGTGGAAGAAAGATTGCTTTAACTAATACACTTAGAGGAAGAACGTTTTGTTGCAGGATTTCACCGTAACGTTGAGAAGAAAAGGAAAAAGGTATGGCATCATAGACACATTAAGAGCAATCATTTTGATGTTGGCAGACTTGTTCTTATGTATGACAGTAAACTTTTCAAGAATATAGGAAAGTTGAAAACACATTGGTTAGGACCATATGTGGTCAAGGAAATCACTAACAGGGGAGCAGTGAAGTTAGAAATGCTAAACAGAACAGAGATCAGAGGGGACATCAATGGGAGCTGGCTAAACCATGCTTTGATAGTTACAACTTGGTTGCATAAAAAAATAAAAAAAATAAAAAGAGATGACCTAAAATGTATTCTTGTAGACTGTTAGTCTACCACAAAGAGAAGAAAAATTATGTAGCCTTGGCATCTGGCCAAGGTTAAAAATTTGAAGCGAAGACAAGTTGTGTGTCACAAGATGGGAACCCTTTTGGGAAGGGAAATGAAAGTCAAAAGGGAGTGCGACCAAAAGTGCAAAATAAGGGAAATGTGATTTGCAAGGAATGCGACGAGAAACTTGAAAAAAAAATCAAGGAAAAATACAACATGACAGGTTGGATATCATTAATTTCTTGAATCTAAGAAAATATAATGACGCACTTTTGGGAACGTTTGGATATATGGACCTAACTACCATTTAAAAGTCACAAGTGATTGGTGGCATAATAGAAAATTTTTGATATTGTGTTGGTCGTATGCCCATGTTCCTGAAATGATGGATTCCTTTGTAATAATTGTTCGTGTGTGAGAATAATAGCTAGAGAAAATTGTTGCATACTATCAGACTTAGTACCCTAGGTTCCTTTCATTATGTTTGCAATAATGAAGAGCTATTTTGTCCGCAACCATGAGAGATGTAGCAAGTTTCCTGTGGCTTGGTCATTTCCATTTCCAGCACAAGCATAGTCAACTTAGAGCCCACATTATCCACTATAGTCATTGAAGATATGGTCGGTTGTGTCACATTGCATGGAGAGACCCCACCAACCACTCAACTATAGGCACCAAATGCTGCATAGACCAGTCCAGCAGTGAAGTTGAACCCTGTTCGGGTGTCTAGAAAAGACAGGCCAAGTCCTTTTGAAACTACATGGGGAAAGTGAACTAGTAACCGACAGAAGAAGGGAAAGATAACAATAGCCACAGTGCCACCCCCACCGAAGGATGAATATTATGAAACATGGAACTTGATTCCACCTTATATCCCACCTATACATACTGATACACCAAAAGTTAAAATACCAAAGAAAACGGGAGCCCCGTTGATAAAACCATTGGTGCCAATAGGAGTGTTGGTATTGAGGGATATAATGTTTAATTTTAGGAAGCTATATTTTGTTTATCATAATACAAAGAAACACGGAGACATATACTACAAAAAATACATGGATATTGTACAAGAAACACCCAAGCGATTTATTGCAAAGGAATGGGCTAGAGGATTGGACCATTCTGGCATAATATCTCTAGGTGCAACCACACATTCCACCACAACCTCAAGGTGATCCCATGGCTCCAGGAAAATCCTATATAGGAATTGAACCTTTTCTAATGGTGAAAAATCCATTTCTTCTTTCCCTTACATCAAACCCCTTCAGATAAAATTATGGTGAAAATTGTATTGGTTTATCTCTAGTCTTAAGGATGACAAGAGGGTGGGATTTGCTTCACTTATGTCAGTTGTGAGTGCAAGGTGTTACCCCCATATTTGTATGTATGTACATGTGTTATTTTGATCACACTCTTATAATGGGGTGGCATTATTGACACCTTATTGAACATGAGGCTTAGCTCGGGAGTGTCATGATTATGGAAGGTTCTCCATGTTGATCAGAGAAGGGTTTGAAAAAATCAATCCAGAGCTCTTTTCAAGAATTGGACAACTTTCAAACTCCATGATTAATAGGTCTAGACATGATACAACTATAAAAATGAATAAACAATGATAAAGGAATGAAGTATGAGCATTCTTTAGGCTTCAAGCAGCAACAAACATTCTCAATTTTGAAGTTGAGCACATCCCAGATTTTTTTCATGTGAAAAAATTCACCTTACAACCATATATTTGTAGTCATCACAACTTCATGGTTAAATGGAGAGTGCAACAATTTGTTTGATGAAGTTGGAGAAAAGGATTGTTCATTTTGGAGGTGCTAGTGTACCCTATGCCTTGAACTTCCCTAATCAACATTTTGGGCATTGTTATGAGTAGATTGTGGAGAAGATAAGCATTATCAAGGGTCAACGTATAGAGCCAAAAACATAGAAAAATATATGGATGGCCTAGAATTTATGGTCCTAGTCGTTGTTGGATTATTGGCCTAGAAACTTAGGTCCCTTAGGGTTTGGTGTACAAGTTATTTAGATACAAGGTATGGTCTTGGAGTAGCAAGCACTACAATATTATAATTTTGTGTCATTGAGATAAACACGGTGATAGTATTTTGTTCTTTTATGCATAATGTTATTGATGTGATGTCCAAAGAGTTAATGCTGCCACTTGTTATGAATATGTAGGAAAGATTTCACACTTTCTCCATAATTGAGGTTCAGTTTTCTAGTGTTAAAACTAAGGTAGTATTGTAACATTATACCTTTTGTAGTTAAATACAAGGAAAACTTTAGGGGAAAAAATTATCCTATGGGATAATTTTTTAGGGCTATTTTCCAAAAATAGATTTGTCAATTCCCATTTTTTTCTAAAATGATTATTCCTCTATTCAACAAGAGAGTTTTTTTTTACTCTAAACAACACCAAATTTGTCAACTAGGTATATAAGATCCTTTAAAAATTGAGTATTTTTGCAAAAGTATCTCCAAACCTTTTATGGTTGGAAATTTAACAATTAGAATGATTCACCAAGGTTTCTTAGACTTTAAAAAAGTTATGTATCCATAAAATTTTACCTAGTTCTATAGGAGTCCAGTTTCCAAAGTGTGTTTATTTTATAGATAGAAGTCACTTTGTATCCTATGACACTATTTAATATGCTTGAATATGCATTCCGTTCCTCGTCAACTCCAAAGTTGAGAGATGTAGCTAATTAGGACTTTTGGAGTTACATGTTATATTTTTAACATTTAAGCTATATGATCATAGGATCTTATCTGAGAGAATAACAAGCACAACAATCAATCATAAGAGACAATGAACACAAATATTTTCCTTGGGGAAACCATAAAGGAGAAAACCCTGCAACTTCCTCAGAGATAGAATCAACACCAAAAGTAAAACCCAAATACAGTAAGATGATTTTCCGACAGCAATAGTATCTCTCTCTCTCTTGTCCCAGCTTATTCTCTCTCTTAGTTATGCACTACAACTGAGTGTGAGTGAATGTGTATAAATGTGTGTTAAATAGAGAGGCTCCCTCTCTAGTTATACTAATTCCTGACTTGACCACAACCTACTAGGGCCGACTTCTCTAGGAGAGTCTAATAACCTTAGGGCCCCACAAATGCAGGGAATTTAACCCTTGATCAATAAGGAGGGTTATACTCTATGACTTTACATGACTTGTTTACATTATTGAATCTCCTAATCCGAACATCGAGGCATGCCATGACTCAATTACATTATAGATACTTCCCAGAATGAACATTGGGGTACAATACATAAGATATACAAGTGAATACATACTGAAGTTAAAAATACATCAACACTCCCTCTTAACTAGGAAGGTATTATCTCGACACAATTTATCAGAACAAGTCTTCTTCTCTGTCAAGTCATCTTCATCGTCAAGTCATCTTCATTTTCAAGCCATCTTCATCTTCAAGTCATCTTCATCAAGTATAGATCATCACTGGATCATCATCGAGTCTGGATCATCACTTGATCTAGAGAATCACTAGATCATCATCAAGTCTGGATCATCACTTGACTTGGAGCATCACTGCTGGATCATCACTTGATATGGATCATCATTAGGTCATCACTTGGTCATCATCACTGGTGCTATCTCAATTCTACTCGTCACAGGAATTTCTATAGAGCTATCCATTTTTCATGCTGGTTGTAGGCCTAGCATTCATGTAGGTATTCATCATCTTCAGCAGTTATATTTGACCATGGAATGAACCATGTCAGAAAGGCCAGCCCAACACTTACATCTAACCATGGGAGGAACACATCCAAGAACCATGTCAGAAAGGCACGCCCATCACTCACATCTGACCATGGGAGGAACACATCCAAAACCCATATCAAAAAGGCCCAACACTCACATCCAAACTCATCTTGTCAGAAACGATCTGCACTTACATCCAACGTCATCATGTCAGAAAGGCTATGCACTTACATCTGACCTCATCATGTCAGAAAGGATCTGCACTTACATCCGACCTCATCATGTCAGAAAGGAGTTGCACTTACATCCGACTTCATCATGTCAGAAAGGATTTGCACTTACATCCGACCTCATCATGTCATAAAGGATCTACACTTATATCCGACCTCATCATGTTAGAAAGGTGTTGCACTTACATCTGATCATGTGGGAACACATCCCTCAATCACATCAGAATGGATTTGCACTGATCATGTGAGAACACATCCCACAATCACATCAGAATATCTCTGCACTAATAATGTGGTAACACAACCCACAATCACATCAGAACATCTGTACACTTATATATGATCATGTGGGAACATATCCCTTAATCACATTAGAATGGATTTGCACTGATCATGTGGGAACACATCCCACAATTACATCAGAATATTGTTATACCCAAATCCTATCACCACCATGTGATAAGACCCTTAACTTCCATGCTTTCCATTAATCCCAACACTTAGAGTGGAAACCTACTATGTTTTTTTATTCTACTTGAAAAGACTCAGCACCGCGCTTTCCTTATGGCCCATGAGTGGTACCTTGCTCAACACCACCTGTATCCTATTTTCAAGGAACGGTGCCACCACCGATGATATTTAGTCCAAAAGTGGTTCTCATCTAAACCGCTATGTCATAAGAGAAGAAAATAGGTACCATAGGTAAAATGGGAAAAAGGGAAGTTTCTTGAGGCTTCTATATCATGAGCCTTGTGTCCTCCCTTATCCCTATCATTATGGGTTAGTTGAGCTTGAGATCCCCCATGGTAGGATCTTAGAACCACCTCACCCACAATTCTCTCAACTATTCCTATCCATTGAGCCTTATAAATACAAGCCCATATCCATAGTTGAGGGGGAGAACTATAGAGGTTTTGTTATGTTGTTGGATTGACCACTTATCCCAAGCCATTGGAGAGAATAGAGAGAAATGTTGGAGCTTATGGGGATGAAGTGTTTGTCTTGCGGAGAGGCTTGTAGACACTAAGTAAACAGTTCTAAGCTTCTCCATACATCTTTAATGCAAAGCTGATTTATGTCTCACGTTGCTATTGTTTTGATTTCACATGTACATGTTGTTAGATTCCTTAGCCACTAAAATGGATAAGTAGATGATTTTCCGGTAGCTTTGATGTGTTTGCATATTTGATCTGTTTGCAGGTACACAGGTTCACTATCAAAGTAGCATTCCAAGTGTCTACGGCATTCAGGGAAGGTCTTCATCCTTTGTTGTTCACTCATTTGTTCTGGATATGAACCATTCAGACCAGAGGAACAACTTCTGTCCATAGAAGGTGCAATATTCTTGATTACAAATCTGGAGAATCCACTGGGGAGTAGTGCATATTTCAATTGATTTAATATTCCTTAGTCTTGAACTCTTGTCTGAATCTAGGCTTCATCTCCAACTCTCTTTAGTCAGATCTTCCATCTGACTCGATGAATTTTGGTTTGAAACTTTCAGATCTATTCAGATCTGGATTATTTTTACTTTTTATGATCTTTTTTACTATCAATCCATCAATTTTTTCCTTGATCTGATCAATTTCTAACTTGATCTTTCATTCTCCTTTGTGTTTTGGATCTATTCAGGGAATCACTAATGCGCTGTTGGAAACAAGCAGTTCCACTGCCTGAATTTTGTTATCCATACGTGGTGCCACCGCCCGAGTCCCATTGTCCAGAAGCGGTGCTTGTCTAGAACTGCTCTGTCAAGACCCCTCCAGCGCGGTGCCAGGTAGGCCTTGTTCAAAGACTAGTTTTTCTCATTTTTTGCAAAAAAATGAGTTTGTTTTCTTTCAGCCATGCACTGTCAGCCCTATGTGTTAGAATCTGAATGCTCATGGTTTGAAATTCTGTGGTAAAAGATTGGTTTCATTGAATAATTCAAAATCTAGACTAGGATTGTTGATTATTCATTTTCTTTAGTTCTTGTTGGTTGTGATTGTGAAAGGAATTCTTTTTTGAAAATATTAGGCTGTATGAGCTCTCTTTTTATTTATGTTATAAAGAATGAGAGAAAAACCATTTGATTAGCATCTTGATTTCATTTTTTGTTTCCATAAAGGACTTCTATTTTCTTGTTAAAAATATTTTTTTTTACTGAGACTAGGTTATTATCATTATTGAGCATAAGACATTGGATCGCTGATTAGCCTCACAAGCTTTCAAGTTCTCTATGTTCTTTTATCTCTTTTGCATTAGTACTATCTCGTCAAAATTAAAAAATATTGTAGTTTTAAGTTAGATCTATCTATGTTTTAAGAAAAATCGAAAAATAGAGTGCATATGCCTATAGTGTGCTTCTTGTTTTTTCTTTTAGGAAAAGAGATTCTTCCCCTTTTGATTGCTTTCAGAAAAGAGAAATGAGTTTGGAAAGTGTTGCTTGTGTTTGATTTTGATTTGTTCAATATTGTTGTTTGGAAATTTTTGGTTTTAAAACAAAAGAAAATACTCTCTTTCCCTCCCATAGGTAGGCATACCAGGAACGGTAAAGTGAAATATGTGCATATGCATACTGCATGGTTTTACTTTTTCTGTCAAAATTCCATGCATTCACCTAACTGTCCACTTTAAAATTAATGGTAGTTATAGGTTAAAATTTACATAGCAATTTGAGTGATAGGTTAGAGACGTGTTCGGGTGTCATTAAGCGTAGGAGCTATCATTACTCGTCCGCATTACATCCCGGGACTCACGCGGTTCTTCCACGTACCATTGGTATATCAAATGGCCTTTCACATACCCTTGAGTTATATAGAAAGGTACTTCATGTACTCGATTTTATATAGGAAGGACCCTTGTGAACTTTTATGCATTAGACAACACTACGACCGATTTGAGCTCCCACGTACCTTGTGTATATCGGGAGACCCCACTAGGATACCTTATACATATGAGAAAATCCCTTTGGCTATATTGCTTGGAGCCATACACTGAAAATAACATTCAGGTAGATTACTACGCATGTACCCTTGAGGTATATTGCAAGTGGCACCTTCTTGACAATCCTAGTGAGAGACATGACTATCTGAACTCCTCCTGTCATTTAAGTTTGCTTGTTTGGCCTATAGGTTGAGTAGGGAAATTTTTGGTGTGTTTTTTAGTTTTTGAGACCCTAGGTTAGATACGAACTATACAAGTTGGATGAGCTAAGATAGTCCAGAAGAGTATGGGGCTTGCCACCTGATTTTATTCTTGTTTCAAGAGAAAATCCAATGGAAGTTATCGACCAAGGAGCTGCTACCACCTCCCAAGTGGGAGAGAATGTGGTTGCAGAAAGTAGAGGACCATATCCTTCACACTCACCTCCCTTGGTCCAACAACCTTCTTAGGGTAATACTTCATTCCATTTTCCCACAGAAGGTCATGTTGATGATACTTCCTGTCTGGAATATGGTCCTAATGCTCCATTTTGGGATACCTCAATAGGACAAGCCATTGCCTCATTTGGCACCCATTTAAACTTTTCTGAAGAAGTTTCTCAAGATGAAGAAGAAAATAGAAAATACCAAGCAGCTATTCTCAGTGCACAGGAGATTAAAAATAAAATAGATGATATATTGGGCACACCACCATCACGTTCCACAGCTGTTCTTGTGGGATATCACTCACTTTCCGATTCTATGAGACCCATTGAACCAATTCTAGATCGCATAGTGACTCCACATAACCCAGCTCAAACTACCAACCCCACCACCTCTGATATTATGTATGTTCCCAATCCTCCCAGGTCTTCTGTACCTGGGGCTCAACATTCAATTCCTCTTTCATCATTACCTTCTAGTGTCGGGGGGAAACCCCCGGCATGACCTACGTTATCCGACACCGAAATTATACCTAGTCAAGGACACAGCAAATCAAGTACCTGTAGGAAACATTAATTATCCACCCAAGCCTACAAGAATGCCTTATGTAGGAATTCCATATCCTAGTAACACTTTCATGTCATGGGGGCAACCTAACTAGTCCTACATTCTAGCTATGGGGGGGATACCTATACATACTGTGAGAGATGCCGGAGGACCTCCTTATGGAGGTCCTTTCCCTGGGAAGACTAATGGTACTGGAGGGCCTGGTGGGTTTCCCCCTTATGGTACTAATGGTCTTGGTGGTCCTCGGGGGCCTGGTGGATTCCCTCCTAATGACCCTAGAGGGTCTGGTGGCCCTCCTCCTAGTGGTTCCAGAGGCTCTGGAGGTTTACCTCTTAGGGGTCCTGGAGGGTCTAGTGGTATGCCTCCTGGTGGTCCTAGTGGTCCTAGTGGTCTCAGAGGCCCTAGTGGTCCTCCTCCCGGAGGCCCCAGCAGTCATAATAGCTCTGATCCCAAAAATCAACCCCCTGAAGGTGGATTTTCTGGTAGTTCTTCGTCACAACAACCTCTCTATCAGTCTACTTATGGTCCTACTGGTACTTATATGCCATAGCAATATTACCAGTATGTGCAACCTAATCATCAGTTACCTTTCCTAGCAACTTTGGACTTGCCTGATTTGTCCAAGTTGATTAATGACACCATTCGACATAACCCCTCGTGGCCTCCTATTCCAATAAAGTTACCATAGGACATTCCAAAGTTCGATGGGAAGCAGGGAGATGATCCAAAAAACCATGTCATGAAATTCCATCTGTGGTGTTACTCAAACTCCCTTATGGATGATTTAGTTTGTTTAAGACTCTTTTAGTGAACTTTGACTGGTACAGCTGCGAAAGGGTACACTGAACTTCTGCAACATTTGTTTGTAGATTTTGGCTCATTGGCAATTGTATTTCTTATGCACTTTCAGCTTCCTATCCATTATGAAATGACTACTGATCTCTTAACTTCTCTGTGATAGAGCACCTCCACCCACATATCTGATTATATCCATGAGTGGAGAAGAAGGAGAAAACTTATTAAGGCTCCCATTCCAGATTAGTTATTATCTTATTGGTTTACTAAATCTTTGTTGCCTCTGATTGCTCAAGATGTGGTTATGGGTGGTGTTGTTACTGAAGAAAAATCCATTAGTCGAGACCAGTATCTAGACTTGGTCTATTCCCGGTACGGAACTTTGTATGAATTGATTCCTCAAGATCCTCTCCCAAGCACCGATCCTACAAAGCCACTAGCAAAAGTCCCTGTTGATGGGATTGTTGGTTCAATCCAGTCCTCGTCAATAGAAAAACCTGCCAAGCAACCCTAGACTACCACCCCTACTCCTTAGACTCCTAAGGTTTCTGCCGAGGTCAATTCTATTCAAAGTATTCAAACCTCCGGCAATAATAAAAAGAAATGTAAAAATAAAAATAAAAAACCCAGAAACCAACAGGAGAATCCAAAACCAACCACCAATGATAAGAAGAAAGGGAAAATAAAATCAAAGTATCCATGTCTACTAGGTGGAAGTGACCATTTAACAAAAGAATGTCCCTGTCGGGATGAAATCACCCAATTTTTGAAAAGTAATCCCACACCCACAGTTCTCACGGATCATTTTCCCTCTCAACAACAACTGCTAGACCACATGTCTAATCAGGGAAACTCTAGTTCATCAAGTGAAATTCACATGATGTCCTTGGATACTATTAGTTTGAAAACTTGAAGTCAGATTTATGACAAATCCGCAGATAAGAAAGAAGACCATTCTTCTTCAGGAAAATCTCTCTCTACTGGTTCTCCAAAATCCTTGTCTACTATCCCCCTAAATATCGAGAAGCCTAATCTCGACATGGTTTTGCATCCACCCAAGATTACTCTTAGGAAGGCTATGTATAACCCTAATTCCTAAGCTTCTCAATTTTATAATTTAGTTGAATATCTAGCTTAGGCACCATGTGCGATGTACACCTTGGAAGTGCTCCAAAGTTGTCCCACACAGCGCAAAAACTTGTTAACTGCATTATGAGCTTTAGACCCAAACAATACTGATTTGATTCATTTCAATGTCAAGAACTATAAGTCTAGACTACCTCACAAATTTTCTTTCCAAATCATCACGAAAGTAGTCGAAAAGAAGGCTTTTAGGAATGTCTTAGACGAAGGAGCTTCAACTTTAGTTTTGTCCCTGTCTTGTTGGAAAGCTATCGGCTCTCCTGAGCTTGTGACATCACCTATGAATCTAGAAGCCTTTGATAGACAGGGTTTCCAGCCCCATAGTCTCATATAATCCCTTGTAGTTGAGCTTGGGGGAAAACTTTTTCTATTCAATTAGAAGTAGTAGACACCCTGTTAGATTACAACCTCCTTCTAGGAAGAAATTGGTTTTACACCATGAATGTAGTTGCTTCGATAGTATTTTGAATAGTCCAATTTCCACATCTAGGGAGAATTGTTACCATTGACCAGCTTGATTTCTTTATGCGGGATGTTACTACCTCTATAGCTAATAACATCCCTATGTTAGGCCAGTCCCCTCCTCCTTACCAGTCGATTGGGGTAGGCATGTTGAAGGATTCATCCCTTATGGGGATTTTTCCATCCACTCCTCCTAACACAGACACAACGACAGTAAATATGATTGCATCATTTGATTATGATCTGAAGGGAAAACAAATTGTTGAGTCCACCTCGTTGAGTCTACATTAAGAAATGTACAACATCATTCAAAACCTTTTCGATAGTCACACTGATGCATTTCATCTGGTGGCTTCGGACCCTTACCACCTGGCCTACTGGTTAGAACCATCTCTTTCTATTCTAGATTATCTCTCTGAGACTTTTCCTTCTGACGAGTCCATTATGGAGATCATGAATATGAATGAGCCTATCTGGGAGGATCACCATCATAGATCCTCGTTCCTCCCTAACACCAGTCCAGTAGACCATGACTTTGCATCCCTGTTTTCCACTGATATTGTCAATGCACCTCAAAATCCTATATTGTTGCAAGAAACAGATTCTAAAGGAAACCTATGAAACATTACTCAAACAAACCCGATTGACATATCATCCAAGCCTAATACGATCGAGCATGTTCATGTTGGGTAGAACTGCTCGACAGAAGAATCTGAATCATACAATGAACTTTTCAAAGAATTCCACGATATTTTTTCCTGGTCTTATGAAGAAATGTCAGGGATAGACCCATCCATTGTGGTCCATGAAATTAAAACCTATCCCATGGCTAAACTGGTCAGGCAAAAAATTAGGAAAGTCCATCCACAGAAGGCCACAGCTATTAAAGTTGAAATAGAGAAACTTCTCAAAGCTGGGTTTATTTATCCCATACCCCTGACGGAATGGGTATTGAATGTTGTCCCTGTCAATAAAAATTAGGGAACCATTAGAGTCTGTATCAATTTTAGAGATTTGGACAAAGCTTGTCCCAAATACAACTTTTCTACTCCACATATCAATTAGATTATCAACAACTGTGCCGGAAGTGTCATATTCTAATTCATGGATGGATTTTCTGGCTATAATCAAATTGAGATATTACCCACCGATCAGCACAAGATGGAATTCATTTTTACATGGGAAACCTTTGCATATAGGAAGTTACCATTTAGCTTAAAAAGTGTTGGATCCACATTCCAGCGCGCTATGTCCTATGCATTTCACGATAATAAACATATTGTTGAACCGTACCTTGAAAACCTCCCTACTCATTCACAGTGACAGGAGAACCACCCTTGTCATCTTAGAGACATTTTCCTGAGATGTCTTCATTATAATATATGGCTCAATCCACATAAATGTGTTTCCTGCATTGAGACGGGACGCTTGTTAGGTTTTGTGGTCTCTAAGGATGGCATCCAGATAGACCCTTTGAAAATTGGCACCATTTTAGCTCTACTAGTCCCAACCAATCTTCTCGAAATCCAAAGTTTGCAAGGAAAGGAAAATGTTCTCCACCATTTCATATGAATTTTTGCAGAGAAAACTCACGGTTATATGCGTCTCCTTAAGAAGGACACTCCGTTCTTCTGGCATGACCAAGCCCAACGCGCCTTTGATAATCTCAAACACGCACTGACACATTCACCCGTGACACACCCCCAGATTATTCAAAGGATTTTCTATGATATATTGCTACCTACACTACTACCATCGCTATGGTTTTGGTGTAGGAAAATCCCGACGGTCAGGAGCACATGATTTACTATGCTAGTAAGAATCTTATGGATTCTGAAACCCGATATTCACACATGGAGAAATTAGTATTGGCCATGGTCATTGCTGTTCAAATATTCTGTCACTACATTTTTCTCTACACAACCACTGTATTAGCAAACCAGAACCCTATGTATTACATCCTGACTCATCAGGTGCTTGGGGGAAATTACTCCCAATGGATAGTCATACTATAAGAGTTTGATCTGGAATTTTCCAAAGCCACATCAAAGAAATTGTTGGTCTTTTCCGAGCTCATGTGTGATCTTCCTTGTGCTTCGATGGAATCTGAGCCCAGTGATTCATTTCTAGATGAATTCTTGTTTCTGATAAGCACTATTGACCCATGGTTAGGATATTTACTCATTTATCTCCAAACACAAATATTTCAGCCAAATATATCCCATGACGATCGCCACCGTATCCGTCACCACGCGAAATACTAACTCATCTTGAATGACACCTTGTATAGACGTGGGATCAATTCCTTTCTCTGACGATCCCTCACCCATGAGGAAGCTGAACAAGTGTTGAATGATTGCCACTCTAGAGGATGTGGCAGTTATTTATCTAGGATGGCTACAACCCAAAAAATCCTTCACATTGGCTATTTCTGGCCTTCAGTCTTTAAATACTGTCATGAGGCTGTCAAGAAATTCCCACCTTGTCAACATTTTTACCCCAAAAAGCGCACTCATCCTACTCCGCTACACTGTTTCATTACCGTTGGCCCATTTTCCAAATGGGGGATTGATTATATGCATTGTAAGCCTACCTTAGCCGAGGGGCATGGTTACATCATAGTAGTTGTTGACTATTTTACAAAGTGGGCTAAGGCCATGCCTACATATGCAGAAGATGGTGAGACTATTGCTCTCTTCCTATTCAATCATGTCATAGCTAGATTCGGAGCCCCACGGTCCATAGTTACTGATCACAGATCACATTTCCGTAATCAAATGATGGAGGAACTAAGTGCCAAGCTAGGTTTTCACCATGAAAAATCTACGCCATATTATCCGCAAGCTAATGGTTAGGTAGAGGCCATTAACAAAGTTTTGAAAACTATGCTTCATTGGATTTTTGGAGGTGGGTTTGAGACCATAAATCCAACTGGAACCATATCCTTTTCTTTGTTGTTTGGGATTACAGGAATTCGGTGAAAATAGCTATTGGTTTCACACCTTTCCAGCTTGTCTATGGACTCAAAGCTGTCTTACCGATTCAATGTCAAATTCCATCCTTGAAACTTGTCGTCGAACTTCTCCCAGACACTTCCGCAGAGGAAGCGAGATTTTTGTACTTGAATAAACTTGACAAAACTAGGAGAGATGCTTCCTTAGCTAATGAGGCACACAAGAAATGCGTCAAGGCGCAGTATGATAAATCCATCCAGCCTCGTGCCTTTAACGAGGGTGACCTAGTTTTGACTTACGATTAGAGATATGAAAAACTAGGGAAATGAAAGTTTGAATCCATGTGGTACGGTTTTTTTGTCATTTCTAAAGTTTTAGAGAAAGGGGCCTACGAGCTCGTAGACTATGATGGAATCCCTTTAGGGAAACCTTGCAATGGGTTGTACCTGAAGAGGTAATATTCCTATATCTCTCTTGGATAGTATCTTGTATATATGTATATTGCTTGACTTTCAATGTGCTTAAAGTATTTTCAATATGGTTTTGAGTTTGAGTGTCCATATCTGTTTATACCATGGTTTTGTCGTGCAGAGCAGATGTATTTCTATGACTTTGCTAATGGTTATTACCACCGCACCTTGAATCTTGTCTTAGCTTCTTGGGTCCTCTATTCCCCAGCTTACGATTTGGTTATTTCAGGAGCAGTTTGTATTGGTCCCGCTACCAACAATATCGACGAGTATCGAGCAGTCATAGGTCTCCTGACTGAAGCTACCTCCCAGGATGTTCGCAATTTGGTAGTCTTGATGGACTCACAACTCGTGGTCTGTCATCTAAACCATGTTTATATCATTAGGAATCCTGTGCTTATTTGTCTCTTCCAAAGAGTACGCTTGCTAGAAAGGTCATTTGAAACTATCACCTATAGGCATATCCCTAGGGGACATAATGTAGTTGCTGACTCATTGGCTAATTACATCCTAGATTGGCATATTTCCCATTCATGACATGAAAATCAAACTTGGTTCATTGTAAATAAACAATTAAAGACACATAAAACTTATGTAAAATACATTCACTATTTGAGACATACAAACACCAGGTAAAAGTCTGTATATATATGTATATGAACATGTTTTACAAAAAATAGGTCTCAAGATCTCATATGAACCACTTAGGATTTTAGGTAAAAATCACCATACAAAATCCTGAAGCTATTAGCTTTCAGTGGATACATCATGCACACATCGTCTAGTGATACTCTTGGTAACACATCACTGCCCAGGCTACTCCACATAGCAGTCTGCTAAACTGACCCGGTACTCTCGCTGTAGGCCTCTGATACCTCAAGGATGTCTAAGGTCAACCTCTCTAGGTTTTCCTCTAACTCCTCGATCACATCATCACCCTACAGTACGAAATGGGCTCTGGCTCGTATATCCGATGGGGAGGCTCCTCCAGGTCATGTTGCTCTGACGTCTGCATGAAAACATTCAAGTCTTGTTACTTAACATAAAAAATATAAAACATCAAAAACATAAAAACACTATTTCCATTTTAGGGTCTTTTTCTTCTTACCGATGTCACCCCACTATCCACCAGGTGGGAGCAGTAGGTTAGGGTCACCACTAAAGTCAGTCCCACATATGCATAATCCTCCACCATGAGGAGCTGATCTCTCAACCATCGAAAGAACGGGTCACCAAACTTTACCTTCCCCCTGCCTGCTCCAGTACGGGACATAATATGGACCCACCTCTACATGCAAGGGTCCCACGCTCTCATCTTTGTAAAGACCACCTGGGGTCTCATCTGTGGAACTCACTCAAAGAATAAGCAAGCTTTAATGGAACTAAAGCCGAATTGCTTCAGTTCCCCCTACCAACACTTGGTCAGTTGATCCTTGAAGATCAGAAGCAGGGCTTCCGCCTAGTAGAAGACTGTAGGCACCATGGCCTCTATGGCATAGAGCATATGTGCTCTAGATTTCTAGTGCACCCCTTGGCTTCCTGCTACTCTCTGCATGGTAAAAAATACAGTCTGTAGAAATCCATCCATCACTATTTTTATGGGGATTTTCTTCCCAGATGTCCTTGTCCCAGAAATACATTGACGATCTATCAAATCTTGTGTAGTGATGTCCCCTCCACAGGAACCATTTAGCGAGATTGGAGCACCCCATATTGAAAGGCCAGTCAGGAAGTAGATTTCCTCTACCTCAACTGTCATACTGTGAGCACCAACCTCAAAATATTGTTGCTTCGGATTCCACATCGGGAGTATATGCTCTACCAATCACTCATGCGATACCATACTGGGTGTGCGAAAGAATTTTAAGAGTCCATAGTCTCTCAATGTGGCTATGTAACCTACATTTCATTCAGTGAAGGCATCATCATTATCATGCTGTCTCTCTTTCCATATGGCCATTTTTTATGAGCAAGAATCTGCCAAAAAGAATCACAAGACTCATTGGAATCATTCTTTATCATCCAAATCAATTGAAATGGGCTAGTTTTTCTTGTGTGACTATTTTTAGTTCTCCATGTTCAGCACCTCCTGTGTCCCATTGAGGAGAGGCAGTGGCACCACCTGTACGCTATGTTCTTGGCACGATTCTAGCGAGGTACTGCTTATCCCGCAAGGGATAAGAACGGTGCTCGCTCCCATGATTTTAGGGCTTTCCATACAAGCTCAAAACACCATTAAAAGTCAAAATTGAAGACATAAGATGAAAGAGTAGGGTCTAGGCTATTACCTAGAACTGACGGTGCTCGAATCCGATGGTGGAAACTCCCGATATTAGCGACTGAAAATCTGGCCAGGAAAGTGCTCCAAATGCTCTCCACTATGGGTAAATAGTAAAATGTTTTGATTTTTCACTATTTACATGAATTTTATATACATTTTTGGGTTTGAGATACTATAGTTTTGGTTTGAAATCATTTATTACTCAAAATGTATTAGTCATAATCCTTTAATGTCAGTTATTGGTGCATTTCACACTTGTTTTTGAGTCGTTGCAGGATAGAAGAACAGTAGTAGTAAAGTTTTGGGAGTTTGGTTTTGACTTTTTTGTACTACCATAAAATGGAAAAATTCTTTGAGCGTTTATTGTGACACTTTGGTCAGGATCTTGAAACTTAGTGTCAAAGGTCCAAGTCCATTTTTTATTCTTTTTAGGCTCGTAAAATCTCTCATTGTGAAAAGAGACCTAATGGAGTCTTCTTTAAACTCTTTTTGAGCTCCCTAAATATGAAAATATTGTTGAGCAATCTTGTCTTCTCCATGCTCATTAAAGCATTTTAAGAGTCGTCTATTTGATGGTAGGTTATCTCTTTTTTAGTTCGGATAGACTATTTACAAAAAAGGAACACTCCAGCTAATCATGACTGGAAGAGTTCTCTAAGGAATTATTTTACACTTTTTCAGGCCTTAGGGACTAAATCATATGAAAAAGGACCCTTTGGAGTCTTCTTCCTTGGTCGTTCAGACTCTCTAAACATGAACGATACCAATTTTTTTTTCATTGGACTTGTTAAATTACACATTGAGAGACCCGTTTTTGGGAATGAACCCCTCCTCTCTCAAGTTCGTAAAACATATGAGTTTGGAATTGTCTTTGGATGAGCTATACCGAGTGTTTGTTACCCTCCTTGAACTCGTAAAACTGAAAATAGGCACTCATCAATCATGATGGGGGAAATGGGAAGGGAATCATTTTTCAAATAAATGGCAGTAGTTTGTCGTTACCTTTGAACATGGCACTTGTCTGCATATCATTTCATTCAATTGGGTATTCAGTTGATTTCCATGACGATCCACTTTCATGAGTCATGCCACTCCTTTGAGTCTTTCAGAAGAATGCATTGTCTGCTGTCGCACTGTGTGTTTGTCTGGTGTAGTCATGTTGCCAAGTATTTTGTCATGACACTTGATGTTCAAAGGGAAGTTGAAGAAGTTTTCCTCTGTAGTCAAAATAGCTTCTGTGTCAGTACTTTTGAGTCAGTATTATGATTACTACATTCACATCATTCTAGAACTATGTTTCGAGTTTTGTGTCATCGATGTGGGACTCATCGTGGCCTTCCTTCAACGAGACTATTCCCGTCAACATCAACTCATCATCCGGGAAATAGCCTTAGAAACAAAAACTTATTACCTTGACATCTGTATGGCTTAATGATAGATTCTCTCACTCTTGACATAAGTTCACATCATTGACCTTTGATCGATAGAATCGGTTGGGTGTTCAACATCAAAACATATATCACACTTAGTAGATTGTACTAGGGTACCTTGGGGATCATTGACATCAATGGTGATATCCCTTGCGCTTGTTAACTGTTCACATCATTGGCTGGTAATCAAGTGGTTTCTACCATGTTCGACCTCAGATCATTGTAATCACATGGATAGAATCATACTTTGTGGAAGACGAGACAAAGGCCCTGGGTATTTGTTTAGTGCTCATTGCTTTCCCAAGGTTACGATGGATTTTTGTATATCTAGCATGGATCCACATTTGTATGGTTGTGTCTATGCTCAAATTTGCATCTGTATGACATAGATCTAAGTTGTATTTCTGGTAGCTATGTCCAAGTTTGAGTCCTCTATCACATGGATCTACGTTGTATTCTAGTAGCCATGCTTGTTTATTCCTCTCATGGATCTGCCTTGTATTGGTCTGCAGCCATGAGTTGGTTACATGTGTATATGAGTCAAAAATATTGATGTACTATAGATGCATACTGGATGACATTCTCCAACCGAGATGACATTTTCACCTCGAAGTGACAACTTCTTCTCTCAAATATCTCGCTTATCGTATCCCTCTAAGTCTCATGATTTGGGGGGGCATTCTGTTATACCCAAATCCTATCACCACCATGTGATAAGACCCTTAACTCCCATGTTTTCCCTTAATCCCATCACTTAGAGTGGAAACCTACTATGTTTGTCAATTCTACTTGAAAAGAATCAGCACCGCACTTTCCTTGTGGCCCATGAGGGGTACCTTGCTTAGCACCGCATGTATCCTATTTTCAAGGAGCGGTGCCACCGCCTATGGTCTTTAGTCCAAAAGAGGTTCTCATCTAAGCTGCTCTATCATAAGAGAAGAAAAGAGGTACCCTAGGTAAAATGGGAAAAATGAAAATTTCTCAAGGCTTCTAGATCATGAGCCTCATGTCCTCCCTTATCCCTATCATTATGGGTCAGTTGAGCTGGAGATCCCCCATGGTAGGATCTTAGAGCCACCTCACCCACAATTCTCTCAACTATTCCTATCCATTGAGCCTTATAAATACAAGCTCATATCCATAGTTGAGGGGGAGAACTATAGAGGTTTTGTTATGCTGTTGGATTGACCACTTAGCCCAAGCCATTAGAGAGCATAGAGAGAAAAGTTGGGGCTTATGGGGATGAAGTGTTTGTCTCATGGAGATGCTTGTTGACACTAAGTCAATGGTTCTAAGATTATCCATACATCTTTAATGCAAAGCTGATTTCTGTCCCACATTGTTGTTGTTTTGATTTCAAATGTACATGTTGTTAGATTCCTTAGTCACTAACATGGATAAGTAGATGATTTTCTAGTATCTTTTATGTGTTTACATGTTTGATCTATTTGCAGGTACATAGGTTCATTATCGAAGCAGCATTCCAAGTGTCTACAATATTCAGGAAAGGTCTTCATCATTTTTCGTTCACTCATTTGTTTTGGATCTAAACCATTCAGACCAGAGGAACAACTTCTGTCCGCAGAAGGTGCAATATTCCTGATTACAAATATCTCTGCACTGATCATGTGGTAACACAACCCACAATCACATCAGAGCATCTCTGCACTTACATTTGACCATGTGAAGCTCAACCTTCCAGCATGTCAAAAAGGCCAATGGACACATCAATTCCCTTTGTAGGGAACTTCGATCTAGAGAACACCAAGTTTCTCCCTGAAGTACTCAAACTTTAATTTGGCTAATGGTTTGGTCAGTACATCAGCTATCTACTTGTCCATTGCAACATACTAGAGCTTCACTGCTCCTCTATGCACCATATCCATGATATAGTGATACTTGATCTTGATATGCTTTGACTTGTCATGGAACACTGGGTTCTCCGACAGCTTCACACAGCTCTAGTTGTCACAAAATATACAAGTAGCATCCATCTGGAAATCAAATAAATCAGACAGTAGCTTTCTTAGCCACACTACCTCACAACTAGCCAAACAAGCTGCAACATACTATGCTTCGGCTGTACTCAGTGCCACACAGGATTGCTTCCTACTAAACCAAGAGATCACACTAAATCCCATTCTAAAGAAACACCTTGAAGTGATCTTTCTATCAATGGCACTTCCTTCCCAATCCAAATCCACATAACCTTCTAGGTTAATCTTTTGATTCACCTCATACTTCAGCCCATAATCAATTGTACCATTTAGGTACCTCAGAATATGCTTTGCATCAATCAAGTGAACATGTCTCAGATCCCTTAGGAAATGTCTCAATGTGTTCACAACAAAGAAAATATCTGGTCTCGTATTTGTCAGGTAAATCAAGGACCCAATCATATGATGATACATCGTAGCATCAACCGCTTTTGATGAAGCATCACTCAATAGCTTCAAGTTCGATGCCATAGGTGTGGTCATGGCTTTGCAGTCCATCATCTCAAACCTCTTCAGGATCTCTATTGCATACTTCCCTTGTCCTAGGGAAATTCCATCTGCATTCTACCACACCTCCATGCCTAGAAAATAGTGCATCATACCCAATTCCTTCATTTAGAACTTGGCATCAAGCTTCCTCTTTGTATAAGCAATTAACCCATCCTCACTTGTTATGAATATATCATCTACATACAGTAGGAGTATCACTGGGTTCCCTTCTTCAACATTGTAGTAAAGGTTGGAATCTGCTTTACTCTTGGTAAAGCCCAAACTAGATAGGAAGCTGTCAATTATGTCATACCATGTCCTGGGTTCCTGTTTCAAACCATACAGGGATTTCTTTAACTTACACACATGAATCTTTGTGTCATGTGTCTTAGGTCCGAGTGGCTACTCCATATATACTTCTTCTTCTACTACACCATTCAAGAAAGTTGTCTTGACATCCATCTGGTGTACTTTCCACTTCATTACTGCAGCTAAAGCAAGTGCTGATCTGATGGAAGTATATCTAGCTATAGGAGCAAAAGTATCTTCATAATCTATTCCTTATTTCTGGGAGAAACCACGAGCCACAAATATTTCTTTTTATTTCTCTATGCTACCATATGCATCATGCTTGTGTTAGGATTATTAATCCTCCCTTGTCCAAATTTGGTCATATGTCTAAATTGGGAGTCATGTCTAAATCAGGAGTCCATCAAGTCTATTTATAGTCATTAACACCATTGGGTCCACTTGACCTAATTGGGGCACATGTTTCAGTTACTAAAGTGTGGGGAACACTAATTGAGGCTCACTGCCACTTATTGCACTTGATTGCATAAGATTAGGAGCCTCCTAGATCAATCCCTACAATTTAGGAAGCCGCTGGGAGTGCCGAAACCAACCAAGGTCAGTTCACTTCAGTTAATGACTAGTCAAGCTAAGTTAGGAGTCAATTACATTCAGTTCTAGTCCTCTACATTTAGTTAGTGCTAGGTTTACTTGACTGAACACATGTGGGGCGCATTTCTCACCTACCACTGTCAGTTAACCTTAGTCAACACTGAATGTAACACTTTAGTTGTGTTTTAGAGCTCCAATGAACTCCGGTTATGGTTTAGACAAGGTCAGTTAACCACTGAGTCCTCCAATAGTGATTTAGACAAGGTCTTGGTTACCTACAGTCAAGTAGAGTCTAATCAATTCAAACTTCCTCATGTGGATTTGAATTGCTTGTGGCTATTAAAGCCATTGTACTTCATTGTAATTATTTATCTAATTACTCTTTAATTAATGAAAAGCATTCACAGCTGCAAGCCATTTTTGCACTGTTTCATTCTTCAGTAACTGAGTAAATTGTGTGATCTATCATGTGAGTTGTGTGTTTTTCCACGGATCTATGTGCTCAATTTAATATGGTATCAGAGCCTCGGTGGACAAGGCACTTCTCCTCCTTAGATCTCCTACTGGATCATTTTTTGAGCAAAATTGCTCCTTCCGACACTGCACCAGAAGCAAAGAATTTACCACTTAATACCCCAAGAAAAGGAATTGTTGATGAAGCTTTCTTGATTAACTAAGATGGGTGTGAATAAAATTACAAAAGTGCAGGTTGTCCGACCTTACGGTGCCCTTTTTTGTTTTGTAGGTACAACTTCGAATGGATTCATCGGTTCCTCTTCTCACCCTGTCCTCAAACTATTCAGAATGGAAGAAGGAGATGATTTCATCTCTGATGAGAAAAGGTCTTTGTCGGGTGTCTATTGGACTTGATAAAGAGTGTTTTAGTAATATTTATTGGCTAAATATAAGTTATGGAGCTTTTGGAACAATAGCAATGGGACTTTCTCGTAGCTTGCGCTACCTCATTAGATCTTTTGAAGACCCGAGGGAATATATTGAAGAACCGAAGGAACTCTAGACAAGATTGGACAGAAACTTTGGAGTGATTGATGATGATCATAATAGAATTTTGGAGAGAATATCCAGCACCATAAGCACTCTTGATCCAAAAATATCAGACTCCACTCTCTCTGATGAAGTTGTTTAAGATGAAGAAGAAGCAGAAACTTCTACACAGTCAATTCGAATTGAAGACAGTCTCCATGCAGTGACTCCTTCTCCTGATGCTCCAGAAGTTCATGAGATATCTGATATCTCATCTTCTCATATTTATGAAACAGAAGAAGACATTCGAATCTCTGATATTGAAGAAAAATTCTGCTGCACTTCCATGCAAACATTCACTGGTGATTTTCCTTTAATTTCTGTGCAAAATTTACTAGTAATTGCTTCTGAAAGTGAAGAGAAATTTGATTTTTCTCCCTCTAATGTTGCTGCTGGTGTGAAAATATGTGATACCTTGGATATTTTGGAATAAATATCAGATTACCAGAGTGATCCATTCACTCCCCATGATCTATATTTTCCAGCAAATTCCTGCAGGATTGCATGCACCAAAATTCAGAATTTTGAAGAAGAAGAAAGTCGTGCATCCACCGTCTCGGTTAACCATTTATTTCAATATGATATTAAACTTATTGGATATGATATGATCTTATTTATATCTGATCTAATATTTCTTTGTTTAATATATCAAATTCATAATCTTTCAGTACCACTTGTAGCTGTTCTCATCAACGGTGTGAAGAAACAAGTACCACAAGTCTTCTACAAAACTGTTGCTAGGGATTTGATTCCATTTCACAGTTTTGGATCTTTTTTGAACATATTTAGATCTGATTTAATTTATGATCTGATATTATTTGGTTCATATTTTAAAATCCAAAAGCCTTCAGTCATGCTTGTAGCTTCTCTCACCAATTCTGGTGTGGAAAATCAAGTACCGCACTTTCTCTTCAAAACTATTGATGGGAATTTGGTGTTAGTTTCCTCATATGAGGTTGCTGATATTTTATTATGTGATTGATTATATATTTCAGAAGCTATATCAGAGTATGGAGCTCAAGCATTCGTTCTCAACAGTCCCAGTGCATATTTACCATTGATCACATGCTCATCTCCTCACAGAACTAGTAAAGAAGAAGATTTTCTGCATCCGCCTGGACACTTGCTCCTAACACTTGGGGTTGTTCTTACCACTCATGGTTTTCTGCTCATGGATGAAACATATCAGTTTCTTGAGTGTTCCTCACATTCTCTGAATTCTCAAGAACCTTTTCTCACTTTTCAGTTGACTTCAGTTGCTCTACATGGGTCCAGTCTTCATACGGCAGTTGTCTATATTTCTGATTTAGTTGAGCATATCATTCTTCTTCCAAAGAGGAATATTCCTCCAGAAATAATTATGGAGAGGTTCACATGCCAGGACCCAGGATACCTGTGCACAGAAAAACCAAATTGATCCTGATTCTACCTGTTTAATTAGAGGGGGGGATTTTTTCCCATGTGGTTTTTGCCCCAGCACCTTGTTTTTGAGCAGTTACTTTACTTTACTTGATGTAATGGGTGACCTATGGTATTATTTACCAGGGCCCACAAATTTTCCAAGTTAGCATTCAAGGGGGGTGTTAGGATTATTAATCCTCCCTTGTCCAAATTTGGTCATATGTCTAAATTGGGAGTCATGTCTAAATCGGGAGTCCATCCAGTCTATTTATAGTCATTAACACCATTGGGTCCACTTGACCTAATTGGGGCACATGTTTCAGTTACTAAAGTGTGGGGAACACTAATTGAGGCTCACTGCCACTTATTGCACTTGATTGCATAAGTTTAGGAGCCTCCTAGATCAATCGCTACAATTTAGGAAGCCACTGGGAGTGCCGAAACCAACCAAGGTCAGTTCACTTCAGTTAATGACTAGTAAAGCTAAGTTAGGAGTTAGTTACATTCAGTTCTAGTCCTCTACATTTAGTTAGCGCTAGGTTTACTTGACTAAACACATGTGCAGTGCATTTCTCACCTACCACTGTTAGTTAACCTTAGTCAACACTGAATGTAACACTTTAGTTGTGTTTTAGAGCTCCGATGAACTCCAGTCATGGTTTAGACAAGGTCAGTTAACCACTGAGTCCTCTGATAGTGATTTAGACAAGGTCTTGGTTACCTACAGTCAAGTAGAGTCTAATCAATTCAAACTTCCTCATGTGGATTTGAATTGCTTGTGGCTATTAAAGCCATTGTACTTCATTGTAGTTATTTATCTAATTACTCTTTGATTAATGAAAAGCATTCACAGCTGCAAGCCATTTTTGCACTGTTTCATTCTTCAATAATTGAGTAAATTGTGTGATCTATCATGTGAGTTGTGTGCTTGTCCACAGATCTATGTGCTCAATTTAATAGCTTGATCTTATAGATCCATTTGGAAGTCACAACAGACTTCCCCTATGGTCTTGGGACAACATCCCAAACATCATTCTTCATGATCGATTGATACTCTTCGATCATAGTATCCTTCCATTCTTTCTTTTCTGTTTCTTCTTCATAGTTGGAAGGTTCTTTATCAATGAATTCACATAATAGGGCTACATAACCAGAGCAGGACCTGGTTCTTTTCCTTTCTCTGTGCATCTCTTCTAGAGCCCCATATCTTTCTGCACCTTGGATAGCTTCTCATACCCAAGCAGGTTTCCTGTTGTGAGGATTCTTCTCCTGAAGTGGATCTACATGTTCTTGAGGTTCTTCTATTTCTCAATATTCTTCTAGAATTGCTTCATTCATGATTGTGTCATGAATTTTGGGTACTTCTATTTCTACAGGTTCTTCAGTAGGTCTCTTTCTGGATTTGTTGTAAACTGAGTCTTCGTCAAATGTTATGTCCCTACTGATGTTGATCTTCTTGAATCCTGGGAAGTATATTCTGTATGCCTTCGAGCTTTTAGAGTATCCCACAAATATAACCTTCCTTCCTGAAGGTTCTAACTTTGTCCTCTTTTCTTTTGGAATGTGTATGTACACTGGACAACCAAATATTTTGAGATGACTGACTTCTGGTTTCTTACCAGAGAATACTTCTTCGGGTGTCTTGTTCTCGAGTACTCTATGTGGAGTATGGTTCTGTACATACACAACTATTCTAGCAGCTTCTTCTTGTAGTTGCATAGGAAGATCTTGATCATGAAGCATTTCCCTTATAGCTTCCATGATCATTCTCTTCTTTCTTTCTGCAACCCCATTTTGTTGTGGATTATATGGAGTGTTCAACTCCCTCTTAATCCTCGAATCTTTGCATAATTCGTTGAATTCATTTGATTTGAATTCTCCACCATTGTCTGATCGAAAATTTTTTATATTCTTCTTTGTGTAGTTTTCGATCAAGGATTTGAATTCCTTGAACTTGCTGAGTACTTCCTCTTTGTTCTTCATGAAGTATATCCATGTCTTCCTAGAAAAATCATCAATGAAGGAAAAATAGTATGCATACTTGCTTAATGAACTGGATGACATCAGACCACATACATCAGAGTTAATGATTTCCAAGATTCCTTTAGACTTGCTTTCACTACTTGGAAATTTCTTCTTTTTGTTCTTTCCTTTCGCACATCCCTTGCATACTCCTTCATGTTTTGCTTGTATTTCTAGAAGACCTTCAACAACTTTGCTTGCAAGTGGTAGTGCTCTATAGTGCACATGTGCAAGCCTTCTATGCCAAAGTTCATTTGGTTCTACTGAGTCATGAACCAAATCTTGTTCTGGTTGGCCCTTTAATCTATATAGTCCTCCCTCTTGTTCTCCAATTACTACTGCATCGTCAATAGTATTTCCTTTTTGCCACATGATGACTTGGCCATCTATAAATGCAACTCTTATACTTTTTGCATCTAATGTAGAGATGGAGAGAAGGTTCTTCTTTAGTCTTGGTACAAATAGGACATCCTTCATTTTCATAGACTTTCCAGATTCTAATTTGTAAGAGGATTCTCCACTACCTTTTATTGGATACTAGTAGTCATCCCCAAGTTTCACCTCGTGGGGTGATTCATGTTTTGATATTTTCGCAAATTATTCTTTGAATCCATTCATGTGTTTGGAATCCCCACTATCTATAAGCCAATCATTTATTCCATGTGTGATTTTTCCCATGAGAGAGGAAATCAAAACATATTCTTCATCACTTAAAGAATCATCACTGTCTTGTTTGATTCTCTTCTTGGAAGGATCATCATCTTTTGCAGCATGAGCATGATGTCTTTTCTTGTTTCCCTTCCTCTTATGAGATCTATATTTGTTTCTAGGACAATCTCTTGCAAGGTGTCCTCTTTAATCACATGTAAAGCAAATGTACTTAGACAAATCTTTGTTAGACTTTCTAGTGTTTTTCTTTTGGCGAGAGTGCCCTTTGTGATGGTTTGTTCTTCTTTTATTGGATTGTAATGTGAGATCTTGATCTTCACTTCCCATATTTTCTTCTCGAGATAATATTCGAGATTCTTCTTGTGATAATTCCTCCCACAGTCTGCTAAACTTGAATAGCTTCTTTCTGTCATAGATCCCTTGAATGAAAGAGTCCCATGCCCTATGGAGACCATTCAAGGTGGTCATCACAATTTCTGCATTCTCTACTTCTTCATTTACTGCTTCCAGTTGATCCTCGATCTGAGAGACCCTTGTAATGTAAGACTAGATAGTCTTCTCATTCTGGATCTTTACATTCTTCAATTGGTTTCTCAGAGTCATCTTCCGATTTATGTTCTTCCCTTCAAATAACTTGGTCAAGGCTTCAAACATATCTTTAGGTGTCTTTAGAGAGGACACCTATGGTATGAGGTGATCCTTGATTGAATCAACAATAATCCTCTCATCCATGACCAATTTCTTCTTGTGTAAGGCCTTATCCTCATCCCCCTCTGGAACTAGAACCTCTTCATTGATGTAAGAGTCGAACTCACTTTCTTCTAGGACCAGGGAGATCCTATACTTCCAAGATCGGAAGTTATCAGCTCCCTCAATATTTTCATCAAGATTGGTATGATGAGACATATTTAACAAAGAACCTCAAATGGAAGTGCAAAAGATTTAGATCTTACCAAGTTAAGATGTCGGATCCGGAGCTCAATTTCTATAGAGCTGGTTTTCTGGTTCAGGAGCAGATTAGGGTTTGACTTTCCCGAAGTTCTACCCAACCAAAAACTTTAATCTTGATCTCTAAGATTATATTTTGGGGAGGATATCACTCGAGGCCTGGGCTCACTCAAAAATTCCACTTCTGTGGAAATCCCTAATTTTCAACAACAATGTCGGGTCAAAAACTAAAAATTCTTAGAATCAGATTTTGCTTCGATAGAAAGATGCACCCTAGAGAGGAGAGTCAACCCAACCTCCTTTTGCTGAAAATATGTGGAGAGAGATTCAAAAAGTAGGAAGCCCTAGCTTCAGTAGCTGCACAGTGTCTTCTTCTCAGGTTAGCTCTAATAACATGCTAGATTTTTAACATTTAACCTATATAATCTTAGGATCTTATCTAAGAGAATAACAAGCACAATAATCAATCACAAGAGACAATGAACAAAAATATTTTCCTTGGGGAAACATAAAGCAGAAAACCTCGCAACTTCCTCAGAGATAGAATCAACACCAAAAGTAAAACCCAAAGATAGTAAGATGATCTCTCGACAACAGTAGTCTCTCTCTCTCTTGTCCCAGCTTCTTCTCCCTCTCTCTCAGTTATGCACTACAACTGAGTGTGAGTGAATGTGTGTTAAATAGAGAGGCTCCCTCTCTATTTATATTAATTCATAACTTGAAAATAACCCACTAGGGCTGACTTCTCTAGGAGAGTCTAATAACCCTAGGGCCCCACAATTGTGGGGACTTTAACCCTTGATCAATAAGGAGGGTTATACTCTATGAATTTACATGACTTGTTTACATTATTGAATCTCTCTATCCAAACATCGAGGCATGACATGACTCAATTACATTATAGATACTTCCCAGAATGAACATCGGGGTACAATACATAAGATATACAAGTGAATACATTCCAAAGTTACAAATACATCAATAGAACAATTTTATTGTACTTTTTGTAGGCATTCTCGTAAAAGATCTAACTCTTCTTTTGTTCAGTTAGGGTTTAGTTGGGTATTGATATTAAATCAAACCTTTCTCCATGACAAGCAAGAAAAGTGAGATCAATAATTTTTGGTGCACTAGAACCAAGAAATGTTAGATCAATCTTTCTTGACTAATTATTTATTTCTACTTTTTCTATTCTTCTTTAACATTTTCACATTACAAATTAGGAATAGTTGTTAAATTGTGTTAATATTTGGCACATTCATAATTGTAAGTTCAACACTTGTATGCAAGACACTCGTCTTAATATTGCATTGGAACTAACATGAACACATGTGAAAATTTAAATCCTTATTTACACACCGTATGTGTTATCATTACCATGACATGGTGTTGCATAAGTTTCACCATCTTTTTAACTCTATAGCTATTGCGTGATTGAAACTTAATAATGGATATTTTTCCCTCCCCTGTAAAGATAAAATAAACTAGATATGACACAAGAAAATGCACAAAAATGGTAACTAAATCTTGTTAATTCCCTTGATTGCAAGAATAAATATAGAGGACACTAGTGGAAAATGAGAGATTAGTGACCAAAAAAATGGCCAAAATCTGCATAGCAATGACCACTTTTGGTTTGGCGATCGTTGGTGGCTAATTTACGGTCTTTTATTATGCAACCAAAATTGGTCATTTATAGCTTGTGATTTGGTCATTAATTTGGTCATATATTTGAATCAATGACAAAATATATGATCACATTTATGACTAAATTAATGACCACATGACAAACTAGAATATGATTAAATTTGTTCGTGTAATAAAAGACCATAAATTAGCCACCAAAAATGTTTTTTGGTCATTGGTATGTGAATTTTGGTCATTTATATCTCATTGTTTGGTCATGTATCTCTCAATTTTTTGTCATTATATAAGCTGATTTTGGTCATTAATCTCATTTATTGGTCACTAATTTAGTCATTTTTAGTCATTTTATGTGGGGTTATTATATTTTAGTAGTTTTAATGGTGTCCATTATTAATCAATATAAATTTTTAATATGATATTATGTTTAGATTAAAAAAAGAATCATACATTATTTATCATCATCTAATACACATGTGAATTTTGC